>CM040438.1:2467720-2848069 GCA_022702705.1 Papilionanthe hookeriana x Papilionanthe teres | reverse complement strand
TTCCCTTTTGAGAAGGTCAACTAAGTTTACTGACACAGAACCACGAAAATCTTTGATTTAGTTCTGATGGCATGGATTCATATCCTTCGCCAAACAATCAAAACTCAATCAACTCTCCTGGGATGTGAAATACTTTCATGTCTCATTCCAAATCTTCCGCTAAACTCAAATCTCCATAACAAATTTCAACCCTTTAAACCTTCGAGACTGGAACCAGATTCCAGTTCTCTTTAAACCTTCGAGATTGAGATTAGAACCAGTTTCCATTTCTCTTTAAAACTTTGAGATTGGAACCAGTTTCCATTTCTCTTTAAACCTTCGAGATTGAAACTAGATTCCAATTCTCTTTAAACCTTCCAGATTGGAATCAGATTCCAATTCTCTTTAAACCTTCGAGATTGGAACCAGTTTTCATTTCTCTTTAGACCTTCGAGATTGGAACCAGTTTACATTTCCCTTTAAACCTTCGAGATTGGAACCAGTTTTCATTTCTCTTTAAACCTGCGAGACTGGAACCAAATTCTAGTTCTCTTTAAACCTCCGAGATCGGAAACCGCATTCCAGTTCTCTTTAAACCTTCGAGATCGGAAATCGATTCCGGCCTTTAAACCCCGAGATTGGAATCAAATTCCAATCTCTTAAACCTTCGAGATCGAAACCAGCTTCCAATTCTCTTTAAACCTTCAAGATTGGAACCAGACTCCAATTCTCTTTAGACCTTCGAGATTGGAACCAGTTTCCATTTCTCTTTAAACCTTCGAGATTAGAACCAGATTCCAATTCTCTTTAAACCTTCGAGACTGGAACTAGATTTCGGTTCTCTTTAAACCTTCGAGATTGGAACCAGATTCCAGTTCTCTTTAAACCTTCGAGACTGGGAACCGCATTCCAGCTCTCTCTTAAACCTTCGAAGCTCGGAACCCGATTCCAGTTCTCTTTAAACTTTCGAGATCAGTACCTAAATTCTGATTCTCATCATTTTCAATCGATACTTAAGCTCCAATTATTACTACGAGGCTGGTACATAAATTCTAGATCTCTTCGCAATCCCAAGGTTGGAACCTAGGTTCCAATTATCATTTCAAATCCAGATTTCCTTGAATTGATTATTTTAAAATTAAACCTCAACCTAAATTGAAACTCAGAACAAATCGAAATCTAAACTCACACATTAAAAAAAACTCGAAATAGAAAATGAAATGAAATCTAAATCAAATTTCCCGCATCTTATGATCCGGAATTCACCTCCTTCTTCTTTTCCCCGACGAGAGTTCAGTGATCTCCAATCTTGGAGATATACTCGATACTCCCCGACGGAAATTTGTTTCTACTCTGTTCTAAGTGTGTCACTTAGACGTCTATGTTGGTTTTGTTGATCTCTTTGGTCATCACCATTACGCGCAGTGTACTTGGTTATCACACCACACCTATTGGGGGTCCATTTTTTGACCTCATTTTTTATGACGTCTTTTCTCTTCTCTCTCCTTAGTACTTAGGATCTAGCTTTAAGCTTTCCCTTTGACTATCTTAGAGGACTAGAAATGGTACCCACCACTTAGAAATTTAAACACCTCTTAACTCCCTACAAACCCCATAAGTTTGATCTGTAAACCCTCAAGCCACTTGAGGGTTAAGATCAAATGTGGAGGTTTAAAGGATGAGTTCCCTATAAGACTCTTCGCCTTAGACTACCCCGAGTGGCCCGGTCCGGTGAGGGCTGACCCGCACACATTACATTTTCACACACATTCCAAATCCTAAAACCATTCATACCAGTTTGACTTCCTGACTCATGTAGGTAATTCATATGGATGGACCTTAACCCATAGGCCTTTAGCTAAGAGGGTTAGGAACAACATAGTTGAATGCCTCAAATGAGTCCTCTCATGGCTCTTATGAGCTTGATATGGCTTCATGGCTCAACCAAAGTGATTCCATTCTACTCAAACTTGATCAATCTTTATTTTTCCAAAATTTCAATTTTTGACCCCCAGGGCCCTACACCCCACCAAATCGACCAAATGTCCTTGAAGCTACCCAAAATTTGCAAAAATTACCTAAATTACCCAAGATTCATCAAAATAAATCCTAAACATTTCCAACCATTCAAATTGATCATCCATAGCCAAATATACCAAAAATTCCAAAAATACCCCTCAATACCCTCCAAATACCCAAAATGCCCTTCTTAACCAAAAATTCCATAAATTCCAAAAATTTCGAGAAAATTCCAAAAAATCCCAAATATTCCCAATTTCATTTTGTTCAACTACACAATAGGCTAATTTTGTCAATTTAACCCACCTTTACCAAAATCCCTAATTTGACCCATTTTTAACCCAAATGGACCCAATGTCAAACCAAATCAACCAAATTGACCTCAATTTTGATCCAATTCAATTCTAAATTTCAATTCAATATCCCCAATGTCAATTTAGACCAAATCCAAGCCCAATTTGATTAACATTTGGATCCAATTCCAATTTAAAGCCTAAGGCCCAATTTTGGCCCATGACCTAAACCTAGCCCAAACCAACCCAATTCAACTCCAATTGGACCCAAATCTTTTTCTAAAACCTTCCCAATATCCCAAAAAGCAAAACACTAACTTGATTTGCCTCAAATTTGAACCTAAACTCCACCCAAACCTAGCCCAAACAAAAAATCCCCTAAATTGGCCTAAACCCAAACCTAACCCAAATGGGCCCACATCCCAAAATCAAAGCCCAACCAAGGTTAAAAACTCTTTGTGATACTCCCATAAAAATTTCTCAACATTAATTTTACGTCAAATCTAACCATAGCCCAACCTTAGCCCATGTTAACCCAATTTGACCCACTTTGGCCCCTTTACCAAAAAGTCCCAAATCAAACCAAATTCAACTCCAAATCACCTCAAATTTGTTTCAAATCACTCATGACACATCCCTAAACTAAACCCAACATTTGTTTGGCCCAATCCTTCACAAAATTTCCATCCACCAATTTTTTTTCAAACCTAAAGGCCCACTTTCTTAAACCATTCTAAAAGCCTATTTTCACCAAATCCAAAAAGCCCAAAATTGGCTCTAAAGCCCACATGGCAATTTCTTTTCATCATAACTTTAATTGATATCACCCCTAAGTTTCAAAATCATCATTAAACCATTTCAAATCAAGCTTCATCCAAATTTCCACCAAAATGCCAAAATTTATAAAATCCTCTTTCATGAAATTGACTAAATCTTTTCCCAAGGCAAATGAAGCCATCGAGCCATGCATAAGCCATATGTAAGCCATGGGATTCACTTTACACCTCACCATATTATTTATGGTAAATGGAGGGGGCCTCTTTCTTAATCCTTCATTAAGCTTTTTAACCCCATTCATGTCACACTCAAAACCGAGCTTAGCCACCTCACCATGGAAAGAGACCTCACCACTCTCTCTTGGCTGACCCAAATGATTCCACCTAGCCCAAAGTCAAGCCTTGGGGAGGTGCTCCTAGCCTAAACCATGCCTTGGACCAAAATGACCCCAAAATTATCCTTCCCCCTTTCCATTTAAATCAAACCTTAGACACATGGCCAACCTTCATTGCTTGCACCAAACTCAAGCCCTGACCTCCCTGACCCTGAGGGTGACCCATGCCTGGCCGGCCAGCCACCACAGTCGCTGGAAAATACCAGGCCGAGAGAACCCATTTGATTCAAAAAATTCAAACTCACTAGCTGAGTTGTCCCAACTCAATTGGACTCCATGGCTGTTCTTCCCTTGGCTAAGGCAGCTGATCCCAAGCCCTAACTCCCCCTGAGAGGCCCTCCAACCATGTCTATTTTAACCTACCACCTTCTCGGCCAAATAAGGTGATGAACGAGACCTAAACAAAACTCTGCCAAAATTGCTCCAGTACCTTCTCCTATCCTAGAGAAATTGATCCCCACTGTTCTCATGCCTTAAACCCCATTGATTGAGCTCAATTTTGGAGCTCAATTCTCAGCCCAGAACCAGGACATCTTTGAAACCTCCACTAAAATCAAATTAAACTCACCCACACCTGCACAGGACCAAGAGAAGAAGTTCCCCAGTGGAAGCCCCCTCACCAGGCCAGCCATTCTCTCTATCGACCAAGCTTTGAAATCGGGCTTGGTGGAAGTTATGCCAAGGCAAGTCCCCAGAGCCAGAGACTTCATCTGGAGCCTCCTTGGGTGCAATCGAAGGTGCCACAACTCTCTGATTGAAGCTTCACTTCTCAGAGCCAAGGTATAGACCTCTCCTTCCTCCCGAGCTTCCAGAGATTCTCTATTTTGATTGGCTTAATTTCATAACATGTAAACCATATGGATGTGTTCGTCTCTTCAAGACAAATCCATAGAGTATAAGAACACAAAAATCCGTTGAGAAATGAGAGAGTTCTTAGGGTTTTAGTGTGGACGGTCACGGGTGCACACCAGTCGTAGACGATGACCAGGCGCCGTCCGATCGAGCGTGTATCGAGTGAACGGTCGAGATTGCGCCGGACCAGAGAACGGTACATGAACTACGGGCCTCTGGAGCCCTGAGTCAGATGGCGACGTTGAATGGGAGCGCGACGCGTGGGCTTTCAGAACTGCCGAGGTTGAGTCAGCGCCGCGTGGATAAGTAGGAAAATATGGATTTTTTTATTTATTTAAATACCCAAAACTTAGAAAATCCATATCTTTGTGTAGAAAAATCACAAAAATAAACTAAAAATACCCTCTTACTCAGTGAATAGAGGAGAATAATGTGGAAAAGAAATCAAGTTATTTTGATGAGTATTTTATTTTTAATTAATTATTTACTCATTTCAGCATTTTGATTCTCCATTTGCATACGTACAATCCATCATGGCATGAGACCATGAGCTTAAGCTCCGATCTTGGAACATTCCTGAATTTTTCAAGGTCGAGCCATCTCTATGGAGTTACGTATTTTTCAAGCTTATGTCACTATTTGGTATTTTAATTCCATTAATTAGCATATTGTTTAGAAAATTCTAGAGAAAATTGGGAAGTTTCTTAGAACTAGAGGACCCTAGGATAATTATATTTTGAGTTAATTCAATAAGAATAAACCTAATTGGCCTAATTACTCAAAACTAAACTTTAATTATTTAGGGTTAACCACACATGAAAAGAAATTGAAAATAATTCTCTACAGATCTTTAGGATCAGAGTGACCTCACATAAAAATTTCGAGTCAATTGGAAATAGTTTAACCCCACTAAATGAATTAATTAAGTCACATAACCAAAATTAAACTTAAAAATTCATAACACACAAAATACATTTCAAAAATTCACCAAATTGGTTTTGAGGCCTCTCTGATATCAGAGGAGTCTAAGAAAATTAAAATTGAAATTTTCTAAAAAATCTTCATTTTTCAATCATATTTTTAATATTTTAAATAATTAAAAAGTCATAAAAATCACAAAAATATTAAATATCATAAAAATGTCATATTTCACCTCCTAATCACTTAGGAATAAACCAAATATTTTTCCTAAGCCTCAAAGTAAAGATATTGAATTTTAAAACCTTAAGACAATTTTTAATATTAAAAATGGATTTTCCAACCTTTTCACTAAATTAATTCTAATAAATCAAAGAAAAATCAAAAAATTATAAAATTTGTTTCTCTGAACTCCTTGAGGTCAGAGAGATTTAAGAAAAATATAAAACTTAATTTTCAACCTTTATTTTATTTTATAATTAATTAACACTCTAAAACTCAAAATAATTATAATAAATAAAATATAATTTAAAAAATCACCAAAATTAGTCCAAGTGGTCCTCTAGTTATTAGGAAGATCCGATAATTTTCTTAAGGATAGAAACCTTCCCTTGGTCATGTTGTTGAATTTCCATTGAAAACCCTTATTTTTCACAAAAATAATTTTATAAATTAAATTAAATTTAGAAAAATCACATTTTCTCCTCTAATGTCTTAATTGACATATGAGTAAAGTGACATAAAAATTTCAAGTTCATTTGAGCTCAATTTAGTGAGTTATGAAATAAATAAGCCTAAAGGGGCATAAAGGTAATTAAAGGATTTTAACCCTAATTAATATTTAGGTCTAATCAAGGGGAGGGTAAAATATCTGATTTTAAAATTTTCATTAGAAGATTGAAAGTTAGAGAATTAAGGGGTAGAAACCCATTAATCATCTTGAAAATATTTAAAGTAAACCTTAATTAATTAAATAATTTGAATTTTGGAAGAATAAGTTAAAATTTGGATTATTAAAATGGGGATATAATTTAGAGAGACTATAATAACTTAAACTAAAATCCCTAAATGAATCACTCTAATAATATTTAACTTTTAATTAAATTTAAAGTGATAATTGAAATTAATAATTAAATAATTAAAAGGAAAGTGAACCTTAATTAAATTAAAGCTTAAAACATTAAATAATTTGATAATTAAATTGAAATAAATTTAAAACAAAAAAAATAATTAATTTCAAAAATTACTTAAAACAAATTTAAAAAAAAATTTGAAACATTAAAAATTAATTTCATAAAAATAAATTCTTAATTAAAAAAAAATAATAATCAAACCAATTAAAAGTTAATCCAGAATATTGCAATTAAATTAAAATTAAATCATTAAATTAAAATTAAATCATTAAAGTCTAAATTAAATAATTTAAACTCCTCTTTCAATTCAAATGGTTTAAAACACTTAAGAATAAAACAACTTGAACACTATTCCAAACATAGATTTTTAAAATTTTATAACTAAATTAAACTACTTTAAATCACCAATTCCAATGTTAAATCATTAAATACTTTAATAGATTTATTTGCCCTTTAAGGTTTTCATTATTATAACTATTAAGTAAAGCATCAAGTGAAATATCACTTTACTTATAGGATAATCAAACATCCTAATTCACTGAGCGAGAAACTAAAATAAATTTTGGGATGATTAATTCAGTTGTGCAATAAAACTCATTTGGACTCAAAGTAATTCCAAAAATATTGAAAAGATGTTTAGTACTCGCCCTAAACACTTCCTCAATATGATGGGATGTTTTAGAAGAACAATTGAACTTAATTGTTCTTTGATGAAGAAAATCAACCTTAACAAAACAAAAGAACCTAGACGTCATAGGAGATGACTAGCAATAGGACTAGGAATTTGGTAGACAACCAGAACCTTTCCTTAGCTTTACCTAGGTACTTGTCATAAATATTTAAATGCCTTAACATGTGTTTTAAGTGCAGCTTGGAATGACGAGAAGACCCTCCAGGTACGCTTTTATTTTATTGCAATTTACTTTATTGCAATTTATTTATATAAGCTGTACTTTACTCTTCTTGCATGATAAACAAGATTGTTGCATGAAAACTAAAACCTTTAGGATAGCCACGAAACTGAAACCCAAAACTAAATTAAAAGTCACAAAAAGATAAAATTCACCGCCACGACATTCAAAAGATAAAAAAAGTCAAAATTTAATCACAAACTGAACAACAAAACTACAATTGCAATTAAATTAAAACATCTCGTTGGATGATCGGGAATACCTCGGATGATGTAACCTACGTGTTGCTAACGAGATTTCCCATGGTCTAAATGAAAGTGTGGAACTCATTCAGTTGAGTTTAGCAAATTCATCTGGACTAAGTGAATCCGATAAAAATAATGGTGCCGGAATGATGGAACCGTGGGATCTTAACCGGTGTTGTTATAATCAACTTTAAGATTCCCCTAATAAAACATTAAAGACATTTGGACTTTAAGATTTCTCTAAACTAAAACACTTTTCTCATCTCCTGATTTTTACCTTCTAAAGTCAAACCTCTGCAACAACAAGAAGCTTGGAGCACAGTGGGCAGCACTGCCATCGTCATCAGCAAAACCTGTGTCTACTTCAGCAAAACTTTCCTTAGAATTAAACAACCAAGCCATAGGACTTCGAGGTAGTTTGCCTAGTGCAACATAAATCCTCAACCTTTTCATTAGGCATTTGCATAATCATGTTATGTAAATTAAGCCCTAACCAGTCTTAGGATTCCGAGGTAGTTGTTTGGTACGACATAAGCCCTCACATCTCCAAGGCTATTTGTATGATCATGTCATATAAATATAAGTCCTAATTAACTAAAATTGGCAGGATTACAACATTAAATAAACTCTTAAATTGAAGCTAAACAATAGGATAGTTTGGGAAGTTGCCAAGATTCCTTTTGGATCCTCAGCTTCTCCTACTTTTCTTTCCATTGGATTCTCAAAACAACTGTTCCAAATTTGAGCTAACCCCTTTTGAAATTTCCAAAATCTAATCCTTTGAAAACCTTAAACTTTGAAATTCTTGAGAGGAAAACCACTGATCATTATCAAGAGTTTTCTTAAATGATTTCTGTCGTTTAAGATGTAATTAACTATAGGGGCTTGCCCTTATAGGGAACTTTAAGAACCTAGGTAATATTAATCCTGCTTAATTCCTTTTTATTAAGCAGGGGAACTTGTGGGCTTATAAAATTGGTTCGCGTACTAAACGGATGTCACAAATCTTCTAGTTTATTTAATCGAGCCCCATCATCAAGCAGTATGTCTATTCTTCGGGATAGATACACGGTTTGTGATGCGGTGCTCGTTTATATAAACTATTTGAGACGTGAGATCAATTTGATTTCATATCTTAAAATTTTCAAACTTAAAGTTATTTTCAAAATCAAATGCTACTTTCCAAATTATATATATATTTAAATTCAATTTAAAAATTTAAAATTCACCGACAACTTCTGTAGGCGATCCCCTTTTCAAAACACATAACCTAAAAATATGCCGATATTGCATTGTTGCCCAAACTATTTTACTGGCTAACCGATCAATATGTGTGAACTCTAGTTACACGATCACTGCTCTCTCGAGTCTTAGTTTCACTTGCAACATTTTTTAACATAACTTATTTTTAGTTAGTTATGTCAATGAAGCAAAGGACATTTTAGTCATCACATGAAAATAAAAATAATTCTATCATAAAAATAAATTTTCCTACACATGCCAATACTTCATATTAAAAGAGAAGAGTACAATAAACTACTTACGAAGCACGAATAATACACAACATAAAACTTTATTTAAATCAATTAAAATCCACTAGAAAGAGTTCACAATAATTACAAGATAATAAAGAATACAATACTTAGCTTTTTCTCTTTAAAAAAATAATGAAAAATCTCTCCAATAAAGTCTCATGACAATCCATGTACCGCTCATACTTCCTTACGCATATATCTCAAAAATCCTCACCAATCTCTCTAGAAAATTGAGAAATCTACATCTCCATTAACTCATACCAAACTCCTCTTAAAACAATTCCTAATTACTTCTCTAGACTCCCTTAATTACTTTTCATGAGAGCCACCAAGCCCCTCTTTTTAAAGAGAAGCCAAACACATCCTTTTTCCAAAAGACACACCCCTTCACTCTAAGAGACATACCATTTCACTTAAAGAGACACATCTTTTCATTCAAAAGCTTTTCAAGTGTCTAGATTCATTGAATCACTACATGAAGCGTTCAAGTTGTCCAGAAGCTTTCATAACATCCTAGAATGGACCATAATCGCCCAAAAATCGTATCGAGCGCTATAGCGCTATAATCAGTACTGTAGCACTTATTTCAAGTTGTGACTAGGGCTATGACTCCAGTTTGGGTGCTATGGCGCCACTCTGTGTGTAGTACACCAATTTTGCTCTGTTTAGCTCTATTTCGCTCTATTTTAGCTCTGATTTGCTCATTGTGTTACACCTACAAGGTAGACATGAAAAAAATATTTCTTTAAAGTGTAATTTCATTCAAAAACATGTGACAAATATTGAAAGAGATTAAGCGTAGAAAGACATCAAAATGCACGAGATCAGAAGTTTCTTCCTTGCTCGATTTGGCTCCAAATTGCACCATTTTTGCTTCATTTTCTCTAAAACTACATTTATTGTACCAGAAACCCAAAACATGCAAAATATCTTCCTTTAAAAAGTAATATCATAAAAAATGTGCATAAAATGTTCATGAAATGTCTACTAAGAAAAAAAAATAATTTTTAGGTGGATAATTATTCTACTAATAGGAGCTCCTCATCCAAGGATGAACGCTTGATAACCATACTAGAATAACATATTGACAAAGCGAAGTTAATCGAGCTAGTCATACCAACTCAAGAACTATCAAAGGTCGACCAACAACCTTGATTTTGCACAGCTAAATGAGTCATGCTTGCTGAACTAAAGCCTACCGAGATCGACCAACCATGTTAAGGGGTTGCCAGCCATGAGCCCATACATATAAAAAACCAAAAATATTTGACAACGCCCCATTAAAGCAAGGGCAAACATTTAAATTCTGTCGACCGTTAAATTTGGGTGAGGTTGATATTTTTGAAAAGGGTTTTAGAATATAGTTTTATAAAATAAAATTTAGATTTAATGTATATATATATAGATATATATTTGAAAATAACATTTCAGTTTTGAAGAATATGAAATCAAACCGATCTCATTTACATGATACTTTAAATAATCAAGCATTTCACCGTGAGACATGTATTTATCTTATAGAATAAGTATGTTGCTTGAGGTGAAGTTTGATCAAATAAACTAAAGGATTTATAACATTCGTTTGTTCTACGAACCATTTTTGACTGACAATTACCTCTACCTAACATGAAGGAATTAGATAAGGTTTATATTAATCTGGGGTCTTTAAGTTTCCTATAAGGGTAAGCCCCTATAGTTTATTACATCTTAGATAACTAAAGCCCTCTAATAAAATTCTTGATATAGATTAGGAAACATTTATATTCATGATTTCTAAGGGTAAGGTTTCCAAAGAAAATGTGATAGTCGGAAGTTCAATAGGTGAATGGCTCAAGTTTTGGAGCATTTCATTTTATCGGAATCTAAAGAAGAGAAGGCTAGGGGAAGGATATAGATTCAAGAAAAATCTTGATGTCTTCCCAAACTATCTTATAGTTTGGCTTTGATTTAAAAAAGAAGTTATTTAAATTTCAATCATGCCATTTAACTATTGAGATTACATAATATTCAATTATGTAAATAACTTAGAAGATTGGAGGATTTATGTCGTATCAAATGATAACCTTGGAATCCTAAGGCGAATTAGGGCTTATATTGCACAACAGAGTTGTACAAAAGACTAAAGAAAAGGTGAGGATTTATACTGCACTAGGCAAGCTACCTCGAAGTCCTATGACTTGTTGTTTTAGTTTCGAAGGAATTGTTTCGCTGGTGTAGGCAAGTTTTGTTATTAAAGATGGTCGTGTTGCCCACTATGCATGCTCCAAGCTCCTCGTTGTAGCAGGTTTAGTTTAAAGAAATGTCAATTGAGGAGAAAAATGAAGATTCATGTTCTGGAAATATTTAAGATGAGGTGTCTTAATATTTTATTAGGGGAACATTAAATTTGATTATAGCAACACCGGTTAAGATCCCACGGTTCCATCATCCCTGCATCGCTATTTTTATGGGATTCACTTAGTCCAAATGAATTTACTGAACTCAACTTAATAAGTTACATACTTTCATGTATACCGTGGGAAAACCTTGTTAGCATCATCTGACGAGACGTTTTAATTTAGTTGCAATTGTGATTTTTGTTTTGTTTGTGATTAAATTTTTAGTTGTTTTATATTTTTGAATGTTGTGGCGGTGGATTTCATCTTGTCTTGACTTTTAATTTAAATTTTGGTCTCAGTTTGGTGGTTATCCTAAAGGTTTTAGTTTTCATGCAGGGTGACATTGTTGTTTAGCATGCAAGTTTGCAAGAAAATAAAGTACAGTAGAACGCAGGTAAGTAGATTGTATTAAAATAAAAGTGTACCTGATAGGTCTTCCCGTCATCTCCACCTGAAAATTTAACATTCTTTGCAATAAACATTTTTATTTGCAGGAAAGTTAAACCCTATGGATATGTTCGTCACAGGCCTAGCAAAGTCTATGTCCGATGAACTTTATTCATTTGTGAGATTTCTTCATTTAGTAAATATAATAGGTCCAGTTGTCCTGCAAGGTGTCCAGAAGACTTGTGAAACGGTCCAGGAGAAACCCGGATATTTCACAATACTTTTGAACTTCCATGTGGTCCTTTTAGACTTATTATAGTTATTAGACAATTTATCCCTTTCATACCCTTATGTTCAGTGAACCAATGTTTTAGTCAATCTCTAAGAATAGGATAATTCATCATTTATTATTTAATTTAATAATTATGTGGGTGAAGGCCCTAAAAGGACAAATTAAGGTTATTAGGGTACTTAGTCAAATTTTGATTCGGGGCTTGTAATGTCTCAAGAATACTCTAGTTTTGATTATATCAACTTTTATAAACCTATTTTAATTAAATTTGATCAATCCTATCTCATTACTAAGCCCCTTAGGATGTTAAGTGAGTATAATTTATGGCTTTAAGGAAAATTGAACTTTAAGTGGTGAGGATTTCCATCAAAAGATCATAATATTACTTTGAACACCAAGTAAAGGGGTCAGGCTGGTGGGTTATTAATTTCCAAGGCCATGCCCCTAACCTGAAGATTCTTGTAATTTGATTTTTCTTCCAAATTATAATAATTAAGGAAATTTAAATATTTAATTTTTATGTGAAAAAATGCAGTGAGTGTCTACCATTTATCCCTTAATGTTTCAATCATTCAAATGCACTTATTTAAAATCAAAATTCACCAATTTTCCCTCTTGAATTTAAGCCTAAATATTAATTAAGGAAAAGTATCCAAAATTACCTTTTTGCCCTTAAGGTAATATCACCTCATAATTCATCAAATTTAATTCAAATGAATTTAGAATTTTTATCTTTCCTTACTAATGAGTTGATTAAAACAACAGAGGTGAAAATGTGATTTTTCAAAATTTAATTTAATTTATATATTTATTTTCATGCAAAAATAGGATTTTCAATGACAATAACTTGATCAAGACAAATCCTAATCCCTTGAAATTTTTTACTGGAGGTAGCATTAGATTAGAGAATCACTTAGACCAAATCTCATGATATATTGAGCTTTAAATTAATTATTAGAATTATTTTAAATTTTAGAGTTTTAATTAATTATAAAATATTATAAAATTGAAAATTCAATTTTATATTTTTTATAAATCTCTCGAAGGTCAAGGAACTTAGAGAAACAAATTTCATATTTTTTGATTTTTTTTTCAATTATTAAAATTATTTTAGTGGAAAAATCATGAAAATTCATTTTTAGCCTCATAAAAATTGATTTAAGCCTTTAAAAATTGATATTTTAATTTTAAAACTTAGGAAAATTATGGGGATGGTTCCTAAGTGATTAAGAGACCAAAAGTAACAATTTGGCGATTTTTACAATTTTTGTAATTTTTATTATTATTTAATTATTTAGATATTAAAATATTATTTAAAATGAAAATTTTATAAAAATCTCAAATTTATTTTTAAAAGACCCCTCTGATCATACAGAACTCTCAAAACCATTCTTATAAATTTTTTACTTGTATTTTAATTTTAAAATTTATTTAAGTGCCAAAAAAGGTCATTGAACTTAGAAAAAATATTTAAGCTATCAAATTAATTCTAAATGACTTCAAAATTTTAGGGGAGTTCCTCTGTCCCTGAAGCACAGTGGAGAGCAATTTTTGTGTTATTTTGATTTTTATTTTGTCCTAATTAATTAAATGTTTGTGGTCAAGTGGACAATTAGGTATATTTTTATCATTTTAAATCAAGACAAATTTTTTCTAGGGCTCTCTGACCATAAAGAACCTATCATAATTTTTTGAGATTTTTCTAAGCAATATGCTAATTATCACATTTAATTTATCTAACAATAGACATAAACTTGAAAAATATTATTTTGTGTTTAGGAATCTTCTCTGACTTTGGAAAAATCAGGGAAGTTCCCTCATGACAGAGGGAACAACATACCAAAATTTCAAGCTATGGAGAAACTCCTACATGCATGGAGAATTAAATGAGTGAAAATAGTATTTAAATTATTAAAAATAAAATATGTATCAAAAATATTTTAAAAAAATTCAACATTGTTCTCTTCTGTTCACTGAGCACTAGGATATTTTTCTTTTAATTTTATGCTTTTTTCTAGGACAAGATATGGATTTTTAAAGTTCAAGTGATTTAAATAAATCAGAAAAATCTGATTTTCCTACTTAAGTGACTCAGCGCTACCTCAACCTACGGCAGATCGAACTCCCTATGCGGCACGCTCCCATTCAACGCTGCCAGCTAACTGGGAAGCCATGCGGCCCACTGTTCCGTTCCATCCTCTAGTCCGGTGCAATCTGAGCCGTCCAATAAAAGCATGTGCGATCCAACGGCTACCCATCTTTGTCCCCAACTGGTCTGAACCTACGATCGTCCACACTAAAACCCTAATTTCTCAGCCTAGACTCAACCAAATCGCTTCGGGTTTGATCCTATAGACTCGTCTAATCATGGCGAACATATCCACATGGCTAAACATGGTTTAAATTAACCCTAATTACATGAAGAATCCAGAGAAGCTTGGGAAGAAAAAGGGCTCAATATCTTTGCTCTAAGAAGTGAAGTTTTAATCAGAGATGCTCTACACCTTCGTTGGAGTTGCAGGAGCTCAGGGATGAAGCCTCATGCTCTGGTGAATTGCCTAGGTATGAAAGTTACCAGGCCCAATTTCGAGCTTTGATGGAAGATTGGTGCAGAGGCTCTCTGTGATGGTGCTTTGATGAGGGATCTTCTTCTTTCACTGCTGGGAAGGTGTGGGCACAATTAATTACAATTTGGTGAACTGTGGAGCTATGGAGAAAAATGTCCTAGTTTCCGGCCAAATTTCAGTGATGAAATTGCTCTCAGACAGTAGGAATTAGTGGCTGAAGACAGTGGAATCATACTTAGGACCTCTCAGGGAAGCTCTGGAAGCAATTTGGTGGACTTTCCTTGAGAAAAAGTTCAACACCTCATTTTGGTCATGAAGAGGTCTATTTATGTCCATGGCCTTTGGGCTGAGCTCAGGGGCTAGCAATGGGTTTATTCAACTGGCTAGTTGCAGAACATGCGAGCCCCAATGGTAATTCAGAGCTTAGCTGGCCATATGGTGGATTTTGAGTTCCATTTGATAGGGGGTTGCTCTCAGTTTTAGTCTTTTTCGGCCACTAGGGTGGTCGGCAGGGCCAGGGCTGGTGACCAGGGGGTCAGGTGAGCCAGAGGAGGATTAATGATGCTTTACCCCCAATGACAAGTGAGGAATGTGAAGATATTTTGATTAAGGCCAAATGTGGGGTGAAATCCCCTAATTCAAAGGAACTTTTGTCCATGGCTCCATTAAGGTGTGCTAGCTTGGTCTAGGGTGGTTCCTAGGAGTCACTTGGTGGCTGTGGAGGAGTTGGTTTGGTCAAATTTGGTTCAATTTGATTAAGTTAGGTCATGGGCTCAATTTTGGGTCACATGGGTCAATACTGGGCTAGGTTGGGTTTGGGCTTGGGTTAGACCTAATTGATTGAGAAAAATTGTGTGTATGATTGTCATGAAGTGTTTAGAAAAGGTTTAGAGTGGTTTTGGATTGGTTAGGTAGATCAATTTGGTTTGGTTTAGGATTGTGGTCAATTTGGGTAAAGTTGGGTTAACTTAGGTTTAAGTTGGGCTTGAGTGGTGTTTAGTCCCAATTAAAGGTTCCAAATGGTTTATGGGATATCATAAAGAGTTCCTAACACCAATTGAGTGGAATTTTTTGGAGTAGGGCAATCAATTTGGGAGATTTTGGGCACATGGCATGTTTGGGTCAAAAATTGAGCAAGCTTAGTTCAAGTGGATTTGGGTGAGACTTGGGCTCAAATTGGGGTAATTGATGGTTCAATTCTGTTTAGGGGAGTGTTATGAAGGGTTTGGGATTGAAATTGGGGAGAAATTGATGGGTGTTAGGTCAATTTGGGGGATTTGGGTCACTTAGGCAAAAATGGGGATTTTGGGTATTAAGTGAAATTGAACTCAAATGTGGGTCAAATTGAGCTTGGATTTGGTTTAGATTGATATTGAGGATGTTGAATTAAAGTTTTTAATTGAATTTGGGTATGATTGAGGTCAATTGAGTAGACATTGGGTTTAATTTGGGCACTTTTAGTTAAATGGGTCAAATTGGGGCTTTTGGTTAAATTGAACTAAATTGGCCAAATTGGGTCATGAGGTAGTTGAGAAAAATGAAATTGGTAATATTTGGGAGGTTTAGGAAATTTGTGGAAATTTTTGGAATTTTTAGAATTTTGGGCTAAGAGGGGCATTTTGGTCATTTTGGTGATTTTTGGGGAAATTTTGCAATTTTGGGTAATTTTGGTCAATTTGAGTTGTTGGAAGTATTTTAGAATGATTTTTGAGGAATTATGGGTAATTTGGGTGATTTTGGAAATTTGGGGGATTTTAGGGTTTTGGGGGCATTTTACGTATTTTGGGTACTTTGGGTATTTTGGGTATTTTGGGGTAAAGGGTTTAGAAATTTGGAATTTTTGAAAAATTGAGGTGGGTTGAAGGTAAGTAGTATGGAATTGTCTAGATTGAGCCATGGACCAAGGGTCACCCTCATCTAGTCCTCTATGTGTTGGTACTAGCCAAACCCTAGCCTAAGGCTAATAGCTTGAGAAAACCACTTACATGAGTTTCCAAAGAGTTAAAGGATCAAAAGTGATGTGCCTTGTTTATGGTTGTAAGTGTGTAGTGTAAGTGTGGTGTAAGTTCTAGACCTCCCAGGGTAGATCCTAAGGTCTGACCACCTATAGGAGACTTCCCCTGGGCTTCCTTATGCTTGGTCTCTTCCTCCAAAAAATTGGAGGTTAGGCCTTAAGCATATGAAAACTCCTAGTGAAGTGAGAAAAGTTTGAATTTCTATGGGTAGGGTTCCATTACTATTTTTCTAAGAAATTCACCAGGAGAGTCATATGGCTAGACCTTAGGCCATTCTAAAGACAGACCAGACCTCAACCAAAAGTGAGGTCAACAAATGGACCCTTAGGTTTGGTGTGTTGGGCAAGCAGACTGCACGTATTGGTGTTGACTGACGAGATCAACAAAACCAAAATGATTGTCTGATTCAAAACCCAAGACAAACACAGAATTTAGTGAGGAAGTTTCTGCTGGGAATTATTTGGTTGAAACCTTCAAGTCCTAGGAACTCTCACTGGGGAAGGAAAATGGAATTCCTTCATGAGAGGAGCTATGAATTTCAAGCCTCCAAACTCTGAAGGATTCCGATCCAAATTAATTTGGAGTTGGAATTTGGATTTTGGAATTAGGATTTAGATTTTGGATTTGATTTCAGTTTAAATTTGAGTTTGAATTTTAGTTTGATTGAGTTTTAAATTTTAACTCTGAGTTTCATGGAACTTATGGAAATTTTAGAATTCACAAAATTTTAAATTTGAAGATTTTAATTTTGTGGGGAAAATTTTTAGTTTAGAATTTTAGTACCAATCCTGGAAGGATGAGAACTGGAATTTAGCCTCAGAAGTGAGAATCAGGATTTTAGTACCGACCTCGAAATTTCGTGAGTGGGGGAAATTTTCTCGGGAGGAAGATTAAAGTATAGGGAATTTTGAACAAATCGGATGATTGAACTCCAATCCTGGAATTTCATGGAAGGCGGTAAATTTCTCAGCAGGGAAATGGAAAAATTACGGAATTTTTGGGGAATCAGATGTCTAAACTCCGTGCCTGGAATTTGATGAAAGGCGGAAAAATTTCTTAGAAGGATGTGGAAAATTAGAGAATTTTGGGGGAGTCGGACGACTAAGCTTTGTTCCCGGAATTTCATGGAAGGCAAAAAATTTCTCGGAAGGATGTGGAAAATTAGGGAATTTTGGGGTAATCAGATGATTAAGCTCTGTTCCTGAAATTTCATGGAAGGCGGAAAAATTTCTCGGAAGGATGTGAAAAATTATGGAATTTTGGGGGAATCGGACGACTAAACTCCATTCCCGAAATTTCATGGAGGGTAGAAAAATTTCTCGGAAGGATGCTGGAAAATTAGGTAATTTTGGGGAAATCAGACGACTGAGCTCCATTTCTGGAATCTCATGAAGGCCAGAAAAATTTCTCGGAAGGATGATGGAAAATTAGGGAATTTTAGGGAAATCAGACGACTAAGCTTCGTTCCCGGAATTTCATGAAGGCTGGAAATAATTTCTCAGAAGGATGATGGAAAATTATGGAATTTTTAGGAGATCTTGGGGGGAAGCTCTGGGACTCACATCCGGCCTAAGGCGTCACTTTAGGAGGGAAAGCTCAAGGACTCATATTCAACCTAAGAGGCGACAGAGGGGAATCAGAATTTAGGTATTGATCCTGGAATCGCATTTGAGGAGAACTTGGTAAAATTTGGTATTGACTTTCAAAGAAAGCGATTTGGTGCAATTCAGTCAAGATCGATAGCCATTGCAAGATTTGTAGAATTTCAAGATATTTTGAATTTGTGAGAAGTAGTGCAGTGTGAAAGGTACCAAATTTCACGGAATGCCCGCAAAAGCGAGGGATTTGAAGATGAGTGCAGAGTCTCATAATTCCAAGAGAGAGGAAAGTGAATATTATCATTGTTTATTTTTTAATTCATCATCATTTTTTTAATTTCTTTTGTTTCATTTCATTTCATTTCATTTAATTTTGCTGAAAGTAGTACAACTGATCATATGCTGACAAGCATCTAAAGGTAGATCATGCGTACAAAACTGAACAAAGCTGACTTATCACATCATCTGGCTGCTGCAAAAGTGGCGACACAGACTTTCATGACCAGTTGAAGGGAGTGGTAGATTTCTGCTTTCTGAGACTGCTGCGGGGACGAGCTAACCTGTCAAGGTTACGCTCCAGAACAAAAGTTCCCTTGCGAACACCCGGAGGTACTGCCATCACTGTGGCAATGGACGAAGGTTCTCTAATTCTGGATCTTTCTCATAGTAAAATGGCGCTTTGTCTTCATCCATTCTTCTGAAGGTGATTGGCACCCTTTTTCTTCGAACTCCTGGGATGCAATGTTTCACTAAATCTGCCTTATTTCCTTTTAATACTAGAACTGATCCGACTGGTAGGGGAATTTCGACAGAACCTCAAAATTCTCCCAGTCCAACAATCTGGATTTCTTGTCCAAAAAGTTGTCGCTTTCAATTATAAAAGAGACCGTGCAGAAGGGTCTCACAAAGTCATGGTGGTTGATATGAGGTGGGATACAGTCTCCGTCCTCATAAATATTTATGCTGCAGCTGTTAGGAATATAGTCTGCAGGAAACACGTTCCACTCGAACATCCTCTTTATCATCTTCTTGATCTGCGGTGGCATCAGATCCATCTCATCATGCAAAAAGATCCCCGGGGATTGCCTTGTCGATCTATCTCAAAGTTGTAGCAACAGCCACACTGAATAGTAACTCTGCCCTTTCCGCGTTTCCATTTTGACGGCTCTGTATATGTTCTCAGCCTCAGATGACCTACTCTGCCCAATGTCTGAAGAATGTCAATGCAATACAAAATTTCTTCTTCATCCTTCCTCAAGAATACATCAGTGTATAGCTCGAGTCCTTCCAGGATATTGACAAATTTTCCCTGTATGTCTTCATAATGATGAAATTCTTGCTTTCTGATTCTTCTAATCTTTTTTCATCACGTAGTCTGGAACTCCTCCCGGCGGCGGCTGCGGTAAAACAAACTGCGGTACGTACGGCTCTACCTCAGGATATTCCCGGATCCTAAGTAGCATCGAGGCAGCTGCATATGCCTCAAATGTGCCATACTCTTCAAGATGTAAAACATGACATTCTGAAAATGTCTCTGACACAGTAGGCAGTCTGGGTAAACCCGAGTTGCAAGTCAAAAACCTAGTCAAATTTCTTCCATTCGATTAAATGTCGACACATGATCCTCTGTAGTCTACGCTCAGTATCAGTGCGTGGTGCACTGTCGTCAGTTTCTTTCATTTTAGGATTATAAGAATCTTCTGGAACGGGTGATAGTGCGGCGGCTAGCTCCCGAGCTTTTCTCCTCTCCAACATGTCAACGAGGCGACTGAAAATCAAAATTTTTTACTTAGGAATAGTGCTCATACCTCAAGTAATTCAAATCTGACAAATCTCATTGAAATCGGCTCTTAATTGATCCAACCTAAGGATGCCCTATATCCTATTTCACAATTTTGAGAGGATGAGCGTGACGGGAGGTGTTAAAAATGCCAATTTTTGGGTTTTTAACCGTAGAAAACCAATTTTCGCGAACCGGCGCTTAAGCGCGAGGCATCGGTGCTTAGTCGTGAAATCTGGTGCTTAGGCGCCAGTAACCAGATTTTCACAATTAATTTAAAATGTACTAAACCCCTTGGTTAATCACCCGAAATCACTTCAAATAGTCATTTATCCCCCATAAACATATCTAATTCTCAGAAGAAAGTTAAATTTCCATCAAATCCAAATAAATTTCACACAAACAAAAACTTTCATTTAATTAAAACAACCACCCTTAATATAAACTAAAAATTTCTATCCAAACATTTTTGGGTGAAATTTTACAATACATAATGATTCAAATACATAAAAACAAAGATAAATTTATATCATTAAGATGTAACAAACACAAATTATAGTTCAATAAAACACAAACATATAATACTAGACACAAAACACTTAACACATAAAAACTACAGAACTAGACTATACTCAAATTAATTCCAATATCCATTAGGTGGAATGTATCCAGAACCACCTTTAGTTCCATTTGTTCCTTCATATTAGATAGGAGAAATTGTCAGTCAAAAATGGTTTACATATCAAATAGATGTCATGAATTCTTTAGTTTATTTGATCAAGCCTCACCCCAAGTCATATATATATTCTTCGGGATAGGTACATGTCTTGTGAGGAAACGCTTGATTACCCAAACTAAAGTTTGTATGAAATCTTTTTGATTTCACATTCGCCAAAAAATAAAATATTATTTTTAAAATCAATATAAATATTAAATTAAATCAAAATTTTATTTTATTTATGAAACTATACTTTAAACCTTTTCAAAAATATCAAACCTCACACCTCCAATAACAAAATTTAAATGGCTGACAATTTTCTGGTGACTCCACTAGGGACGAGTTTATCTCTTCATTAAAATCAGGAAATACTATATTCATATATCGGTAATGTGCTCATGTCCCTCATGAGCCATATTATCATTCTTCCGTTGACATACTTCGCCCATTTCTTTCTTAGGAAAGTGTGATCAACTCTTCTGCATCTCAGGACCGTCTGTTTGGTCACTCCTAAACAGGAGGGTTCAAGAATCTTTAGGTTTTCCTTTTTATCTTGTGAGGTCGGACCCCCAATTGGTGTGGCAACGAGAAAATTTCGCTAGGGAGATCTGCGTTATGAAAGGGATCTCCGACAGGATCCCATACTTCACTGCCTTTTTGTACCTCTCGGGTTCAATCCTGTCTTCGACAGATTGACCCACTCTTCCTTAAAACTTAAGATTCCTTTTAAAAAACATATGAAAACCTAAAAATGAAATAAAAAGATAATAAAATATCAAAATGAAATAAAATTTTCCCCAGTCCACAGAACAACCTTTTTCGTAGTGTTTGCACTATGATAACAACGTTTTTGGCACTCATTAACCTTCGAAATACTTCTCTTGACAGTTAAAGATGTCAACCCCTACGCTAACTTTCTCCTGTAAGTTGTCCTCCTCTGTGAGGGCCGCCTTGCAGCGCTGATGATTCAGTTTGGGACTAGCTTCAGTAAGTTTGAAGTCATGTTTGGAAAAGCCTCGTTCGTGGTCGTGAAAGTTTCCACTCCTGAAATTCAAGAATCGTCTGTTGAGTTTGATCTAAACTCTCACAAAGATTTCCCTTCTGCTAAGATGGTGAAAATAACCACTGCCCCCATCAGGTCAGTCGTCTTCGTGCCAAGGAGAGTTATAACCTCATCTGCCACCGGCTTCGTCGTCACTGCACCTACTTTCTCGTCTGCCAATAGGAAGGAAAGTCTGCGTGAAGATGATTCTGATGATGCCTTTCTTGCCCCGCCGTTAGTCTTCGAGATTGGCTCAAGTTCTAGACCCCCCTGCTAACCAAATCTAAAAAAAACCATAATCGTAGGATTCAAAGGGCCGCAAGAACACAAATTGCAAATCTGCCAGTAATTTATAAGATTCCTCAACAAGAGGAACTCAGTTTAATGGATACCTTTCCTCTTCTTCGAGGTAGCAAGTTCCACCCCTTAACTAACACTACTAAAGATGAGAGCCTTCATAGAATTGTCTCTACACTTCCAGCACTACATAGTCATGATAAGGTGAGGGAGAGGCCCACACCTATCACCCGAGCTCACTCCCTTCTTCGAAGGTTGTCTGAAATAGAAGGTTTTTATGACGTCGAGCTCCTCAAGAGGATGGGATGTGCAATATCCTCTAAAGTTAAGGACAAAATTCTAAAAATGTAAAGACCCATCCGAGTTTCCATCAAACAACGTTTAGGAAAATGTGTTGATACAGCTGTTATAGATGATACTATTATAAGCAGATCAATCAAGTCCCGGCTGGGCCCAAGAGCACCAGTTGCTGATGATCATAAGGAACCCCGAAACAGAAAGAATGAAAAGGGATTATTCTCCTCAGTACATGGTGTACACACTAGGAAGCACACTTCCCCTCGTTACCTTTATGTCTCTGCCAAGACACCTCATCTCAAGGCATCAACTTTTAAGTGGAAAGTGTGGTTACCGAGACCAGTATATTCTGAAAAGTCTGTTGCCAACAAAATAGATCATGAGTCCGATATTCCAATTGCCACTGCCGCCATTTCTTCTGAATTAATTGCAGAGAAGAATGACAGTGCAAGAAAGCCTACGGATTTAAAAATTTCCAAAAAGAAAACAGTTGATGATAAAGTTCGAAGACTCCAAGCAAAAATTTCTAAGTTAGCCAAACAATGAGGGTTGGATATTGATGATGAAGAGTACTTCCTATCAGATTACATGGATGAAAAATTAATGGCAATCAACATGGTGGAAACTCGGTCCACGTTGTCTGCGAGTGATGCTCCTAGAGAGGAGAACACCGCATGAGCTGCAGAGGACCGTCCTGACGAGGGATGAGCAAATTAGTCACCAAGAGAAGAAAATGAAGGAGATGACAACCGCCATGACTGCCATGGCTACACTCCACAGGCAATCAAAGTCACGACCCGCAGAGTCTCCTGAGATCAACTGGCCCAAAATCATGCACATCTCCGATGAACAAAGAGAAATCTCTTCGGCCACAATGAAGACGAGCCGCCAAGAAGTGATCCAACTCTGAACCCTCCGGAAAAAGACATTAAACAGATGGTCAAATAGTAAGTTCGAGAGGCCTTGGCTCAGTCCAAAGGTGGAGCATCAATTTCAAAGGGTAAACCCTACCCGGAGGATTTTGATATCGTACCTTACCCCAAAGGCTTCGTTCCCCCGACTTTCAAGAAGTTCGACGAAACATGAAATCATCGCCAGCACATAGCATACTTCAGAGCTAGTAATTGCAACACAAAAGGAAGTAAAGCTCTGTTTTTTCGTCAATTTGTCAGCAGCATGTCAGGAATAACATTTGATTGGTATGCCAAGCTTCCTAATTTATGAGTAAAACTTTTACATAAATGGAAAATATATTTGTGAAATGATTCGTTGGTGCTCGACATCATGTTACCATAAGAGATCTCGTGGTGGAGCAACAGAAGCCCGACGAGACATTGGTTGACTACATTCTTAGATGGAGAAACATAAGTATGAAATGTGAACCTCAGTTATAAGAATAGCACGCGATCGAGATACTACTAAAAAGTATCCATGGTTTGGTAGCCTTCATGCTTAAGGGTCTCACCAACAAGTTCTTCGAGATGCTACTAAGCAAAGCCAACAACTTACAAGAAGAAGCCAAGCACATGGAACCTGCAAAAAAGACAGAGAAGACAAAACCTATTATGGCATACGAGAAGAGATCTGGCGTAGTGGCAACGGTCGACAAAGGAAAGCAACAAATTAGGATTCAGCCTGAGAAGTTGCTACAACAGCACAGTCAATCACCTCATTACAGTCAACCTTAGTATTATGGTCAACCTCGTGCACAACAGAGAAGTCAGTCTGGTTAGCAGCGGAGGTTATACAGGACAAATGGACGATAGGGTTTGACAATGTCAGAACGGCTACGCAGGAACTACTCCTTCAAAGACGCGCCGTAGTGAAGATGTTCAGGAATTTGATGAAGAAGCCCGAGTTCAGATTGCCTGAGCCGAAGAAGCCGGAAGAAGTGGACAAGAAAGATTAGCCCAACTTCTGCCCCTACCATAGGATGCTCGGATACACCATAGAATGTTGCTTCAGTTTTAAGGATTGGCTCGAGCAAAATTACAAGGAAGGGAATATAACAATACCAAAGGAATACTTGATAGAACCTGAAAGAGGTTCTATAAATGTGATTTCAACCGAGCCAATCTCTCTGATTGATCCGTATACCGGCAAGGCAGATGGAGCACAATTTGGAACAAACTCAAGAAAGTCCTGGATCAGATCCAGTCTACTCCAAAGAAAGCTGTTGTCCAGAGTCTACCGTCAGCCCAATCAAAGACAAAAGCTTCGCCAAGGAGGCCACTTTGACAAGAATGGAGAAAGAAGCATATCGTGAATGAAATCGAGAATGATAGCACGAAGGGTAGGATAGAGGCTGCCTTGTTAGATTGGTTGTTTCAGATTCAGGGGTGAAACTCTTCAAACTCCTGAATTTGTACCATTATCTTTATGCCCTTCAAGGGTCTCATAATGATAATATAAATGATGTTGGTTATGTTCTTACTGTCTCTAGTGATGACATAACTAATCACAACCTCTATAACCCGATTTTGATTCCCAAAATGATCCTCAAATCATGAATACTCCCAATGAGAATGTCGACAAAAACAAAGAAGATTTTGACAACACCGCCTACGACAAAACTAGAAGCGAGGAGCCAGTCCTCGAATGTAAAGGAACTCCACCTGCCATAAACATGGATTTTTTAGATACGAAAGAGCCTCATACAGTAATATAAGGATCTCTAAGTCCAGAAGAAGAATAAATAAAAGAAGTATATTTAAGAAGTGGCAAGGTGGTACCAACAAGAACATCTCTAATGGATAAAGGAAAACAGAAAATTACTTAAGAAGAAGTATCTTCAGCAACGGAGGAAGTATAAGTTTGAAATGAAATTGAAGATTCAAACAAAGTTGATTATAACGTGCTAGCTCATCTCAGGAAATTACCAGCCAAAACTAAGCATTTACGATACTCTAATCCTGTCAAAGAGGATGAGAGAGAATCTGATCAAGACTACTTGATCCAGATATTTGCTTAGCACAGTTGGCTAGCACATCCTCAGATGGAGTTTTTACTTTGAAAGAACAGCTTGGCGTAACCTTCACTGATGAAGATTTGCTACTAGGTACAACCGATCACAACCGTCCGCTCTACATTTCTGTCATCATCGGCAAGTTCGTACTTTTCAGAGTGTCAGTAGATCCTAGAGTGTTGCTCAACATGATGAGTCTAGGGACACTAGCTTACTTGGACATCGACACACGAGAGCTTTCTATGGATAAAATGATGCTAAGAGGATTCAACCAAAAAGATGAAAGAGCCCTCGAATCTATAACGCTATAAATGAAAGTTGGAAATCTAGGAACAACTGTAAAATTTCATTTCATCGATGCGGATACATCATTCAATACCCTGCTTGGTTGGCTGTGGCTTTACGAGTACAACATGGTTCCGTCGTCGCTTCATCAATGCATCAAATACTACAAGGATGGATAAGAATATTGCATTAAAGTAGATTTACAACCTTTCTCAATACACAAAGTAGGCATTCACGAAGACGCTGTCTACTATGCTCCCCTGAAGATAACAATACTTTCAAGAGAAATTATGACAAGTAAAGTCAAAGATTCAGAAGAACTACGAGAACGGGACCATACAGCTCCAGTTCAACGATCTCCCGCCACTACTTCGCAATGAGTTGGTGGAGGTTCTTTTAGCCCACACATCCGAGGTCGAAGCCGGGGATGTGGTCGAGAAAGAACTCACCAGATTCTTGAACGGATGAAGCCGCCGATCATCATTGAAATGGAAGGAAACTCCGAAGAAGGTAAAGAAACAATGGTGATAAGTCAGAGGAAGCCTCAGTTCAAAATTTCTACTGATGACACATAAAGGGATGAATATGAATCAATATATGATTAGATTAATCATTATGTTCAAGCCATGACCCTAACTCCGATCTGTCCTCAAAAGATCGAGAGTATGGAAGTCAAGGAATTTCATAATGATGATTTTAAACCGATCAAGTTTTATAAAGCTTCTCCTTCTACTTCTGAACCTTGTAAAATTCTCGAAAAAGATGATTCTAATGAATTAATGGAATTACTTTTTGGTTACTTTTCGTCATGTGTACAAAAATTAATTAAACAAGGATATGTATCAAAGAAAATGCCAAAAGATAAGTTACAATCATTCTAAAAATTATGGAATACGAAATGAAAGAAACTCAACTCAAAAGAAGGTCTCGGGTTCGGTACAATTGGACTCATCGATGACTCAGGATTTTGCATGGTTGTTACTAGTCAGCTAGTACAAGACTGCCTGGACATCCAAGATGAATACGAAGATCAACTAATAGAAGAGGCTCCACCGGAATTCGAAGAAGAAATCAAGTCAACAGTATACAAATTAAAAGAAATTAATCTCAAGACAGAGGTGCAGCCCCGGCCTACTTTTATAAGTTCGTTGCTCAATAAAGAAGAGGTCACAGACTTGGTTAGGTTACTTTCAGAATTCAAAAGTTGCTTTGCTTGGAGCTATGACAAAATGTCTGAACTATCTTCAGAAGTCATAGTTCACCGACTAGGAGTGGATCAAAGTACGACACCAGTAAAGGAAGATTCTCGAAGAATGAGCCTCGAAATAGAACAACAAATTAAGACAAAAATAAATGAATTAATAGACGCTAACTTTGTCCGAGAAGAAAAATACCCGACATGGTTAGCCAACGTCGTGCCAGTAAAAAAGAAAAATGGACAAATTTGAGTGTGTATCAACTTCAGAGATTTGAAAAAAGCATGTCCGAAAGATGAGTTCTTGTTGCTGATATCGGAACTGATGATGGATATTGCATCATCACACGAAATTTTCTCCTTCGTAGATGGATCATCAGGTTACAATCAAATCAAGATGGCTTTAGAAGATGCATCACTTACAACATTCAGAACTCCGATCGGGACTTACTACTACACTTTGATGTCATTCGGTTTAAAGAACGCAGGAATGACATACCAAAGAGCAATAATGAAGATCTTCGTTGACCTCATTAACAACCAAGTGGAATGCTATGTGGATGATTTGGTCATTAAGCACAAAATGAAGAAAAATCACCAAAATTATTTAAGGATCGTATTTGAACGATTACGACAATACAATCTAAAGATGAATCCCTTAAAGTGCACTTTCGACATTACATCCGAGAAATTTCTAGGATTCGTTGTCCGTCATTGGGAAATCGAAATCGACCCAGAAAAGATTAAAGCGATATTAGAAATGCCTCCTCCTAGAACCTTGAAACAATTACAATCTTTTCAAGAAAAATTAGCATATCTGAGACGCTTTATATCCAATTTGTCAGAAATGTGTCTCCCCTTTTTGAACCTACTTCAAAAGGATGTCACATTCGCTTGGGGAGAGCTGTGTCAACGGGCTTTTAAAGATATTAAACGAAATCTAAAGCCACCTCCTGTTTTGGCAGCCCATATCCTGGGTAGACCATTGATATTTTATACTGCGGCTTTAGAAGAGTCTCTCGGGGCACTATTTGCCCAAGTCAATGATGAGGGTAAAGAGAACACGCTCAACTACCTGAGTCTACATCTAATTTCTGTAGAAATAAAGTATCCTCCTATTGAGAAACTTTTTCTAGCTTTTGTTTTCACCTAATTTTGAAAGTTAACCCATTGCAATATTTGATGACCTGACCAACACTTTCCGAATGATTAGCAAGGTGGTCGTGATACTATTACAATTTGACATAACTTTTGTGCCCCTTCGCGCTATCAAAGGGCAGATTCTCATGGATTTTCTTGCAGTGCACCCACTGCCAGCTGGGTCCCCAATCAATGACGAACTACCAGACGAACATATACTACAAATAGAACAGCCCAGTGCCAGATGTTGGGAAATGTACTTCGACAGAGCTCCATCAGCCCGAAGAGACAAAGGACAATAGACAGTGATACCAGGCAAAGCAGGAATCGGTTTGGTCTTCGTGACTCTGGATCAGGCAATGTTGAAATTCTCCTATCACTTGACAGAGCCATGTACTAATAATAAAGAGGAATACGAGCTCTAATCATTGGTTTGGAATTAGCAATACAAATGCAAATAACAGACATTGTCAGTTAAGTCGACTCACAACTCATCATTCAACAAGTGGCAAGACAGTATAAAATTCTGAAACCAAGATTAGAAGAATACCACCGGTACACGATGAATTTACTCGAGCAGATTCCAAGTGTTATATTCTATAGAATTCCTCGAGCAGACAACGCCTACGTAGACGCTTTAGCCAAACTTGATAAAGAATTGGCTTGTCCACTTGAAGATTCTATAGATATTACGGTACAAGGACGTCAGGTTTTGTCACAGATCAATCTCGATAGTCTACACAAGCTTGGAAAAGAAGAGATAGCAGCTACTGTGTCAGACGATACAGAAGATTGGCGTCAGCCATTGATAGAATATTTGTAAATTGGAAAGTTACCAGAAGATAAGTCAGCAGCCCATCAAATTCACAAGAGAGCACTCTCATACGCCTTAATTGATAGTGTTCTGTACATAAGATCCTTTGATCAGATGTGGCTCAGATGCCTTAGTGAAGCAGAAGCACAAAAAATCATTAAAGAAGTACATGTCGATTGTGTGGAGCTCACCAGTCAGGATCGAAGATGAAGATTAAAATCAAACGACTCAGATAGTACTGGCCGGCAATGATGACAGACTGTACGGATACAACAAAGAAATGTCATCAACGTCAAGTGCACGGAGTGGTCTTGTACCAACCTCCGAATGTTCTACATCCTACGATTGCCTCGTGGCCATTCGAGTGTTGGGGCACAGATATAGTGGGTTTGATAGACCCTCCGTCTTTAAAAGGACACAAATTCATACTCGCAGCTACAGACTACTTCTTCAAGTGGGCAGAGGCAGTTCTGCTATGGGAAGTTACGACACAGTAAGTTCTATAGTTCTTCAAGAATCATGTTGTCTACCGCTTCGGTGTGCCATGAAGGATCATTTCTGACAATAGGTTCGCCTTCAAAAGCACGATAATCAACAACTCTGTCAGAAGACACCGGATAGATTGGAGATACTCGACAATCTACTACCTCAAAGCAAATTGCTTGGTCGAAGCCTTCAACAAGATACTTGTTCAAATTCTAAAGAAGACGCTCGACGACAACAAAAGAGGATGGCACAAGAAATTGCTAGAAGCTTTGTGGGCCTACAGAATGATAGTCAAAACGCCGATGCAGTCTACACCTTATGCACTTGTGTACGGGTCTGAGGTAGTCCTTTTGCTAGAAGTTCAGCTACCGTTGCTCCGGATTGCCATCACCAATCAAATTACAACAGAAGAGAATGCCAAATTACAACTGGTAGAATTGGAATGTCTCGAAGGGAAAAGATTGCTTGCACAGTAGAATTTGAAACTCTACTAAGCAAAGATGAGTCAAGCCCACGACAAGTTGATCCACCCGAGGTCGTTCGAGATTGTTGACCTTGTGTTTGTTCTCAGAAGGCCTATTCTTACACACCGCATGATAGGTGGAAATTTTGAACCGACTGATCTATAAAAAAATACATATTTCTTTATATCTTAATTCTTATTAATTTCTAAGGATATTATGCTTTAATGAAAGGTATTTATTGTGTTTTTGGATGTAGGTAATGTAAAAAGGTCTAAGAAGGAAAAAGGAGCAAAAAGGAGCAAAAATGGAGCAAAATACCAAAAGTATAAAAAAATTATGGCTTGGCGCCTAAGCTCCAGAGTCGATACAAAAAATGTCAAGTTTTTGACAATGTTTGATCAGTTATTTTGACGGAGTGAGCAGTTATTGGACATTCTAGAAGGCTGGCAGTTGTTCCTTGATAATAGGACATGTGATACATTGCATTTGGACACTCCAAAATGGTTTTAATCGCGAAGAGGTGCGAGCCAAAGTGAAGAGGTACGAAGAACTGGACGCGGTGTCCGGAGCCTAGGCGCCAGATTCCGGCGCCTAGGCGCCAGACCGACCTTCTAGAAGATTCATTGAATGTGGACATGTTTTGAAGAGGTGCCTCAAAGCAACCCTTGAAGCCTATAAATAGAGGTCCATTTCTTCAAAAAATGTGCCCCTCCTATTGTACCCCTTTCTCTTATCTACTTTAGGATCTCTCATCCTTAGAGAGAGAATTAGAGAGAAAAATTTAGGGCCATTTTTGTTTAGTTTAGTGAGTTTATTTTCAAGTTATTGCATCTGGAGTTCATTACACTGTGGAGTCAGTAGGAATCAGAAGATCTATAACAGAAATATTTGAGATAAGTATATTTTTACATTTGATCCAAAGTTTAATTATCATGTTTTGCTATTTATTTTCAATGTGTTCTGAGTAGTTAGTTTACTTTCTTCCTTCAATTATGAAGAGATAGATAAGATAATATAAAGATTCGATGGAGAATTAAGATTCAAAATATTTTCAAAACATTGTGATGACATTAATACCTGATCTTACTTTACTTTTTAAATTGGCCGTTTGAATTGTTAAAACCTATTGAATAGTTTTGAGACCTTGAAGGAGAAGAACTCTTAACTTGTAAATGTCACATGAATCCTTGGGTAGTCGAAGGCCATGAGCGGGCTATTCAAGGTGAAGTGCAAATAAATAGGAAGATAAGATTTAAAGGGCGTAGAATTGATAAGTTTTTAGAGTGACAGACTAAATTCTTATAATTTGATTTATATACTAGGAAAGGGTCACTAGTAGGGCCGACCATAGCCACCCTTGGACATCTAGAAGAGTGAGCCTAGATTAACCCATTCTACTAACAATACATCTGGACCTTTTCTGTAAATTAGTCAATGTTCTTTGCGCCTGGATCAAAGGGTAAAGAATATGAATGCTTCTATTTGGCACAATACCATAAATCAAATTCTCCAACGAATATTAAATTATCTAAAAATTCTTAGATTATTTGAAGGAAAGAAAGTTGTTTATTTTATATAGAATTCATAAAATCATTTTCTTATTATTGTTGTCTTTATTTGAATCTAGTAAATTAATAGTAATTTATCTAAAAGATAAAATAAAATATTTTAACTATTTTATTTTTCTCTATAAATCTTCCCTGTGAGATCGATACTGGGGTCTTTGTTTAAAAACCCTATATTACTTGAAATGATACTTATACTTGCGTAGTACCGCTAGTGTGTAAAAATATTTTTTAAATTATATAATATTAATTTATACACTAGCCGCTATTTATAAATTGAATCAAAGCTTTTGGCTATCTTTTGGAAGCAAACATTACTGCATTATTTGCGGTCGGGTCCAGTTTTTGGCTCCATTGTCGGGGAAGGAAGTAAGAAATAGAATAGTTTAAATTTTATATTATATTCCTTGTTTTATGCGAAGATTTGGCTCTGAAGGATAAATACCTTTAGGTTCTAAATTGGAAAGAACAATTAGAAAAATTAAAAAGGGAAAATAAATTCAAAAATTTCAAGAAATGGTTACTTTACAAAATCTAATTGAACTTAATGACCAAAATGTTTATAAACCATTATGGGATTATGTTAACCCTACAGTTGATGAACTTCATAGTAGTATTCAAATACCCACTGTAGATGCTAATTCTTTTGAACTTAAACCATACTATTATTCGAATGGTGCAAAACAATCAATTTGATGGATCACCGAATGAGGATCCAAATTTACATCTTGTTAGTTTTTTAGAACTTTGTGCTACCTTTAAATATAACAATGTTTACGATGATCTTATTAGACTTAGACTCTTTCCTTTTTCTTTAAGAGATAAAGCAAAGATGTGGTTAAACTCATTAGCGGCTGGTTCTATTAAAACATGGGTTGAAATGGCACAAAAATTCCTTGCTAAATATTTTCCTCCTTCTAAAACTTGCTAAATTAAGAAATGATAATACTTCATTTAGTCGATTTGATGAGGAGACAATATATGAAACTTGGGAAAGATTTAAAGAGCTATTAAGAAAATGTCCTCATCATGCTTTACACGATTGGTTGATTATTCAAACATTTTATAATGGATTAATTGGATCTTTAAAATCAATTATTGATGCTGCTACTGGAGGTTCTTTAATGTCTAAATCATTTGAAGAAGCTTACACTTTAATTGAAGAAATGACTAATAATAATTTTCAATGGCCTTCCAAAAGGATTAATCCTAAAAAGATGTCAAGATAATGAAGCCTTTTCTATCTTAGCTTCACAAGTTGCAGCAATGTCTAAGAAATTAGATAATTTTGCAATTAATATTTCGCATAATAACTCTGCTAATATGGAAAATTCTCAAACTATCGAAACTTTACAAGCTATTGCAAGTAAAAATAATCCTTATTCAAATTAATATAATCCTGGGTGGAAAAATCATCCTAATTTTAACTGGAATAATTCACAACAACAATGGGGTAATAATCAATCTCATCCCACTAGAAATTGGAATAATTAAGTTAATTCAAATTATAAACCTCCTGAATTTAATAATCAACAAAAAAAAGTTATCAATAGAAGAATTAATTATGCAAATGAATAATCAATTACAAAATCAAAATACTGCTATTCGTAATATTGAAAATCAAATGGGGCAAATTGTTACTTTAATTAATAACAGACTGTAGGAACACTTCCTAGTAATGTTGAAATCAATCCGGAAGAAGCTGGAAAAGAACATGAACAAGTTAAAGCGGTGCAACTTAGAAGTGGAAAGGAATTAAAAGAAAGATTGCAGAATGAAATTGAAAAAGAGATTGAGGTTGAAGAGATTGAAAAACCTAAAGAAACTCTCTCTCTAGTCGAATCGAGTCGTTATACCTATTAATGTGGAAGTTGAAAAACCACCACCACCTTTTCCTCGAAGACTTAAACGGCGAAACTTGATCATCAATTTTCTAAGTTCTTTGAAATTTTTAAGAAACTTACTATTAACATATCTTTTGCTTGAAGCTTTGGAACAAATGCCAACTTACGCAAAATTTATGAAGGATATTTTAAGCAAAAAATGAAAATTTGAAGCTTTTGAAACTGTTGCATTAAGTGAAGAATGCAGTGCAATAATTCAAAAGAAATTACTTGAAAAGCTAAGGATCCTGGAAGTTTCACTATACCCTGTGTTATTGGAGAAAAATTTTGCGGAAAAGCTTTATGTGATTTAGGAGCAAGTATTAATCCCATGCCATTTTTTATCTTTCAAAGATTAGATTTAGGAGATATTACTCCCACCACTGTAACTCTTCAATTAGCTAATAGATCTATCACTTATCCTAAAGGAGTTATAAAGGATGTCCTTGTTAAAGTGGATAAATTTATCTTCCCTGTAGATTTCATAGTACATGATATGGAAGAAGATAAAGAGATACCTATTATTTTAGGAAGACCTTTTCTAGCTACGGACGAGCTATGATTGATGTGCAAAAATGAAAATTAACCATGAGAGTCAATGATCAAGAAATTAAATTCAATGTTCTTAAATAATTGAAGTACCCTGATAAAGAGAAATGTTATCGAATGGATTTAATTGATTATTTAATTGAAAAACATTATCAAGAAAAATGTAAAGTTATTTCTGAAGAAAAATTTGAATTTTTAATTGATGAAGATGAAGTAATAGAAGAAGAAGAGACTCATTTTGTTAAAGATAATTGGGAAACTTTAGACATAACTCAAAATGATATACTTTTACCCTCAATTAAAAAGCACATGAGCTGGAATTAAAATTGTTACATTCCGTTTAAAATATGCGTTTCTTGAAAATTCGTTAACTTTACCTATTATTATTTCTTCGAAGCGAGTAAAGATCAAGAAGAAAAATTACTAGGTGTGTTAAAGAATTATAAGAAAGCTTTTGGTTGGACTATTGCTGATATAAGAGGAATAAACCCTTCCATTTACATGCATAGAATTTTAATGGAAGAAAATTTTAAACCTCCTATAGAATCGCAAAGAAGATTAAATCATATTATGAAAGAGGTTGTTAAAAAAGAAATTATTAAGTGGTTAGATGCTGGTATTATTTATCCTATTTCGGATAATCAATGGGTAAGTCCTATTCATTTTGTTCCGAAGAAAGGAGGTGTAACTGTCATTGTTATTGATAAAAATGAACTTATTCCTACAAGACAAGTTACTGGATGGCGAATTAGTATTGACTATAGGAAACTAAATAAAGCCACTAGAAAGAATCATTTTCCTTTACCTTTCTTGGATCAAATGCTCGATAAATTAACTGGACAATCATACTTCTGTTTTGTGGATGGATATTCTGGTTATCATCAATTACTTATTGCTCCTGAGGACCAAGAAAAGATAACTTTTACAAGTCCTTATGGAACATTTGCTTTTAGAAGAATGCCTTTTGGTTTATGTAATGCACACGACTTTTCAAAGATGTATGATGTCGATATTTTGTGATTTGATTGACAAATGAATTGAAATAGTCATGGAGGATTTTTCGGTCTTTGGAACTTCTTTTGAATCTTGTTTGGAAAACATAGCCAAAGTTACGAAAAGATGCGAAGAAACAAATTTAGTTCTTAACTGGGAAAAATGTCAATTAATGGTCACAGAAGGCATTGTACTTGGTCACAAAGTATCACAAAAAGGGAAGGAAGTAGATCAAGCAAAAGTGAAAATTATTGTTGAATTGCAACCACCTACTACTGTTATTGATGTGAGAAGTTTTCTAGGTCATGCTGGATTTTATAGAAGATATATAAAGGATTTTTCTAAAATTGCTAAACCTCTTTGTCATTTATTAGAAAAACATGCAAAATTTGAATTTAATAAAGAGTGTATTAATGCTTTTAATATTCTAAAAGAAAAATTAATAAGCGCACTTATCATTGTTGCACCGATTGGAATAAATCTTTTGAATTAATGTGTGATACAAGTGATTTTGCAATTGGAGTCTGTATTAGGACAAAAATATGGGAAAGTTTTCAAAGTTGTATATTATGCTTGTAAAACTCTCATCTGAAACACAAAGAAATTACACTACCATCGAGAAAGAGCTTCTAAGCTATAGTATATTCCTTTGATAAATTTAGACCTTATCTTTTTGGTACTAAATGCATAGTTCATACTTGATCATTCTGCTATTAAATATCTAATATCTAAGAAGGATTCTAAACTTAGACTTATAAGATGGGTTTTACTTCAACGAGAATTTGATTTTCAAATAGTAGATAGAAAAGGAAGCGAAAACCAAATTGCTGATCATTTGTCTAAAATTAAAAATGATACTATTTCGGAAGAAAATATAAATGAGAAATTCCCTGATGAATCTTTATATATTATTCAAAGATACAAAACACTGTGGTATGCTGATATTATTAATTATTTAGTTAGCAATATTTTGCCTTATGACTTGGATAAGAAATTTATTAAGAAATTTAAATATGATGCTAAATCTTATATTTGGGAAGAACCTCATTTATTTAAAATTGGTAAAGATTCTATGATTCGAAGATGTGTACCTTATGAGGAAACTTTTGTTATTATTCGAAAATGTCATGATTCGATTTTGGAGGACACCTTGGCATAGATAAAACTGCATTTAAAATTTTAAATTCTGGATTTTATTGGCCTACCTTATTTAAAGATGTGAGACAATATGTGAAAACATGTGATCGATGTCAAAGGATGGGAAATATATCTAGGAAAAATGAAATGCCTTTAAACTATATATTGGAAGTTGAAATTTTTTATATATGGGGATTAGACATTATGGGACCATTTGTTCTATCATCTGGAAAAATTTATATTTTATTAGCAGTTGATTATGTTTCAAAGTGGATTGAAGTTGTTGCTTTACCCAACTATGATTCCAAAAGTGTTTCAAAATTTTTAAAGAAAATGATATTTTCAAGATTTGGAATGCCAAAGGTAATTATCAACGATGTTGGAAGTCATTTCGGGAATATAAGAATTCGATCATTACTACAAAAATTTGGAATCAAACATAGAATTGCAAGCGCTTATCACCCTCGAAACTAGTGGAATGGCTGAAGTATCAAACAGAGAAATTAAAAGAATTTTAGAAAAGACTATTAATCCTAAAAGAACTGATTGGGTTAATAGACTTGATTCTGCATTATGGGATTATAGAATAGCTTATAAGAAACCAATCGGAATGTCACCTTACCGGTTAATTTATGGTAAACATTGTCACTTACATGTAGAACTTGAACATAAAGCTTATTGGGCGATAAAGGAGTTTAATTTTAATTTGAATAAAGTAGGAGAAAAACGATTATTGCAACTAAATGAGATGGAAGAAATTAAAAACGAATCGTATGAAAATGCGAGAGTTTATAAAGAAAAAAAGAAGATGATGCATGATAAGACAATTTCAGGAAAAATTTTTGAGCCTGGACAAAAAGTGTTACTGTTTAATTCTCGCTTAAGACTTTTTCCTGGAAAATTAAGATCTAAATGGATTTGACCTTTTTTAGTTGAGAAAGTATACCATTATGGAGCTATGGATATTAAAGATCCCAAAATAGGAAAATTTTTTAAAGTAAATGGATTAAGATTGAAGCCTTATCTGGGAGATATTAAGAAAATTTATAAAGAGCCTTATGAATTGAGTCAACCTGATTAAAAATTTACTTAAGTTGGGCTGATGACGTTAAACCAAGTGCTTTGTGGGTGGCGACCCATAATTATCTTGTGTTTTTGTGTTTTAATGTAAGGTTATGCCTCGATCTTGATTAATTTTATATTACTTTAGAAAAATTTGATGCTTATAAGTCTTATTTGACTTAGGCTGAAAATTATTTTGAAGTATGTAAGATTTAAAAATAAGATCACTCTATTTTGAATATGAGTAAAAAGGAGATCAAGTTAACCTTCATTATGATAGTTTACAAAGTGAGTTATCAAGTCTAAATTACTCTTACCAGTATAATTTACCTATCTTGGAGAACGAAATTTTGAAAATTTGACGATTAGGCGAAACGGAGTTGAACATAGTTCCTGCGCCTAGGCGCCAGAATTCGGCGCCTAAGCGCCAGAATCAACTATGTAATAATAAGTCCGGCGCCTAGGAGCCAGATTTGGCGCCTAAGCGCCACGGTTACTAGGTCGTGCAAAAACCGAAAATTTTCAATTTTTCACACAATTTTCACCTTTAAATCAACCTATCTTCTTCCCTAACCATCAAGCAATCAAAATTACATCCCTTACACTTCATTCTTGAGATATTTGAGAAATTTTTGAAGAAATGGAAAGAAGAAATCATGGAGAAGAGGCTAGGGACAAGGTCTCAAGCGATCCTCAACCCTACTTCAATGGTTTCATCGCTATAAGTTTAGAGAAAATTTCTAGTCGTTTGGATAAGTTTGAAGAAGATTTTAAAAGGATTGGAGATTGCCTTCATGAGATGTTTCATCAAGTTGAACATCTAGAATGGCAAATGAAACTTCAATTTGATCATTTTGCGGCTTATCAAGATGCTCAAGTTGAAATGTATGTGAAGAACAAATGGTTTGACGAAAAAGACGATTACGAATTTTCCGAGAGCGTTAGTATTCTTTCCAAGTGGAATACACAATTTCCCTTGTGAAGATTAGAATATTCTGGTAATGAGATAATTATTATGGTTTGTTGCGTCGTTGTATTGATTTAGAAAATCGATTGTGTTTGTTTGTGTATTTGCTTTCATGTTCAATGTGTGTTGTTTTGCTTTGAGATTGTTATGTTTGAGTGTGTATTAGGAACTTAAATCAAATGTAGTACTTATCTGGAATGTATTGAGTCAATATTGAAGATTTTAAATGGAAATTAGTGAGTTTGATTGAAACCTTATGTTTGATTGGTGGATTTAATATTTAATTTTTATAATTTTTGAAAAATGTTGTGGAAGTTAGAAACTGAAACTCTACTCTGATATGAGTAATTGGAAGTTAAATTTATGAATTTTGGAGGAAAAATTAATTTTAAAAAAATTTTTTGTGAAAGGCGAGTCTGGCGCCTAGGCACCAGAATTCGGCTACTAAGCGCTAGTTCGGCCTGTATCCGAAAAATTTACTTAAATAACCCCCAAAAGCCATTTTTGACACCTAAGCTTCATCTTCTTCCCCATTTTCGCGAAAATACATCCTCTAGATCCATTTTGAGGTCAAAACATCAAGGATTTGAGCGCGAAACCACTCGATTTCTTCGTCTCAAGGTCAGATCTACACTTTAAACCATTTATTTTCGATTTTCACCATAGATTTCCCTAAGTTTTGCTAAGAACCGAAAATTTTGAAAAAAATATTCGATTTGTAGTAATTTCTTTGGATTTCTAAACTTATTTTAAGTTTTATAAACTTAAAAAGAGTTTAAATCTTTGATTCGTAAATTTATTCTTATTTTCTTTCACGTTTAGATGGCTCCAAAATCTAAACGCGGGAAGGCACGAAATAACTTTGATAGCAGCAAATTCTCTACTGCGATTGCGCATTTTCGCTTCCATGAATTTGCGACGTCCAGAAAGTTCATTTCTGAACGAAGTTTCTACCATCCTGGAGAAATGATCGAAAACAACTATTGTTGCGCACAAGCGGCAACGATTCACGTTATTTTTCTGCTGTTGCTTCGTTATCCCGATTGTTCGAGAATTTTATGCAAATTTTCCGGATGCGAGGATTATGAAGTCTTTGTCGGAGGAATCGGAGTAGGATTTATTCGAGAAAGAATCAACATATTTTATGGCTATGCCACCGATTATTGAGTGCTTATTATTACGGATTATCACCATCGAGGGAGATTTGGATATGATTATTACTTATCTAACTAACGGTACTGGATCTTGGAAGATCAAGAACGGAAAAAGGGTAAACTTCAAATCCTCTGAATTAAATGGTGTATCTAAAGCATGACATTATTTTATTTCTGCAAGATTGTTACCTTCTAACCACCTGAGTGAAGTGACTAGAGATCGAGCGATCTTAAATTACTGCATTCAGGAGAGGGAGCCTATTGATGTCGGTAGAATTATTTATGATTCTGTGGAGTCTACTACGAGGTCCAACACTTCTGTTGGATTGGGATTTTCATATCTGATCTACTCACTATGTGTTAGTAATGGAGTCACTACTGATATTTCTGAGGAGAAGCTGAAGTCTACTAAGCCAATTGGGCAGGAGAGTGTTAGTATATATGATCGTCTTCGAGGAAAGAGATCAACTGCCCCTTCTACTTCTGCACATACTTCAGGTAGACCTTCTACTTCTAGACCTCTCACCTGTGAGCTACTCATCGGATTTACGGGAATTAATGCATGATCATTTTTTAGAGCAGCAACAGAAGTTATTTTAAACTCACTGCAGGATTGATACTATTGATAAAAAACTAGATCATTTATCTGATTATACCTAGAGGAAGAGTAGTTATGATGCTGAGTATGATAAAGCCCTAGTCAGATTTCTGAAGGGTGAACATGATGTTAGTTTTCCTACTTTTCCTAGTTTCACACCATTTATTGATCCTAAGGACGTAGAATTTTCCTTTAGTGATGAAGATGATAATGAGGCTACTGTCGGCATATTTTTTAGGTCAAGTGTTTTATTTTGAAAAGGGGCCGCCTAACAGAAGTTGTCGGCGAATTTTTAATTTAGTTTAAATAAATAATTTGAAAAGTAGTATTTGATTTTGAAAATAATTTTAAGTTTGAAAACTTTAAGATATGAAATCAAACTGATTTCACATCCCAAATAGTTTATATAAACGAGCACCGCACTACAAACCATGTATCTATCCCTAAGGATAAACACATTGCTTGATGGTGGGGCTCGATTAAATAAACTAGAAGATTTGTGACATCCGTTTGGTGCTACGAACCAATTTTATAAGCCGACAAATTCCCTTGCTTTATATGAAAGCATTAAACGGGGTTTATATTACACAGGTTCTTTAAAATTCCCTATAAGGGCAAGCCCTATAGTTAATTACATCTTAAGTGAAGGGAATCACCTAAGAAAACTCTCGATAATAATCAGTAATTCTGCTCTCAAGAATTTCAAAGTTTAAGTTTTCAAAGGATTGAATTTTGGAATTTCGATAGGGAATGGATCAAATTTAGAACATTTTGTTTTGGGAATTCAAAGGAAGAAAGGTAGGAAAAATTACAGATTCGAAGCGAACTTCGGTAATTTCCCGACTATCCTATTGTTTGGCTTAGATTTAGGAAAGTCCTAATGTTTATTTAATGTTTTGATCTTGCCAATTTTAATTAATTAGGACTTATATTTGTGTGACATGATCATACAAATAGCCTCGAAGATGTGAGGGTTTATGTCGTATCGGACGACTACCTAGGAGTCCTAAGTCCGGTTAGGGCTTAATTTGCAATGCAAATGCCTAATGAAGAGGTTGAGGATTTATGTTGCACTAGGCAAACTACCTCGAAGTCCTATGGCTTTGTTGTTTAATTCTAGGAATGTTTAGCTGATGTAGAATTGTTTTGCTGGCGAAGATGGCCGTGCTGCCCACCGTGCTCCGAGCTCCTTGTTGTTGCAGAGGTTTAGTTATAGAAATCATAAATAAGGAGATGAGAAAAGTGTTTTGGTTTAGATAAGTCATAAAATCCAAGTGTTTTTGTGTTTTAATTAAAACAAATCTTAAAGTTGATTATAATAACACCGGTTAAGATCCCACGGTTCCATCCTTCCAGCATCTTTATTTTTATCGGATTCACTTAGTCCAGATGAATTTGCTTAGACTCAACTTGAATGAGTTCCACACTTTCATTTAGACCAGTGGGAAATCCCGTTAGCAACACGTAGGTTACATCATCCGAGGTATTCCCGATCATCCAACGGGAAATTTTAATTTAGTTGTAATTGTAGTTTTGTGTTCTGTTTGTGATTAAATTTTGAGTTGTTTTATATTTTGAAATGTTGTGGCGGTGAATTTTATCTTGCAATGACTTTTAACTTAGTTTTGGTTTCAGTTTTAGGGACTATCCTAAAGGTGTGGGTTTTTATGCAACAGTTGTTTATCATGCAAGAAAAGTAAGTGCGATGAATTAAATAAATTGCAATAAGGTAAATTGCCATAAAATAAAAGCGTACCTGGAGGGTCTTCCCGTCATCCCAAGCTGCACTTAAAACACAATTAGAATATTTAAGCAAGTTCCTAGGTAAAGTTAAGGGAAGGGTTATGGTTTTCTACCAAATTCCTAATCCTATAGCTAGTCATTTCCTATGACGTCTAGGTTCTTGTGTTTTGGTTTGAGGACGATTTTCTTCATCAAAGCACAATTAGGTTTAATTGTTCTTATAAGTATCCTATCATATTGAGGAAGTTCTTAAGAAGAATCTTAAACATCTTTTCAATATTGATAGGATTGTTTTAAGTCCAAATGAATTTAATTATACAAATGAATTAATCATTCGGGAATTCAAGTTTTGTTATCTTGCTTAGTGAATTAGGACATTTGAATATCCTATAAGTGAAGTAACATTTCATTGAATGTCTTATTTAGGAGTTATGATAATCAAAGTTTTCGAGGGCAAATTGGTGTTCAAATGGTTTGTGATTTAGTTTAACTTCAGTTATCGGATTTAAATTTGGAATAGTGTTCAAGTTACTTTATATTTAATTTCTTTATGTCTTAGGTGATGTTATTTAATTCAATTTAATTTAACTTTAATTTAATCTAATTTGGTTTAGTTTAATTTAATTTAATTTAGTTTAATTTAATTTGATTCAATTTAATTTAATTTAATTTAATTCAATTTAATTCAATTTAATTCAATTTGTTTAATTTAATTTAATTTAATTTAATTTAATTTAATTTAATTTAATTTGTTTAATTTAATTTAATTTAAATTTGATTTAATTTAATTTAATTTAATTTAATTTAATTTAATTATTTATTTATTTATTATTTTTTTAATTTAATTTTATTTAGTTTAGTTTAATTTATTTGATTTATTTAATTTAATTTAAATTTTAATTTAATTTTATTTTTAATTTTAATTGAAATTTTAAAAGAGTTTAATAATTTAACTTTAATTTAATTTAATGATTAAGTCTTTTAATATTTTAAATTTTAAACTTGAATTATCATTTAAATTGGGGATTGAATATTATTGAGATGATTAATTTAGGGATTCTTAAATTAAAGAACAAATCTCTTCCTAATAATATCCCTATTTAATAATTCCAATTTTATTATTCTTCCAAATTTAATCAATTATTTAATTAAGGTTTATTTCAATTATTTTAAATTGTTTAGTAGGTTTCTACCCTTTAATTATTTAAATTTCAATCATCCAAATCAGATTAAGATCAAATATTTTATTTGTTAATTTTATTAAACCTAAAGTTTTAATTAAGGGTTAAAATTTTTTAATTACAATTTTGCCCTTCAAGCTTAATAATTTCATAACTCACTAAATTGAGCTTAAATGAACTTGAAATTTTTATGTGACTTCACTCATATGCCATTAAAGACATGAGAGGAGAAAATGTGATTTTTCTGTATTTAATTTATTTATGTAATTATTTTTGGTGAAAAATAGAAATTTCCAAGGAAAATTTAATAATTTGACCAAGGGAAAGTTTCTGTCCTTAAGAAAATTATGAAACATTCCTAATGACCAGAGGACAACTTGGACCAATTTTGGTGATTTTTTGAATTATATTATTTTTATTAGAATTATTTTAAGTTTTGGAGTATTAATTAATTTAAAAATAAAATAAAAATTGAAAAATGAATTTTATATTTTTTAAAAATCTCTCTAATATCAAGGAAATCACAGAATCAATTTTTACAATTTTCTGATTTTTCTTTGATTTATTATAATTATTTTAGTGAAAATGCTAGAAAATATATTATTTTAATTTTAAAATTACCTTAGGGCTTTAAAATTTAATATCTCATTAAATAGACCTAAGAAAAATATGGGGTTTGTTCCTAAGTGATTAAAATTCAAAATGTGACATTTTTGTGAATTTTATTATTTTTATGATTTTTATTATTTTTTAATTATTAAAATATTAAAATAATGCAAAAAATTAAATTTTTTAGAAAATTGAAATTTTAATTTTCTTAAATTCCCCTGATATCAGAGAGGCTCCAAAACCAATTTGGTAAATTTTTGAAAGGTATTTTTAAAGTTATGAATTTTTAAAGTTTAAAATGGCTAAATGGCTTAATCAACCCATTTAGTATGGCTAACCAAGTCCAATTGACTTCAAATTTTTATTGTGGGTTCCTCTGATCCTCAAGGTTAGTGGAGAATTGATTTCAAGTCAATTTGATGTATGATTAGCTCTAATTAATTAGGGACCTATTTTGGGTGTTTAAGCTAATTAGGGCTATTTTAAATGAATTGACTCGAAACCTATTTTTCCTAGGGTCCTGCGGTCATAAGAGACATCACTAAATTTTCCTAGAATTTATTTTACAACATGCTAATTATTGGAATTAAAATACTCGAAAACAGCAACATGAATTTGAAAAATCAATAACTTCCCATAGGGATGGCCTCGACTTTGGAAAATTCGGGGAATGTTCCCAAATTCGGAGGCTTAAAAGCCCTATGGTCTCATGCCATGGTAAATTTCCTATATGCATGGAGAATTAAAACAATGCAGAAGGGAAATAAATCATTAAAAATAAAATACTTGATAAAATTGAATAATTTCTTTTCCACATTATTCTCCTCTGTTCACTAAGCAAGAGGGTATTTTTATTTTATTTTTCTGATTTTCCTATACAAAGTTATGGATTTTTGAAGTTTAGGGAATTAAATAAATAAAAAATACCCTAATTTTCTATTTATCCACGCGGCGCCGCGTCAACCTCGGCAGCTCCGAAAGGCCATGCGGCGCTCTCCGATTCGACGCCGCCATCTGACTCAGCACTCCGGGGCCCCGCTGTGTCGTTCCATCTCCTGATCCGACGCGATCCTGGCCGTCCGTCCACGCGTGTATTAAATGAACGGCATCCGTTCATCGTCCCCAAGCGTTCTCACCCGAGAGCCGTCCACACTAAATCCCAAATATCTCACTCAATACTCGATGGATTTTCGTGTTCTTATGCTCTATGGATTCGTCTTGAAGAGATGAATACATCTATACGGTGATCATGCATTGAAATTAAAGCATTTGAAATAGAGAATCTCCAGAAGCTCGGAATGAAGAATTAGCTCATACCTTTGCTCAGAGAAGTGTGGCTTCAATCTGAGAGTTGTGTCACCTTCGATTGCGTCCCAGCAAGCTCCAGATGAAGTCTCCTTATTAAATAATCAGAAAGCTCTATATTATTTGATAACAATACGTATACTTATGTAAAATCCCTACTATTTAAAGACATAATTAAAATCTTACTTTGCTTTGGAGTCAAATTATTGGCACCGTTGTAAAGGAAGAAATTTAAACAAGTAAATTAAAGGATGAAACTCTTGTATATTATTATCGGGGATCAACAACATATTAATTACTCACATCGTTGAACCCAAAATGCCCAAGGAATAAAGCACAGAGGATAAGTAAAAAAAAGGAATGAACAGTAGAACAGAATGTCTAGAGTTTTTTTTTCATGAACGGGCTCTTTATTTATTGGTATGAGGGTACCATAGATATACAATTACGTATATGCCCTTTTTTTATATAAAGGAACTAAGGAGTACTAAAGTATTTTACATGATACATTATACAAAATGACATTTCACTAATGGGATAACCACTCACTTGCTCGGTTTGCCCCATTCGGTCCTCTTGGCCAGACGAACCACATGATGAAAATATGTAGTCTTTTTAACTCATTCCACAGGTGTTTCTATCGCAAATCATTGATTCGCTTTTCCTAGCTTGATGGATATCTTTTCCTCTACCGGTTATGCAAATGTCCTTCATTCAGTCTTGAGGTCAGTCGGCTCATAATATAGTCAGGCGACCCATTGGTATTTTGTGACAATCTTCAGAAATAAGTATCGACTATCTGAATGATTTGATTTGGTTCCCTCAATCAACGTTGACACATCTCAGCTACGAGCCCACTTTCTTTGTCGTACTTCATATTCTTGTGTGGAGATTCGTGCCTCCTGATCTGGAAATACACATATAGTTCTCCAACTATATACTGTTCGAAAGTGACAATTGTTATGAAAACAAGAAAGTTAATCAATTCATTAATTGCATTTTCACTCAACAATTAATAATTAATATTTTTAGATTTCCATGCGCTATCAGTCTATAAAAAGATTTTGCTAGTTATCATAATTGGTATTTCTCCTTTATCTAGAGCTTTGATTTTTCTTCCTGTGAATGCTCTGATGGCGAGTGAAAGAAAGGGCATTCGGGAGTCCTTCTGATGACGTCTTGATGGATGCCTTCGGGGCGACTCTCAAGAAGATCTTCCCTTTGCACCATGTTAAAAGGGTCGTCATGCTCGTGCTAGTTCGACCAATGAACGAGAAAAATGCCCTGAGTGCATTCGTCCTGCGAAGAAAATAAGAATAAAGCGATTAGGATATAGAAAAGGGTCTTCGGGTGGACACGATGATGAGGATTATTTGTCGGACGATATTCCCTTAGCGTGTCGGAGGTCTGGGAAGAGTGCACATTCCTCCTGCAGCCGAGCTAACCACCCAATTTGAGAGATCAAAGGTCGGTGCTCAGAGGGCTTATAGGAGTGTATTACCTACAGATGAGGGTGCAACTGATTCTTCTCGCCCTAGGAGAGCTGCGGGCGTTCATCTTGCACCTGGTGAGAGTTCCTACTTTTTTCTCTGGTTGAAGTGGATTGACTCTTCGGAAGTACGATTCTTTATTTGTTTGTGGAGAACTATCTTTTCGATTTCCCTAATTTTATCGTTTTATTATTGTTTTTAAATTTTTATTTTTTACAGCTGATTTGATTCCTGTTTCTGGCTCCGCCTGCCACAACTAGCTGCCTCTGTCCGCCACTGACGGCCCTCACCGGCCCCGCCAATGGTCGCCCGCCGCCGCCACTGGCCTCCATCTGCTGCAACCGCCGCTTACTGTCCATTGCAGCTCGCCGCTTTCCACCCATCGCCCGCCGCCTGTTCATCGCAGCATGCCTCCCTCCGTTTGTCCGCCCACAAAAAATGTTGGGTGTTGGGTGGAGCAGGAAAAATGTCATATACCCAACTATTTTATAAAAAGAACAAGTTTTTCCTTAAAAAAAATATCCAACCAATATATCTTATATTTTTAATTTTTAAAAATATGTAAATCATAATAAAATCAAACACTTTTTATCAAAAAAAGAATACAAATTAAAAACAAAACTAATTAAAAATAAAAATTAAAATTAAAAAAAGAAAATAATCCGAAAAAGACCATTATTTAAGCATACATTTCATATATATATATATAGATCTTTCTAATCCGGATCACACAACTTTATTAGACTCCCGGGTCGTAATAGTTACCATATTATTCGATGCTTGCTTACCCAACCACAGGGATTTTGTTAACTATCCCATCCGAATCAACAAAGATCCGAACGCGCCATGGGATGAAATCTGTGGTGAAAGATTCACCATCTTTCAGCACCTGGAACTGTGCTCCAGGCATATCTTTCTGAATCCTCTTCTCGGCCAAATCCGACTTAAGCCCCACCACATCCGGCCACATTCGGGCTGCACCATTAAAGTTGATTGAGAGAATTTAATAGAGAAAATCCTACTGGAACTCAAGGAAACAAGAAGAGGAGGAACTCACTTTCAGTCATGGCTGGGAGTGCCAAGAACAGCAGAAGAAGGGAGAGAAGTGCGATCGAGGCGCCAAAGAACTTCTTCATCTTCAGGGCGATTTTTTCGGCCGGGCTGGCCATTACTCTGGCGAGACTTCGGTGAGCTTCGGTGAGCTCTCCACCTGTTATCAGCATGCCACGCGCACTCTCACCCTCTCCTTGCACCTGTTGGAAGCCACGTTGCCTACCAGCGAAGCTTCTCACAATAAAAAGTCAACGTAAGCTCTCGTGAGCTCTAAATTAGAAACTTTAAATTAAGGGTCTGATTGATTCGGCTGCAACTTTTCAGCTTTGCAGCTTCAGCTGCGCTGCTCCAGGAAACAGTTGCGGGGAAGCTGGCTGTCTCTTTAGTTGCAGCTGTGGGAAAACAGCTGCGGGGCAGAAAATGACCAGACTGCCCCTGTTTAGGAAAACTGTTTGAAAATTTCGATTTATTTATATGATATACAGAATTTGCAAATGTAATTTTTTAAAAAAATTTTATATTTTAAATATTCAAACTAATAAATAAAATTTTATTTTTAGAAATTTAAGCGTCATATGTTGTTAAATATATTGTTCAAATTAATAAAACAAAATATTTATAAGCTTTATATCTTCTTATTTTTATATTTCTATATATTTTAAAAGTATTAAAATTTTTTATATCTATAAAAGTATGTCTTTATTTACATATTTTTATATATCTATATATATCGAGAGTATTAAAAATTAATGAGTTTTAAATCATCTATTTGCACGAGATTTGAAACGACAAAACATCGAGATAACGATTGCATATCTCGAAAAAGTCATAAAGTTCTACAGGTGAACATAGAGTCCTCTCAAGCACTTGCTAGTAACAGTATAGTGAAAAAAAACTGCAGGACTATTACAACAACAACCAACAATATAATAATGTTCACTTTAGTTTTGAGTTGATGTAGCTCCCGTGTCACACCGTCTTCTGGTGAAGCCGTCCACTCCCTAGCATCGGACTCCTGAGAATCCGGTAAACTATCTGCCCATCGGAAGAAACCGCACTGCTCTGGAATGTTCCGACGACAGGCATAAAACTTTTGGCGAAAGCTGTGCGGCTGTCGTGATGCCAAAAGAGATGTCTGGAGGCCACAGTGACATAGCACTCGGCGAGAGGAAGCTGACAGCTGGAGCTCATCTCTACCTGAAATGCAAGCAGATATACAACTAAATTAATTTGAGTACCAAATGCTCAAACAAAATGATAATAATCAAGCTAGACAGAAGACAAACATTACTATTACAGATTAGTTAATGTGAAGGAAAGTGCTCAAAAGAGTGTAAAAGACAAACATAACACTGCTCAACAGAATTACTCTTCAACTAATGAGCGAGTAATCTCTTCTCGAAGGGCTGTCATTTCATTCGCACCCTCCCCATCTTTCGTGCAAATTGCTGCACTGTCGGTCTCCTCTCGTGCCAGAGATTGGCTAATGTGGTCATCATAGCCTTCAACTATAACTACCTCATCATTTAGCTCGACACGCTCGAAATCTACATCTGCTCGAGTTGGATGCCGTCTAATATAATTATGTAGGGCCATAGTTGCTAACACTATTTGCACCTGTTTGGGAAACGGATAAGGTAGCATATCTCGAAGTATGACCCATTTCTTCTTTCAAACTCTAAATGTCCTCTCAATTACGCCTCGCAAGGATGAATGTATTTTATTATACATCTCTTTTCTACTTCTTGTACGATTACTGACTCTCTCGAAATCTGGAATATGATACCTTGTCTCAGGATAGGGTTTAAGGTACCCCCTCTGCATTGGGTATACAGCATCTACCAAATAATACTTTCCTGTAATACTTATAAAATTAGCAAGGTACGGGAGAAAAATATTAACTTTTTATATTACAAAGGAACTTACCATGCGGTGGGTGAGGAAAATTGTACTCTGGATTTCTCGTTGGAATTTTAAAAATCCTACTATCATTTGCGCTGCCCTCCCATCCAACAAATGCAAATATAAAACACATGTTGAAATCACTAACCGCCATTATATTTTGAGTTGTCCTCCCAGAACGGCCGATAAATGCAACTTTCTCGTTATCCGGCACTATAGCATGAACGTGCGTTCCATCGATTGCGCCGATGCAACCCTTTATATACAACCGAAAGCATTTCAATATGCAGTAAATTAATATGTGGCTGCAGTATAGAAGTGTACCTTGAAATATGGCATATATCGGTCATCGTTGCAAATCTCTACTGGCGTCCTTGCAAAAGTTGGATCAGTTGGTTTTATTATGGCTTGTGCTAGACTAACAAGAGAACTCAAACCAGGCGAGAAATATCCGCTTATTGTTTCGGACGAGTGTTGGAAGCGTTCCATGGCTCCCCGCATAGACTCGTTTTATGATAATATGTAAAGTGTTATGCCTAGTACTTCACGGGATGTTGTCCGAGAAGACCCGTGAAGTCCATGAGATGTTCTTAGATCTATTAGAAGATCATTAAAAACTTCTTGGAACATGCGGAAGATGTTTCGAAATCTCGTTGGGTGTCCTGAAAGCATTTCTACCATCCATTTGTCCCCAATCTAAGATGATGTGTAACTGGGTTCACGATCGATGTACGTATTATAGTATTGCACCAGTATATTTATCGCTGCATTTCGCAATCGGCGTCAGATTTCCTCTGGGTCCATAACGATATAAACTACCTATTACAATTAAACCAAATTACGGTCTTTAGAAATCATAAATGGACTAAAAGAAGCACATGAATGAACTATAATTGGAAAATAGAAAGCTTAAACATCAGCTCAATCTTCTAAAAATTGTCCAAACAAATACATGACTGGTAGTTCAATCTAGTAGATGCAATAAATTTAAGCAGTGCGACATAAAATCAAATGGTGCGATAGTTATAATAATATTGAATGTATTTTAATCGTCGCTCTTTGCTCAATGCAGTAAAGAAGTCTCGATGTAAGGAATCACGGAAGAGGTCGACAGCAAAGTAGAAAAGTTCACGATCCCCAGTCAAGTCTGGATCATCCTCAAGGAGCCTAACGACCTCATGTATGTCGCTTTTCTGAACTCTGTGCGGGGCATCATTAGATGAGTCCACTAGGTATGAGAGCTGGTCTCTCATAGATGCAGCAACACTCTTTCTCTTTTGCCCGTTTCGGGGGCGCTTTGTACGTTTTGTTGACTGAATTTCAGTTTGCTCGTAGATGTGGATCTCTGCTGAATCGTTTTATAGTTCAACGGCCACATGTTCAGGGGTAGCTTCAAAAATTGTCTGGCTAGGGGCAGCTGCATATTTCCCTGTAGCTACCACCCCACTAAACATCCTGTCGGGCTTGTCCACCAATTCTGGTTCTATCCCAGCTGATTTAAACTTTTTCGCCGCAGGAAAAATCTGTAAAATATAAGGAAATTTTATTAGAAGGCCAAAAAAATAAAAATGATTAACATTACAAATATTAATTGAATAATATCTTACCGCAAGCCTTTCAGTCCACCATGCTTCTGAAGCAGCAATTGTTCGCTTCAACGGATCCCAGCCCAAGCCAGTCGATCCTTGTTTTAAATCCTTCCAAAGTTTCCAATCTTTCTTGAGTTGGTCCCATTTATTTTTTAGCTGTAGCATGTCATAATCCCTGCCTGTGACCTCCCTAAAATTTGTAACAATGTTTTTCCAGCCTTCTTTCGTTGAAAAAGAATTTGGCTTTATTCCCTTTTCGACTTCGTTATGCACGGATCGCGAATATTATTTTTATGTCCTTCTCCCAAAGTGTAGGAGTGGCAACTTCTTTGTTCTTATTACACATACTATGAATAGGAGAAATATTAGTGATATCTTTACTCATAATAGCATTCACAGATATCCATTAAAATTAACCCAATAATACAGGTAAGCACATAAAAGAGAACAATTTACGTGGTTCGGTCATACTGACCTACATCCACGGGAAAGAAATGATATTTCTTTATTGCTGAAATAGAGAACATGTACATAACACTTTAACATAGGCTTGAAAATACAGGCTTCCAATTAAGAAACAGGATTCCAATTCCATCATACAGACTACCAAATATCACTTGAATACTTGCTTTCAATGAGTTAAAGCAAAGGAGGTGGAGGACCTCTATGAAGTACAACCAATTCAAGTTAAGGCAGATAGCTATGTATCAGTTAAAGGAGGGGGACAATCTCTATGAAATACAACCAATATCACTTGAAAATGCAGGCTTCCAATTAAGAAACAGGCTCCCAATTCCATCATACAGAATACCAAATATCACTTGAATACATGCTTTCAATGAGTTAAATCCAAGCATATCTTTGAAGCCTCCATATGAAAAGCATCAAGCTTGAAAGAGCAAATCACCCTTTCACTTCTTTTTTCATTCTTTTTTTTTAGAAAAAAAAAACCTGCTGTTGTTAAGGAGAGGAGTGTTGACCTTATTTTTGATGAGGTCTTCTCTTCTTCTCTTTAGTACTTAGGATCTAGCCTTAAGCTTTTCCTTTGACTATCCCAGAGGATTAGAATTGGGACCCACCTCTAGAAATTCAAACCACTTCTTAACTCCCTGCAAACTCCACAAACTTGACTGTAGACCCCTAAGCACCTAGAGGGTTGAAATCAAATGTGGAAGTTTAAAGGATGAGTTCCTATTGGACTCTTTGGCCTTAGGACTACCCTGGGTGGCCTGGTCTGGTGAAGGGCTGACCTACACACACACTACACTTATACACTACACTTTCACACACCTTCTAAAAACACACCCATACCTAACTTGACCTCCTGACTCATGAAGGTGATTCACATGGATGGTCCTTAACCCCTAAGCCCTTGGCTAAGAGGGTTAGGAACAACATAGTGGATGCCTCAAATGAGTCCCTTCGTGGCTCATGTGGGCTTGATATGGCTTCATGGCTAAACCAAAATGATTTCATTCCACTCACAATTACTCGATCTTCGATTTTGCAAATTTTCGATTTTTGACCCCGGGACCCTACACACTTCAACTTTACCCAAAACCCTCGAAATTACCCAAATCCTCCAAAATTTCCAAATCACCCAAAATTCCCCAAAACCGTTCCTAAACATTTCCTCACCAATCAAGTTGATCATCTATAGCCAAAAATACCAAAAATTCCAAAAATACCTCCCAATACCCTCCAAATACCCAAAATACCCCTCTTGACCCAAAAATCCAAAAAATTCAGAAAATTCCCAGAAAATTCCAAAAAATCCCAAATATTACCAATTTCATTTTGTTCAACTACACCATGGGCCAAGTTTTTCAATTTACCCCACTTTTGTCAAAACCCCCAATTTGACCCATTTTAACCCAAAGTGAACCCGATGTCGAAGCCAGACCTACCCGATTGACCCAAATTCTAGTCCAATTCAATTCTAAACTTCAATTTAACATTCTCAACACCAATCTAGACCAGATCCAAGTCCAATTTGATTGACATTTGAATCCAATTTCACTTTTGGCCTTAAAGCCCGATTTGGACCCATGACCCAAACCTAACCCAAACTAACCCAATTCAACTCCAATTAACCCCAAACCTTTTCTAAACCTTCCTTAACATCCCCACAAACAAAACACTAACATGATTTACCCAAAATTTAGACCCAAACCCCACTCAAATTCAACCCAAAGCTAAAAGGCCCAATTTTGACCTAAACCCAAACCTAACCCAAATAAGCCCAAACCCCAAAATCAAAACCCAACCAAAGCCAAAACTTCTTTGAAACACTCCCATGAACATTTCCCAACATTTATCTTACATCAATTTTAACCCTAGCCCAACATTGGCCCAAGTTAGCCCAATTTGACCTACATTGGCCCATTTACCAAAGAGGTCCAAATCCAACCCAATTCAAGCCCAAACTACTTCAAATTGATTCCAAATCATTCATGAAACATTCCTAAATTAAATTCAACACTTATTGGATCCAATCCTTTGCAAAATTTTCATCCTAAAATTTCTTTTGAAATCTAAAAGCCCACTCTCTAAACCATCTTGAAAGCCCATCCAAAGAGAAATCCAAAAGCCCAAAGCCCACATAACAATTCCTTCTCATCATCCCTTTAATTGGGATCAATTCCTAAGTCCCAAATAAATCATCAAATCAACCTAAATCAAGCACCATCTAAATTTTTCACTAAATTGCCAAAATCTCCAAATTCCCTTTGCATATAAATGGATCCACTTTTCCTAAGCCAAGGATGAGCCAAATGAAGCCACATGCAAGCCATGGACAAGCCACATGAAGCCATGGGGGGTTTGACTTGTCACCAAGCCCTTAATGGCAAGAAGAGGGAGTCCTTTCCTAAGCCTTCCTTAAGCCATTTTAACCTCTTTAATGCAACACCATAACCCAAAATTAACTTAAACTATTTTGATGGAGACCACACCATTTTCTCCTAGCTGACCCAAGTGACTCTTTTCAGCCCAAAACCAGGCCTTGGGTTGCGCACCTAGCCCAAAAGGATGGGTTGACACAAATTAAGCCAAAGTGGCCTCTCCCCCATACCATTTTAATCTAAGCACTTTACACATGTCCAAGCCCAATTGACTTCACCATTGCCAAGCCCTGACCTCCCTTGTCAAGATGGTGACCCCTGCCTGCCGGCCAGCTACCTGGGCCGCCAGAAAACACCACACCCGAGAGCATCATGTGAGCACAAGCTTGGAATTCTCACCTGCTGAGTTGCCCCATTCCCAATGGTCAGCATGGTTGTTCTTCTCCTCACCAGAGCAGCTGATCCCAAGCCCTAACTCCCCCTGGGAGAGCCTCCAGCCAGCTCTATTTAAACCCCACCTCTCTAGGCCATGGGAGAAGTGCTGAACCAACCTTAAGGAAACTCTGCCAAAATCATTCCGAGACCACTCTCTACACATAGAGCACTTGATTCCCACTGGATTCCGGCCCAATTCCCTCCAGGTCGAGCTCAATTTTGAGTTCAAACTTCGACACAAAAACCAGGACACTTCTTCACAGTGGACCAATCCCCAAATTGATTAATCCTACACCTTCACCAGACCAAGGGAAGAAGTCCACCAGCAAAAGCCCCCTCTCTAGGCCACCCATCTGTTCCAGACTCCAATTTGTAATCGGTACGTGGTCGAAATCCTACCTAGACAATTCGCCAGGCCAGGAGACTTCATCTGGAGCTTGGTTGGACGCAATCGAAGGTGACACAACCCTCAGATCGAAGCTACACTTCTCTGAGCAAAGGTATGGTCTCACTCTTCTTCCCGAGCTTCTGAACATTCTCCATTTTTATTGAGTCAATTTCATGCCACATAAACCGTATAGATGTGTTCGTCTTCTCGAGACGAATCCATAGAGCATAAGAACATTCAATTTGGTCAAGTATCGAGCGAGATATTAGGCCTAGAAGATGGACGGTTCTCGGGCTAGGAGGCTTGGGGACGATGAACGGATGACGTTCATTCAATACACGTGCGGACGGACGGCTCAGATGGCGTCGGACCAGGAGATGATACGTGAACCGCGGGCCGCGTGGCACTGAGTCGGAAAGCGGCGTCGAATGGGAGTGCGCCATGTGGCCGTTCAGAGATGCCGAGGATGACAGGGCGCCGCGTGGATAAGTAGGAAATTAGGTTATTTTCCTATTTATTTAATTACTAGAACTTGAAAAATGCATAACTTTGTGTAGGAAAATCATAAAAATAAAACAAAAATACCCTCTTGCTCAGTGAATAGAGGAGAATAATGTGGAAAAGAAATCACTTAATTTCATCAAGTATTTTATTTTTAATGATTTAATTACTCTCTGCACATTTTCAATTCTCCATGTATGTATACAATTCACCATGGCATGAGACCATAGGGCTTTTGAAGCCTCTGAATTTGGGAACATTCCCGAATTTTCCAAAGTCAGAGGCCATCCCTATGAAGAGTTATTGATTTTTCAATTCTAGGTCACTATTCTGAATATTTTAATTCCAATAATTAGCATGTTTGAAATAAATTCTAGGAAAATTTGAGGATATTTCTTATGACCAGAGGACTCTAGGAAAAATAGGTTTTGAATTAATCCACTTGGAATAACCCTAATTGGCTTAAACACCCAAAATAGCTCCTTAATTAATTAGAGCTAATCATACATCAAATTGACTTGAAATTAATTCTCCACAGACCTTTAGGATCAGAGGAACCCACCATAAAAATTTGAAGTCAATTGGACTTGGTTAGCCCTACCAAATGGGTTGATTAAACCATTTAGCCATTTTAAACTTTAAAAATTCATAACTTTCAAAATACTTTTAAAAAATTCACCAAATTGGTTTTGGAGCCTCTCTGATATCAGGGAAATTTAAGAAAAATAAAATTGCAATTTTTCAAAAAAGTTGATTTTTTTTACATTATTTTAATATTTTAATAATTAAAAAATAATAAAAATCACAAAAATAATAAAATTCACCAAAATGTCACATTTTGAATTTTAATCACTTAGGAACAAACCCCATATTTTTCTTAAGTCTCTATAATGAGATATAAAATTTTAAAGCCCTAAGGTAATTTTAAAATTAAAAAAATGTATTTTTTTTAGCATTTCCACTAAAATAATTCTAATAAATCAAAGAAAAATTAGATAATTGTAAAAATTGATTCTCTGATTTCCTTGATATTAGAGAGATTTTTGAAAAATATAAAATTCATTTTTCAACCTTTATTTTATTTTTAAATTAATTAATACTCCAAAACTCAAAATAATTATAATAAAAAGAATATAATTCAAAAAATCACCAAAATTGGTCCAAGTGGTCCTCTGGTCATTAGGAATGTCCCATAATTTTCTTAAGGATAGAAACTTTCCCTTGGTCATATTATTAAATTTTCCTTGAAAATCCTTGTTTTCCACCAAAAATAATTACATAAATAAATTAAATACAGAAAAATCACATTTTCTCCTCTCATGCCTTTATTGACATATGAGTGAAGTCACATAAAAATCTCAAGTTCATTTAAGCTCAAATTTAGTGAGTTATGAAATTATTAAGCTTGAAGGGCAAGAATGGTTATTAAAATTTTAACCTTTAATTAAAACTTTAGGCTTAATAAAATTAAAGAGTAAAGTATTTGATCCTAATCTGATTTGGATGATTGGAATTTGAATAATAAGGGTAGAAACCTATTAAACAATTTAAAAATAATTAAAATAAACCTTAATTAAATAATTGATTAAATTTGGAAGAATAATAAAATTGGAATTATTAAAATAGGGATATTATTAGGAAGAGATTTGTTCTTTAATTTAAGAATCCCTAAATTAATCATCTCAATAATATTTAATTCCTAATTAAAATGATAATCCAAATTTAACATTTAAAATGCTAAAAGACTTAATCATTAAATTAAATTAAAGTTAAATTATTTAAATTAAATCCTTTTAAAATTTCAATTAAATTAATACTTTAAAAATTAAAATTAAATCATCTTTAAAACATTAAAAAAAATAATAATAAAATAAAATAAAATATTAAATTAAAATTAAAAATAAAATTAAATTAAAATTTAAATTAAATTAAATTAAATTAAAACATATTAAATCAAATTAAATTAAATTAAATTAAATTAAAAAAATAAAATCAAGTTAAAATTAAAATTAGATTGAATTAAATAAATTAAATTAAAATTAAAATTAAAACTAAATTAAATTAAATTAAAGTTAAATTAAATTAAATTAAAAATAACATCACCTAAGACATAAAGAAATTCAAAAAATAAATACAAAGCAACTTGAACACTATTCCAAGTTTAAACCCATTAACTGAAATTAAATTAAATCACAAACCATTTGAACATCAATTTGCCCTCAAAAGCTTTTGTTGTCATAACTCCTAAATAGAACGTTAAGTGAAATGTTATTTCCCTCATAGGATATTCAAATGTCCTAGTTCACTGAGTAAGATAACAACAAAACTTGAATTGCCGGACGATTAGTTCATTTGTATAATTAAATTCTCTTGGACTTAAAAATAATCCTAGAAATATTGAAAAGATGTTTAAGACTCGTCTTAAGCACTTCCTCGATATGATGAGATGTTTATAAGAACAATTGAACTTAATTGTTCTTTGATGAAGAAAATCGTCCTCAAACCAAAACACAAGAACCTAGACGTCATAGAAAATGACTAGCTATAGGATTAGGAACTTGGTAGAAAACCATAATCCTTCCCTTAGCTTTACCTAGGGACTTGCTTTAAATGCTTAAATATTCTAATTGTGTTTTAAGTACAGCTTGGGATGACGGGAAGACCCTCCAGGTACGCTTTTATTTTATTGCAATTTACCTTATTGCAATTTATTTAATCGCATCGCACTTACTTTTCTTGCATGATAAACAACTGTTGCATGAAAACCCACACCTTTAGGATAGTCCCTAAAACTGAAACCAAAACTAAATTAAAAGTCATTACAAGATAAAATTCACTTCCACAACATTTCAAAATATAAAACTCAAAATTTAATCACAAACAGAATACAAAACTACAACTACAACTAAATTAAAACGTCTTGTTGGAAGATCGGGAATACCTCGGATGATGTAACCTACGTGTTGCTAACGGGATTTCCAACAGTCTAAATGAAAGTGTGGAACTCATTTAGTTGAGTTTAGCAAATTCATCTGGACTAAGTGAATCCGATAAAAATAACGATGTCGGAAGGATGGAACCGTGGGATCTTAACCGGTGTTGTTATAATCAACTTTAAGATTTGTTTTAATTAAAACATAAAAAACACTTGGATTTTAAAACTTCTCTAAACCAGAACACTTTCCTCATCTCTTGATTTTTAATCTTCTAAAACTAAAACTCTACAACAACAAGGAGCTCGGAGCATGGTGGGCAGCACGACCATCGTCATCAGCAAAACCTGAGTCTACTTCAGCAAAACTTTCTTAGAATTAAATAACTAAGCCATAGGACTTCGAGGTAGTTTGCCTAGTGCAACATAAATCCTCAACCTTTTGTTAGGCATTTGCATTGCAAATTAAGCCCTAACCGGTCTTAGGATTCCGAGGTAGTCGTCCGATACGACATAAACCCTCACATCTTCGAGGCTATTTGTATGATCATGTCATACAAATATAAGTCCTAATTAATTAAAATTGGCAAGATCAAAACATTAAATAAATATTAGGATTTTCCTAAATTCAATCCAAACAATAGGATAGTCGGGAAATTACTGAAGTTCGCTTCGAATCTGTAATTTCTCCGACCTTTCTTCCTTTTGGATTCCCAAAATAAAATGTTCCAAACTCGATTCATTCCCTATTGAAATTCAAAAATTCAATCCCTTGAAAACTTAAACTTTGAAATTGTTGAGAGCAAAATTATTGATTATTATCGAGAGTTTTCTTAAGTGATTCCCGTCATTTAAGATGTAATTAACTATAGGGGCTTGCCCTTATAGGAAACTTTAAAGATTCCAGATAAGATAAACCCTGCTTAATTTCTTTATATTAAGCAGGGGAACTTGTCGGCTTATAAAATTGGTTCGCAGACCAAACATATATCACAAATCTTTTAGTTTATTTAATCGAGCCCCACCATCAAGCAGTGTGTCTATCCTTAGGGATAGATACACGGTCTGTGGTGTGGTGCTCGTTTATATAAACTATTTAGGATGTGAGATCAGTTTGATTCCATATCTTAAAATTTTCAAACTTAAAATTATTTTCAAAATCAAATGCTACTTTCTAAATTATATATATATATTTAAATCAAATTTAAAATCTAAAATTCGCCGACAATTTCTATTAAGCAACCCTCTTTTCAAAATAAAACACACAACCTAAAAAAATAAGCCGTACAATTTCTGGCGACTCCGCTGGGGAAAATTCCACTCTCTATTTTTTTAATCAGATAGTTCTGCTTTCATAAATCGGTAGCATATCCATGTCCCTGGTGGATCAAACTACCCTTCTTTCCGTTGGAATACTATGTTCATTTCTACCTTGAACAATTATAGCCAACATTCTCTCGGATTTAGGAACCGCTGTTTAGACACCCCTAAACAGAGAGGTTCCGAGATCCTTTTACCTCATTTCTGAGGTGGGGTGGACCCCCAATAGGTATTAGTTTAGGAGCGGTCTTGCGGGTCGAGAAGTTTTAACAAGACTTTCCCTTCCTTTTCCAGTTCCTAATCAATTCCTTTTACCCTTCCTACAAATCTCCTTCTTTTAATAATTCTCCTTCCTAAAGAACAAATCTTTTTGAAAAAACAATTTTCTTTTAATATCACAAATACACTAAGGTAAATAGAAATTTGTTTGGACTCTTTCTTTTTCGTCATAAGTTGTACGATGAGAAGAAGCACGATTCGGAGATTAACACTTGAGATCTGCCCTGCAGAAATGGAAGCCCCAAAACTGATCTTCTCCTTCGTCAACGGACTCGACCTGGTCGTGTTCAAGGACAAAGCGCGACAATGGAATTATTCGATTTGGACGAGGATTCGGGGACACCGACATCAAAATCCCCGACGTCACTCTCTTTTCACTCACAAGCAAAGTACCGAAACTGAGAAGCCGTTGATTGAGTTTAACCTCAAGTTAACTCATGAATTCCCTCCTCTGCAAAAGATTCTAACTGAGAGGAGTACTGTTGTTCGCAGAAGGACTGTTGTTGCTACCCCCACTGGTCTAGTTGTTTCTGCACCTACCCCGGCTTCTGCCAAATTAAAGGGGAAGGAAATTCAGAACTGTGATGAACCTGTTACCATGGAGGGTACAGATCTTCCTGTGAGACCTTCCGTTTTCGAGATCGGGTCCAGCTCGAGAATTCCATCACTGACACAGACTCAGAGAAGGAAGAGAAGTAGAAGGATTGCTAGAGAAGCCAGAGCAATTATTAAGAGTTTTACTAGCATAGTATATAACTTTGAAAATTTTATCATATCTTTGCCCAAGTACTGCTCCTATAGCATAATCACTAGCATCACATATAAGTTAAAATGGTTTCTCCAAATCAGGTGAAACTATTATAGGTGTTGTGATTAATTTATATTTTAATAATTCAAAAGCATTTAGGCATTCAGTTATGAATTCAAATTTCTTGTCCTTTTCTAAAAGTTGGCATAGAGGTTTAGTAATTTTTGAAAAATCTTTTAAGTAGCGTCTGTAGAATCCAGCATGTCAAAGAAAACATCTTACCCCTTTTACTGTAGTTGGAGGTGGTAATTTAGCTATAACTTGAATTTTTGCAGGGTCTACTTCCATTCCATTTTCTAAAATTTTATGCCCTAATACAATTCCTCCTGCAATCATAAATTGACATTTCTCCCAATTTAGAACAAAGTTAGTTTTCTCGCATACTTCTAATACTTTTTCAAGATGATTCAAGCATGCATCAAATGACGTTCTAAATACAGAGAAATCATCCATAAATACTTCTATTCCATCATCAATTATTTTACTAAATATAGACATCATACATCTCTGGAATGTTGCAGGTGCATTACATAATCTAAAAGGCATTCTTCTAAAAGCAAATGTTCCATAAGGACTAGTAAATGTAGTTTTCTCTTGATCCTCAGGAGCAGTATGTATCTGATGATAACCAGTATATCCATCTAAAAAACAAAAATATTTAGATCTAACTAATCTATCCAACATTTGGTCTAAAAATAGTAATGGGAAGTGATCTTTCCTGGTGGTTGCATTTAATTTTCTATAGTCAATACATATACTCCAACCAGTAACTTGTCTTATAGGTATTAAATCATTATTTTTATTAGCTTTAACGATCACTCCTCCTTTCTTAGGAACACAGTGAATTGGGCTTACCCAAGCACTGTCCGAAATATGATATATAATACCATTATCTAACCATTTTAATATTTCTTTCTTGACTACTTCTTTCATTATTGGGTTTAATCTCCTTTGAGGATCTACTCTTGGCTTATGTTAATTATCTAAAATAATTCTGTGCATACAGATTGAAGGACTAATTCCTTTAATATCTGCTAAAGTCCAACCAAAAGTTTTCTTATATATTTTTAATATGTCTAACATTTTTTGTTCTTGTGATTCATTCAATTCAGCTGATATAATAACTGGTAAGGTTGAATGATTACCTAAGTAAGCATATTTTAAATGATTATGTAAAATTTTTAATTCGAGTTCAAGAGGTCTAATAATTGATGGAACTATACTCTTTTCAGTGCTTTCAGTATTATCTAACATTTCAAATTTTTCTTGTATATAATCCAGTTTTTCATTATCTGCTTCTTCAATTAATTCAGTATTTTCTTTTTCTAACTTTAATTCATAATATTCTTTAAAATGTTCATTTTGCAAATGTTTAAGTATTTCCATTCGAAAACATTCATCTTCTTTTTCTAAAGCAGGATATTTCATTGATTTTGCTATGTTAAAAGTTACTTTTTGATCGTTTACTCTCATAGTCAATTCTTCTTTCTAAACATCAATCATAGCTTTTCCCGTGGCTAAAAAGGGTCTTCCTAATATTATGGGAATTTCTTTGTCTTCTTCCATATCTAGAACAATAAAATCTATTAGGAAGATAAATTTATCCACTTTTACTAAGACATCTTCAATAACTCCCTTAGGATAAGTCACAGAACGATCAGCTAACTGAAGAGTTACTGAAGTGGGTGAAATTTCTCCTAGTTCTAATCTTTTAAAAATTGATAGAGGCATTAGACTTATGCTTGCTCCTATGTCACACAAAGCTTTTCCATAAAATTTTTCTCCAATAGCGCAAGGTATAGTGAAACTACCAGGATCTTTTAATTTTTCAGGAAGTTTTTTCTGAATAATTGCACTACACTCTTCGCTAAGTGCAACAGTTTCATTATCTCGTAAATTTTCTTTTTTTATTTAAAATATCTTTCATAAATTTTACATAATTAGGCATTTGTTCTAATGCTTCTACAAAAGGAATATTTACCGTTAATTTTTTAAAATTTCAAGGAATTTAGCAAATTGCTTATCTTTTTTATGTTGTTTAAGTCGTTGAGAAAATGGTGGTGGTGGTTTTTCTATAGATATTTTCATATGGATGAATGGATATTCTAAGTTTTTATCTTGCTGATCCTTTTCTTTTTCTATTTCCACTTCCTCATTTTTACTTTTTGTTTCTTTCTGAATTTTAGTTTCTAACTCTTTTCCACTTTTTAGTTGTATCGCTTTAATTTTTTCTTTTCCTTGGTCTTTAGGATTTAATTCCACATTACTAGGAAAAGTTCCATGAATTCTATTGTTAAGTGCGGTAGCGATATGTCCAAGTTGAGTTTCAATATTTTTAATTGCTGTTCCTTGATTTTGTAATTGATTTCCTTGAATTTGTAATTGATTTCCTTGATTTTACAAGTGCTGACCCATACTTAATATTAATTCTTCTATAGATAACTTCTCATCTTAAAATTGATTGTTATTAAATCCAGGTGGATAAGATGGTTTATAATTTGAATTTCCTTGATTAGGTGGATTTCCTATAGAGTTGTTCATCCATTGTTGATTAGCTGTATTGTTATTCCAATTAAAATTTGGATGATTCTTCCAACCAGGATTATAATAATTCGGATAAGGATTATTGGGTCTATTATTAATAGTATTTGTAGTTTCATAAGGAGATTGAGAATCTATAATTTGTCCAGATGAGTTTTCTTCTAATATAGTAGGAGAGTAATTCATTCCAAAATGATCTAATTTCTTTGATATAGCGGCGAATTTGAGAAGCTAACATAGATATTGCATCATTTTCATGAACACTAGCTATCTTTTTAGGATTTATTCTTTCAGCAGGCCATTAAAAATTGTTAGTAGCCATTTCTTCGATTAATGCATAGGTTTCATCAAATGGGTTTGACATTAATGAACATCCAGCAGCAGCATCAATGATTGATCTAAGAGATCCTACTAATCCATTGTAAAAAGTTTGTATAATTAACCAATCTGGTAATGCATGATGTGGGCATTTCCTAAGAAGTTCTTTAAATCTCTCCCAAGCTTCATATATGGATTCTCCATCAAACTGACTAAAGGATGCTATATCATTTCTAAGTTTTGCAGTTTTCAAAGGAGGAAAATATTTTGATAGAATTTTTTGTGATAATTCTCTCCAAGTTTTAATAGATCCAGGTGCTAATGAATTTAACCACATCTTAGCCTTATCCCTTAAAGAAAAAGGAAAAAGCCTAAGTCTAATAGCATCATTAGATACTCCTTCATATTTAAAAGTAGCACATAGTTCCAAAAAACTTTGCAAGATGTAAATTAGGATCTTCATTAGGTGAACCACTAAATTGATTATTCTGTATCATTTGGATAATTGCAGGTTTAAGTTCAAATGAGTTAGCGGCTACATCAGGATTTTGAGTAGTTAGGTGAATTTCATCTAATGTAGGGTTGGCATAATCTCTTAATGGTCTTTGTTGGTTTATATTTTCAATTTCTGGATTAATTTTCATTTGTGTTAAATTTATAATTTCTCTCTTTTGTTTTCTAATTCTTTTAATTGTGCGCTCTAATTCTGAATTGTAAGGTATTAAATTTTCGTTTCCAAATTTACGCATACAATTTTTAAGTAAAATTTAAAATAGTCCATTACTCTAGTAAGTATTTTAATAATTTTATTAATTAATTTAATAATTACTATACTTAACTTCCCCGACAACGGTGCCAAAAACATGATCCACTTTTCGATATTTATACTTACAACTATGATATAAAAAGTTAGCAACTGCACCAAAAACTTGATCCCGCACTGAATATATATATATACTGATGATTCTGTTATGAATTTTATGATTTATATTGTGGATACTACACAAGTATATGATCCAGTTTTCGATATTTATACTTACAACTATGATATAAAAAGTTAGCAACGGCACCAAAAACTTGATCCCGCACTAAATATATATATGTATTGATGATTCTGATATGGATTTTAAAATTTATATTATGGATACTAAGCAAGTATACGTATCGTTATCAAGTAATATAAGGCTCTAATGAAGTCCTAGATATCGATCCCACAGGGAAGTTAGAAAATTTTCAAAGACAAATTAAAGTAAACTTAATTACTAATCTAGTATACGAAAATTAAGAACACTTAGACTAAAATAAACTAATGCTTAAAAGTTGAATATAAGATTTCAGAAAAGTATCTTTCTCCTTGTTTTAAAGAATTAAGTGAATGAAGAATTAAATGAGTTTTTAATTGTATTGTGCCAAATAGGAGCATTCTTATTCTTTACCCTTTGGTCCAGGTGCAATGAACATTGACTAGTCTTATGTTTGATTACTGAATCTGCGGCTATGTTGAAGAGATTGAAAAACCTAAAGAAACTCTCTCTTCTAGTCAAGATCAGACTGTTATACCTATTAATGTGGAAGTTTAAAAACCACCACCACCTTTTCCTCAAAGACTTAAACAACAAAAAATTGATCATCAATTTTCTAAGTTCTTTAAAATTTTTAAGAAACTTACTATTAACATACCTTTTGCTGAAGCTTTGGAACAAATGCCAACTTACGCAAAATTTATGAAGGATATTTTAAGCGAAAAAAGAAAATTTGAAGCTTTTGAAACTGTTGCATTAAGTGAAGAATGCAATGAAATAATTCAAAAGAAATTACCTGAAAAGCTTAAGGATCCTGGAAGTTTCACTATACCATGTGCTATTGGAGAAAAATTTTGCGGAAAAGCTTTATGTGATTTAGGAGCAAGTATTAATCTCATGTCATTTTCTATCTTTCTAAGATTGGATTTAGGAGATATTACTCCCACCACTGTAACTCTTCAATTAGTTGATAGATCTATCACTTATCCTAAAGGAGTTATAGAGGATGTCCTTGTTAAAGTGGATAAATGTATCTTCCTTGTAGATTTCATAGCACTTGATATGGAAGAAGATAAAGAGATACCTATTATTTTAGGAAGACCTTTTCTAGCTACATGACGAGCTATGATTGATATGCAAAAAGGAGAATTAACCATGAGAGTCAATGATCAAGAAATTAAATTCAATGTTCTTAAATCAATGAAGTACCCTGATAAAGAGAAATGTTATCGAATGGATATAATTGATTATTTAATTGAAAAACATTATCAAGAAAAATGTAAAGTTATTTCGAAGAAAAAATTGAATTTTTAACCGATGAAGATGAAGTAATAGAAGAAGAAGAGACTCATTTTATTAAAGATAATTGGGAAACTTTAGACATAACTCAAAATGATATACTTTTACCCTCAATTAAAAAAGCACCTGAACTCGAATTAAAAATGTTATCTTCCCATTTAAAATATGCGTTTCTTAGAAATTCGTTAACTTTACCTGCTATTATTTCTTCTGAACTGAGTAAAGATCAAGAAGAAAAATTACTAGGTGTGTTAAAGAATTATAAGAAAGCTTTTGGTTGGACTATTGCTGATATAAGAGGAATAAGCCCTTCCATTTGCATGCATAGAATTTTAATGGAAGAAAATTTTAAACCTACTATAGAATCGCAAAGAAGATTAAATCCTATTATGAAAGAGGTTGTTAAAAAAGAAATTATTATGTGGTTAGATGCTCGGTATTATTTATCTTATTTCGGATAGTCAATAGGTAAGTCCTATTCATTGTGTTCCGAAGAAAGGAGGTGTAACTGTCAGTGTTAATGATAAAAATGAACTTATTCCTACAAGACAAGTTACTGGATGGCGAATTTGTATTGACTATAGGAAACTAAATAAAGCCACTAGAAAGAATCATTTTCCTTTACCTTTCTTGGATCAAATGCTCGATAAATTAGCTGGACACTCATATTTCTATTTTCTGGATGGATATTCTGGTTATCATCAATTACTTATTGCTCCTGAGGACCAAGAAAAGACAACTTTTACAAGTCCTTATGGAACATTTGCTTTTAGAAGAATGCCTTTTAGTTTATGTAATGCACCTACAACTTTTCAATGATGTATGATGTCAATATTTTGTGATTTGATTGACAAAGGAATTAAAATATTCATGGATGATTTTTCAGACTTTGGAACTTCTTTTGAATCTTGTTTGGAAAACATAGCCAAAGTTCTGAAAAGATGCGAAGAAACAAATTTAGGTCTTAACTGGGAAAAATGTCAATTCATTGTCACAGAAGGCATTGTACTTAGTCACAAAGTATCACAAAAAAGGATGGAAGTAGATCAAGCAAAAGTGAAAATTATTGTTGAATTGCAACCACCTACTACTCTTACTGATGTGAGAAGTTTTCTAGGTCATGCTGGATTTTATAGAAGATATATAAAGGATTTTTCTAAAATTGCTAAACCTCTTTGTCATTTATTAGAAAAAGATGCAAAATTTGAATTTAATAAAGAGTGTATTAATGCTTTTAATATTCTAAAAGAAAAATTAATAACTGCACCTATCATTGTTGCACCCGACTGGAATAAATCTTTTGAATTAATGTGTGATACAAGTGATTTTGCAATTGGAGCTGTATTAGGACAAAAATATGGGAAAGTTTTCAAAGCTGTATATTATGCTTGTAAAACTCTCACTGAAACACAAAGAAATTACACTACCACTGAGAAAGAACTTCTAGCTATAGTATATTCCTTTGATAAATTTAGACCTTATCTTCTTGGTACTAAATGCATAGTTCATACTGATCATTCTGCTATTAAATATCTAATATCTAAGAAGGATTCTAAACTTAGACTTATAAGATGGGTTTTACTTCAACAAGAATTTGATTTTCAAATAGTAGATAGAAAAGGAACTGAAAACCAAATTGCTAATCATTTGTCTAAAATTAAAAATGATACTATTTCGGAAGAAAATATAAATGAGATATTCCCTGATGAATCTTTATATGTTATTCAAAGATACAAAACACTGTGGTATGCTGATATTGTTAATTATTTAGTTAGCAATATTTTGCCTTATGACTTAGATAACAAATTTATTAAGAAATTTAAATATGATGCTCAATCTTATATTTGGGAAGAACCTCATTTATTTAAAATTGGTAAAGATTCTATGATTCGAAGATGTGTACCTTATGAAGAAACTTTTGCTATTATTCAAAAATGTCATGATTCTGATTTTGGAGGACACTTTGACATAGATAAAACCGCATTTAAAATTTTAAATTCGGATTTTATTAGCCTACCTTATTTAAAGATGTGAGACAATATGTGAAAACATGTGATCGATGTCAAAGGATGGGAAATATATCTAGGAAAGATGAAATGCCTTTAAACTTTATATTGGAAGTTGAAATTTTTGATATATGGGGATTAGACTTTATGGGACCATTTGTTCCATCATCTGGAAAAATTTATATTTTATTAGCAGTTGATTATGTTTCAAAGTGGATTGAAGCTGTTGCTTTACCCAACTATGATTCCAAAAGTGTTTCAAAATTTTTAAAGAAAATGATATTTTCATGATTTTTAATGCCAAAGGTAATTATCACTGATGGTGGAAGTCATTTTAGGAATATAAGAATTCAATCATTACTACAATAATTTGGAATCAAACATAGAATTGCAACTGCTTATCACCCTCAAACTAGTGGAATGGCTGAAGTATCAAACAGAGAAATTAAAAGAATCTTAGAAAAGACTCGTTAATCCTAAAAGAACCGATTGGGTTGATAGACTTGATTCTGCATTATGGGCTTATAGAACAGCTTATAAGACACAAATCGGAATGTCACCTTACCGGTTAATTTATGGTAAACATTGTCACTTACCTGTAGAACTTGAATATAAAGCTTATTAGGCTATAAAGGAGTTTAATTTTAATTTGAATAAAGCAGGAGAAAAATGATTATTGCAACTAAATGAGATGGAAGAAATTAGAAATGAATCGTATGAACATGCGAGAATTTATAAAGAGAAAATGAAGATGATGCATGATAAGACAATTTTAGGAAAAATTTTTGAGCCTGGACAAAAAGTATTACTGTTTAATTCTCATTTAAGACTTTTTCCTGGAAAATTAAAATTCTAAATGGATTGGACCTTATTTAGTTGAGAAAGTATACCATTATGGAGCTGTGAATATTAAAGATCCCAAAACAGGAAAATTTTTTAAAGTAAATGGATTAAGATTGAAGCCTTATTTGGGAGATATTAAGAAGATTTATAAAGAGACTTATGAATTGAGTCAACCTGATTAAAGATTTACTTAAGTCAGGCTGACGACGTTAAACCAAGCGCTTTATGGGAAGCAACCCATAATTATCTTGTGTTTTAATGTAAGGTTATGCCTCGATCTTGATTAATTTTATATTACTTTAGAAAAAATTGATGCTTATAAGTCTTATTTGACTTAGGCTGAAAATTATTTTGAAGTATGTAAGATTTAAAAATAGGATCACTCTATTTTGAATATGAGTAAAAAGGAGATCAATTTAACCTTCATTATGATAGTTTACAAAATGAGTTATCAAGTCTAAATTACTCTTACCAGTATAATTTACCTATCTTGGAGAACGAAATTTTGAAAATTTGACGATTAGGCGAAACGGAGTTGAACATAGTTCCGGCACCTAGGCGCGGAGTCGGCGCCTAAGCGCCAGAATCAACTATGTATCAATAGGTCCGGCGCCTAGGCACCAGATTTGGCGCCTAAGCGCCACGGTTACTGGGTCGTACAAAAACCAAAAATTTTTCAGTTTTTCACACGATTTTCACCTGTAAATCAACCCATCTTTTTCCTTAACCATCAAGCAATCAAAATTACGTCCCTTACACTTCATTCTTGAGAGATTTTAGAAATTTTTGAAGAAATGGAAAGAAGAAATCATGGAGAAGAGGCTAGGGACAAGGTATCAAGGGATCCTCAAAACTACTTCAATGATTTCATCGCTGTAAGTTTAGAGAAAATTTCTAGTCGTCTGGATAAGTTTGAAGAAGATTTTAAAAGGATTGGAGATCGCCTTCATGAGATGTTTCATCAAGTTGAACATCTAGAATGGCAAATGAAACTTCAATTTGATCATTTTGCGGCTTATTAAGATGCTCAAGTTGAAATATATGCGAAGAACAAATGGATTGATGAATAGATGACTACGGATTTCCCGAGAGTGTTAGTATTCTTTCCAAATGGAATACACAATTTCCCTTGTGAAGATTAGAATATTATGGTAATGAGATAGTTATTATGGTTTGTTGAGTCGTTGTATCGATTTCGAGAATCGATTGTGTTTGTTTGTGTATTTGCATTCATGTTAAATGTGTGTTGTTTTACTTTGAAATTGTTATGTTTGAGTGTGTATTATGAACTTGAATCAAATGTAGTACTTATCTGGAATGTATTGAGTCAATATTGAAGATTTTAAATGGAAATTAGTGAGTTTGATTGAAACCTTATGTTTGATTGGTGGATTTAATATTTAATTTTTATAAATTTTTGAAAAATATTGTGGAAGTTAGAAACTGAAGCTCTACTCTGATATGAGTAATTAGAAGTTGAATTTATTAAATTATCATAAATCAAAATTCTCTAACGAATATTAAATTATCTTAAAAATCTTAGATTAATTGAAGGAAAGAAAGTTGTTTATTTTATATAGAATTCATAAAATCATTTTTATTCTTGTCTTTATTTGCATCTAGTAAATTAATAGTAATTTATAATCAAATTAAAAGATAAAATAAAAATATTTTTACTTATTTTATTTTTCTCTATAAATCTTCCCTGTGGGATCGATACTGGGGTCTTTGTTTAAAAACCCTATATTACTTGAAACGATACGTATACTTGTGTAGTACCCCTAGTGTGTAAAAATATTTTCTAAATTATATAATATTAATTTTATACACTAGCCGCTATTTATAAATTGAGTAAAAGCTTTTGGCTATCTTTTGGAAGCAAACATTACTGCGTTATTTGCGGTCAGGTCAGTTACCAGCAACCAAAAGAGTGAAACAGAATCATATGTGATCCATAATAATTCCATCTTATATGTGATTCGTAATGCCAAAATACTATAGAAACAAAATCACAGAAAACCGAAATTCCAAACTCCAAAAGAAACTGAAAATACAATGCTCTCCATTATTGCAGTAAAAAACCTTCAGGCATTCATCAAAACCATTTCTACATGACTTTATCATAATAAGCAAAAGAAAACCATAAAACCAGTTTGATTACTAAGCAAAAGACCATAAACCACTATAATCTAAATGCACCACAATGTTGGGTCTCAAGTTTTGATGAAGCTTAAAGGAGTGTTGGGTCTCAAATAGAACAACCTTCCATTCTCCCAATACCTGAAATTTTTCAAAAAGCATTCTAAAATTTTCCCTGCTAGGATGCCCCAGCCGAAATTTGCACTTCTTAGCCAGATTGGGCACTTCAACATTAGATAAAATGAGATATGGTTTGCCATTCATCCTAATGGTTTTTTGATGATGTAAAAATCCCCTCTACCTTCAAAAAAATCATGACATGTTTGAGCAAAAACAAAATGTTCCACAACCCTCACTAAAGAAGTCTCGATCGGCATAAGAAGCCCGACCCCATTCCAACTATATCGACATAAGAAGCCATTTGTAATGACCTCAAGAATCCATATGTAGCAGTTATATATTCAAAAAAGAGATTATCATTGTGTGCTTCAAAGAAAAGATAAGCTAATCTTCCAACAAAATGCAGTCCAAAATCAAAACAAAACAAAAAAAAGCCATTTGTAATGAGATCGATCGAGAAAGGTCGAGAAAGAGGAGACACAGGAGGCTCAAGAGAAACCCCATTTGTAAAAATTTATGTCGATTCAGAGGAGAGGAAGAAGTGGTAGGAGGTAGATTCATCAATACATGCCAGGAAGAAGAAGATGGGCATTATGGTTACCTTCGAAGTAATGAGATTGGTTGAGAAAGAGGAGGCGAAGGAGGCTCGAGAGAACTTCTAGGGCGTAAGGGAAGTGCCGCTCGAGTTCGTACGAGGGCAAGGGTAACAATAGGAATAAGGTCGCGGCAACGGAGAGAAATCTGAGGCCGCAGGGTTTATCCCGCAACCCACGGTGAGGCGAATTCGCTGCGAGGTGCCGTAAATTCGGCGCGAACGCAAGGCCCGCGGTGAGGCAACTCCGCTGCGACGTGCCGCGCCGCAGCAAAAAGTGTGAACCAAACGGAGCCTAAATAAGAAGAGCTAATAATATACTTAAAATGTAAAATTCATAAAATAAATAAATATAAGAAGAAGCTAACATTAATCCACGAGAAATAATATTTTGGATTATTGATCATCTAATCAAATATTGTTGAATCCAAATATCCTGTAGGTCACACCTAATGTATAGTACGGTGGAGGGATGATACAAAAAGAGAGATAGAAACAACATATATAATAACAAATGTTGTAAGAAGGTAAATTCAGCAGTCATTTCTTGAAGAAAAAAACCACTTATTTATAGATCATAGCGGCATATAGTAAAGTTACATGTTTGTCTTTGTGTTAATAGGGATGTTACAAGATGTTATTACACATTTTCATATTTGTAACGGACTTCAGAATCTTTTAATATACATAACTAATGTTGGCACTGTATCATATTCTAAACTGGTTGAAAAGTGAGCATTTAATGGTCTGCTGGTATTGTCATTCGGTCGTCTGATAATCATTCGATCGATTTAGAAGTCTTCGATCGGCTTGAAGTTCTTCTGCCGGCCTCCTCGAGAGGATCCTCGGTAGAGACTCTTCTCGTTGGGGTGAACTTGCATCACCATGTAGAGGGTGTATCACCATAATCTAACGGGCAAGTCTCCAATGACTAGGGGTCTTCTCAGAGGATTGGAATGATATGAAATGGAGTGCTCTTTGGATGTTTTTGTGATGAATCCCAAAATCATTCGAAGGAGCTAGTTATAACTAATGATCCCTCAGATAAGGTGTCTCTTGTCCTTTTGTTCAGTTGTGCTTTCATTTGATTGGCCTATAGTTCTGACTGAGGGAACCGACGCTTGGCGTCTCTGCCTTTTAACCATCTCGATGCAGTTCTTTAGTGTCCCTTTTGTGAGATTCGTTTAATATCATTAAGATTTGTGTAGTCATATATTTTATGTACATATTTAGTTATTTGTTTCTCTTACTTCTTGAAAGGGAAAGTTGTAATAAGAACAAACGGATTAAATGAAAATTTTGGCTTTCTTATTTTGTAATAACTACAAATAATTGAACTACTTGGATTTTCATGCCAGTGTTCCCTATAAATAGGGCACGATCAACACTTTTCATCAACAATTTTGAATTTCTGCCCTTTTGTTGGATTTTAACCAAAGAAAGGGATGGGAATCGGCAATAAACTTGTGAACGAGGAAACCGTGTTGAAGGCCTCCGAGTTTTTTATCAGAAAACTCCATTAATCTGCAACAGAGAAGAAGAAGATGCCCAAGAGTATTCAACTTGTAATAAAGAAGAAGCTCGTAGATGAGAGCTATTCGGAGAGAAAAAAGCCGAAGGGCAAAGGACAGTTATACGAATTGAAAAGGTTAGGAGAAGGGAGTCAACTAGAGGGAATGAAACTGGTCAAACAAGTAGTACAAAAGAAACAAATAGTAGAGGAGACAACTGAGTCACTTGATTCATTGCTACTCTATGAGTTGGGGGGCACACTAGTGGTGAAATGTTCCTTGCCTCAGATCCGATCAGTAATTAAAGTCAGTCAACCTGCTGAACCTATGCAGTGGACTGACCTGTTTAAGCTCGGGATAGAGGCACACCAGGCCATCTATCAGGCCCTGAGGACATTGAGAGAGAAACTGATAGTCGATGGGGTTTGTAAGGGTCATTAGCTCATTGCTTGGATAAAACAATCGACTCCATCGTACAGAAGGTCGATCCTAAGAGGGAGATAGCCATATCAAACTAAAAGAAAGAGCTGTAGGTCCCTTATGTGGACATGGGGACCTCCAGATGGAGGTGGCGACTATACAGATATAACTGGAAAATGTTCAGACAACCAAGTCGATCTCATGAGTCTAATTGGAGGAAGAGAGCATAAAAAAATTTAAGCTAGGGAGGCGTGCATTGTACCAAAGTCTAGTAAGCTAGGGTCTAGTGTTTCCCGAGATAGCCAAACACTCGTCTATAAAATATTTTGTCATAAATAAAAATCTAATTTTTTTAACATTAAAAAATTTACATCATTTCAATTTCTAAATTGTCATGCCGATCCTTTTCCTCATTTTTGGTCAAACTATTTTTATGGCTGAAGCTTGATCAGACTTTAATTGAGCTTAATCTTAACTGAAATCCTAGAATTATTTTTTCTCTCCCAATGCTATTAAAAGACTCAAAGTCTCATTTTAAAAATTGTACAAGGCTTATTATCTCTAATAAATATATATATATTTATAAATTAATTTGACGATCAATTGAAATAATTTTTACGTGAAATTCTTGTTGACCTCATTTTTATAATAGGTCACCCTTTTGACCTAAAAAGTCAACTTTGGTCAAAATGGTCAAACCAGACCCAATGACCAACCCTGTTGACCCCATAGGTCAACCTTTTGACCTAAAAAGTCAACTTTGGTTAAAATGGTCAAACCAGACCCAATGACCTAACCCTATTGACCCCATAGGTCAACCTTTTGAATTAAAAAGTCGACTTTGGTCAAAATGGTTAAACCGGACCCGATGACCGACCACATTGACCCCATAGGTCAAACTTTTGACCTAAAAAGTCAACTTTGGTCAAAATGGTCAAACCAGACCCAATGACCAACCCTGTTGACCTCATAGATCACCCTTTTGACCTAAAAAGTCAACTTTGGTGAAAAGGATCAAACCAGACCCAATGACCAACCCTGTTGACCCCATAGGTCAACCTTTTGACCTAAAAAGTCAACTTTGGTCAAAATGGTCAAACCATACCCAATGACCAACTCTGTTGACCCCATAGGTCAACCTTTTAACCGAGTTGACCCCATGGAGTCAACCTTTTAACCTAAAAAGTCAACTTTGGTCAAAATGGTCAAGCTAGACCCAATGACCAACTCTATCGACCTATAAGTCACCCTTTTGACCTAAAAAGTCAACTTTGGTTAAAATGGTCAAACCAGACCCAATGACCAACCCTGTTGACCCCATAGTTCAACCTTTTGACCTAAAAAGTCAACTTTGGTCAAAATGACCAAACTAGACCTAACGACCAAACCTGTTGACCCCATAGGTCAACCCTTTGACCCAATGACATGTTTAAAACCCCAGAATGATGAAATCACAAATATTTTGATCAAATCAACCATGAAAAAGTTGAAAAAGGTCACATTAGACATCTTTAAATTAAATTGATCAATTTAGGCTGACTTGGGTCAACCTAAATCAAAATTGGCCAACACTTATGTATTTTAATTAAAATAAGTAAAAAATGAAATAAAATCAACAAAATTAATCAAATAATTAATTTCAAAATTATTTTGATTAATTAAATTAATTAATGATTTAATTTTCAATATTTTAATTAAATGACATAATTAATTAAAATGAAAATTAAATTAAAATCATAAAATGACAAAATTAAGTAAAAATGATAAAATTAATCAATTAATTAATTTGAAATTATTTTCAATTAATAAATTGATTAATGAAATAATTTCCAACAATTTTTAATAACATAATTAATTAAAATGAAAATGACACATGGCCTTCCCATAATTAATTAAAGTTAAAACTAAATTAAACCCATCATAAGACATAATTAACACATGACAAAGCTTAGCTTAAATTATGGCTAACCATGGGTTAACTCCCATCATGGTGAATAAAATGAGGTGGCTCTTTCTCCTTCATTCTAAGCCATGAATCACCTCTACTCAATAATGAGGTGGCCGGCCAACATTAAGGCATATTTCCCACCTCCTAAACTAACCAATGGGAAGGGAACAAAGCTTAAACTCCACTCCTCACCATAGTTAAATGAAATCATGAGGGGGAAACATATGTGTCACCATTTTTCAAAGCTAATGGGTGACTTCTAAGCTCATGAGGAAGAGAAATTACAGCTCATTTCAAAGAGCTAAACCACCTCATGCATGATCCAATGGGAAGGAGCCAAAACAATGAGCTCATGATGGAGAACTTTAGAAAGACAACCATAGTTATCCCCTCAGCTGAAATTTTATCTTCAATTCATTAATAGGGAAGATAACAACTCCCCTAGTACAGCCTAAGCCAAGCCATGACCTCCCCATGGCTATAAATAGGGCCATACCCGAGCCTTACTAAGGAGAAGAAAAAAATTTAGTTAGACCTATAGGCTGCTCAAATCTTCTGGCTCCCAACACAAAAACTCTTCCTAAGAGTCTTAGGAATCCATTTTGATCAAACCCAAGCCATAGATTGAGCCCAATCGAGCCAATTTGATCAAAATTCAAAACATGACTAAACCGGCCACCTTCTTAAAATTCTCCTTTGAGGCCGACTTTTGAACCAAGCCGGTGCAGCAACAATCTTCCTCTGGAGTCTTAGAAGACAACTACAAGGTCTGATCAAGCTTGATTTACTTGTGGCAAAGGTATGAAATTATTGTTCTTTAAATAATTCATATTTTTGAAATATCATGTGTTATACTAGCCCAGAAATGTTGCATCCCCATATGGATATATTGTACATGTTTAGATGATTCCATAGGTTTAAATATCACTCAATTTCGTTGAGAAATGAGTGAAATATTAATGTTTGAAGTTTAACGGTTCAGAATTTTTTCGAATTAATAAGGGATTTATCTCCGCTGTCCGTTCCCGAGTTTTGGAACGGACTGCGCTGATCGCGCCATCCTGTGTATGCTGTTCGGATCCGCGCACGGGTTCTTCTCGCTCTTCGACGCTTACGAGGACACGCGTCGCTCGGCCGATTTTCTGGAATTAATAAATTCCAGAAAACCTTAAAAACTTCAAAAATTCATATCTTTTGATCTAGAGGTCACAAAAATAAAATAAAAATACTTCTGCAAAGCTCTTGAAGAGAGGAAAATTATGAATTAAAAATCATAATATTATTCCCATTATTTAATTTTTAAATAATTAAATACTCTCTGGAGTATTTTAATTATTAAAAATTAATTATAAACCAGAAAAATATGAAATTTTGAGGCATTTATCTTTATGTCCTTAGGGATGTTTCATGATTTTTTTCAAAGACAGAAAACATGTCAAGGACACTTTTTTCTAATTTTCAAGACATTTTATAATTACTTCAAATAATAATTACAGAAAATTGAAAATTAAGAAAAATAAAATGAAAATGATTAGAAATGTTAGGATAACAAAAAATGACCCTAGGAAAATTATTTCTAAGTCATAAAAATAATTTTAAATGATATTTTAAAATTTAGGATTAAAATTCAATATTAAATATTAAATTTAATCCTAAAAATCACCCTTTTAGAAACTTAACCTATTTTCTTTAAGAGTCTAAGTTTGAAATGAATCTAGTCCATGTTAGACTCATGAAAAACTTTAACTAAGTCTAACAAAATGATAAATTAGACTTGATAAACTTTAATTAAGTCTAAAATGACAAAATTAGACTTAACTAGGTTTAAAACATCATTTAAACCAATTAAACCTTAATCTTAATTAATTAAGTCTAAAATGACAAAATTAGACTTAATTAGGTTTAAAACATCATTTAAACCTATTAAACCTTATGCTTAATTAATTAAGTCTAAAATGACAAAATTAGACTTAATTAGGTTTAAAACATCATTTAAACCTATTAAATCTTAAACAATTAGACTTAACCCATATTAAGTCTAATTAAATCAATTATACCTTACCTAAATTAGGTTTAATTAACCTTAAACAATTAGACTTAACCCATATTAAGTATAATAAAATCAATTAAACCTTACCTAAATTAGGTTTAATTAACCTTAAACAATTAGACTTAACCCATATTAAGTCTAATTAAATCAATTAAACCTTACCTAAATAAGGTTTAATTAACCTTCAACAATTAAACTTAACCCATATTAAGTCAAATTAAACAATTAAACCTTACCTAAATTAGGTTTAATTAACCTTAAACAAATTAGACTTAACCCATAATAAGTCTAATTAAATCAATTAAACCTTACCTAAATTAGGTTTAATTAACCTTAAAATATTAGACTTAACCCATATTAAGTCTAATTAAATCAATTAAACCTTACCTAAATTAGGCTTAATTAACCTTAAACAAATAGTCTTAACCCATAATAAGTCTAATTAAATCAATTAAACCTTACCAAAATTAGTTTTAATTAACCTTAAATAATTAGACTTAACCCATAATAAGTCTAATTAAATCAATTAAACCTTCCCTAAATTAGGTTTAATTAACCTTAAACAATTAGACTTAACCAATATTAAGTCTAATTAAATCAATTAATCCTTACCTAAATTAGGTTTAATTAACCTTAAACAATTAGACTTAACCCATATTAAGTTTAATTAATCAATTAAACCTTACCTAAATTAAGTTTAATTAACCTTAAACAAATTAGACTTAACCCATATTAAGTCTAATTAATCAATTAAACCTTACCTAAATTAGGTTTAATTAACCTTAAACAATTAGACTTAACCCATATTAAATCTAATTAAATCAATTAAACCTTACCTAAATTAGGTTTAATTAACCTTAAACAATTAGACTTAACCAATAATAAGTCTAATTAAATCAATTAAACCTTACCTAAATTTTGTTTAATTAACCTTAAACAATTAGACATAACCCATATTAAGTCTAATTAAATCAATTAAACCTTACCTAAATTAGGTTTAATTAACCTTAAACAATTAGACATAACCAATATTAAGTCTAATTAAATAAATTAAACCTTACCTAAATTAGGTTTAATTAACCTTAAACAATTAGACTTAACCCATATTAAGTCTAATTAATCAATTAAACCTTACCTAAATTAGGTTTAATTAACCTTAAACAATTAGACTTAACCCATATTAAGTTTAATAAATCAATTAAACCATGCCTAAATTAGGTTTAATTAACCTTAAACAAGTCTAATTAAGTCATTAAACCTTACCTAAATTAGGTTTAATTAACCTTAAACAATCAAGCTTAACCGATATTAAATCTAATATAACCTGAATACAACCTAACTTGAATTCAAGTTAACCTAAAACTTAGGTTCAACCCGACATGAACCTAAAACCTAACTTAAGTCTGACTTACATTAGACTTAAGTAAAACCAAACTTATGTTCAACCTGATATGAATCTAAGTTAAACCTAAACCAAACTTAAGTATAACCAACATTAGACTTAAGTCAAACCAAACTTAGGTTCAACCCGACATGAACCTAAAACCTAACTTAAGTCTGACTTACATTAGACTTATGTCGAACCAAACTTAGGTTCAACCTGATATGAATCTAAGTCAAACATAAACCTAACTTAAGTCTAACCTACATTAGACTTAAGTAAAACCAAACTTAGGTTAAACCCGACATGAAACTAAAACCTAACTTAAGTCTGACTTACATTAGACTTAAGTCAAACAAAACTTAGGTTCAACCTGACATGAATCTAAGTCAAACCTAAACCTAACTTAAGTCTAATCTACATTAGACTTAAGTCAAACCAAACTTAGGTTCAACCCAACATGAACCTAAAACCTAACTTAAGTCTGACTTACATTAGACTTAAGTCAAACGAAACTTAGGTTCAACCTGACATGAATCTAAGTCAAACCTAAACTTAACTTAAGTCTAACCTACATTAGACTTAAGTCAAACCAAACTTAGGTTCAACCCGACATGAACCTAAAACCTAACTTAAGTCTGACTTACATTAGACTTAAGTAAAACTAAAGTTAGGTTCAACCTAACATGAATCTAACTCAAAACTAAACCTGAACTTAAGTCTAACCCATATCAGACTTAAGTCAAAATCAAACTTAGGATCAACCCGACATGAACCTAAGTCTAACCCAAACTTAATCTTAACTCAAGACTCAACCTATATTGAACTCAAACCAACTTTAAGTATAGGTTCAACTTAACTTGAACTTAACTTAAGTCAAACCTTAACTTAAAACCAAATCATATTGAACTTTTAACTTAACTTAATTCAAACCTAAATTCAACATAAAATTTTAATTAATTCTAACATATTAGACTTAATTAAAACATCAATCCATTAATTAATTATGATTTAAATCAACAAACCTTGATTAAGTCTAATATCTCAATAAACTACAGCTAAATATACTTAATTAAAACTTAAAGTCTTACCTAAAAAGGACTTAGATGGTCAGTAATTCTAATTAAGTCTAATTTATTAGACTTGATTAACCTTTAAGTCCTATTTAAACCAGGCTTAAAACTTAATTAAGTCTATTCTAAAGTTAAGACAGACATGAACTCAATTTAATTAGATTCAATCAACATTGAATTTAACTTAGGTTCAACCAGACATGAACCCAAGTTAGTTCAATACATATTGAATCTAACTTCCAACTTTTTAACTTAAGTTCTGACAGACATGAAATTAAGAAGATTTAATCAATATTGAATTTAATTTAGGTTTAACCAGACATGAACCCAAGTTAGTTCAATCAATATTAAATCTAACTTCCAACCTTTTAACTTAAGTTCTAACATATATGAACTCAAGTTAATCTATCCCAACTTTCAACTCGAATTCAAATAGACATGAATTCAAAATTTAAATTTAAACTTAAATCAATACATAAATTTAACATTTCAAACCAAAATCGACATAAATTCGATAAAAATTCAACATAATCAACATAAATTCGACATTTCAAACAAAATTTGACTTAATCGACATTTCAAACATAAATTAACATAACCGACATAAAATTGACATTTCAAATATAAATTTGACAAATATCGATATTAAATGAAATTAATCTGATATTTCGACAAAATTAAACATTAATCAATATAATTTGACATAAACTGACATTCAGGACATGTTAAATCAAAACAACCTACAAAATTCTAAGACAATGAACATGATATTATTTTCTGACAATCTTTACTTTACAGGGTGAAGACAAAAAGTTTCGTTTAGATTTTCTTTGCATGTTATAGGATGTGCTAACTTTGTTTTGCAGGACGACATTCTGGATGAACAACAACAAAACCAAAACTTTTCAGGATAGCCACCAAACATAATATTTTGAAAATGAAAAAAAGCAATGACATGGAAAACAAAAACAAAACTTTTAAGATAACGACATAAAAAAAACAAATCAAAACTTTAAAATAATAAATGTGACATGACATTTAGGAGTGATAGTGGGTACATCTCTCCTTAAAAATAAAATTTTAGAAAATAAGTGATTGATATTAATCAGGAGTTTTCTTGAACAATAAAAAATTGTTTAAGATGTAATTAACTATAGAAGCTTGCTTCTATGGGAGATCCAAAAGAACCCACAATAGAAATCTTTGTTTTTCCATGATTTTCTTTATATGAAAATTCTAGGATATATTATTCTAGGATATTCTTCTATAAGGATTGTCATAAACATCCTTTTCTACTATTAGCCCTAAATTCCTCAAATCTTTCATGGGATTTATAGGAATAAAATTTGGCTAATATTAGATGGCGACTCCTCAATATCGACATTCCACACCAATCTCTTCCCGTTGTCACCAAGAGATTTTGTAGTGACCCTGCTGGGATGATCTTTCTTCACATCTTTTGTCATCATTTATTTTCATTTCAAATTTTAAAAATAAACTCCCAGTTTATAAATAAGTCAATAATATTCATTTTTTTTGAAATTTCAGAAAATTTGCAATGGATTCTCCGAATTCAATCTTTTCTTATTTCAAGACTTTGACATACCAATAGAGGAAAATCCTCACTTTTATCAAAATGATTATGGATTATTTAGTGAAACAGAATTCATATTAGATAATCCATATCAAACCAATACACAATCTTTTCAAGAATTTGACTTACAACCTTATGAAGACTTTCTGAATTTTACAGAAAATTTGCCTGAATATACACCTGAAGAACCTAATACCCTTGAAGAAATGAAAAGACAAGCTGATAGGAAAGGAAAACAAGTTTACAAGGAAGATGATGCTCTACCATCATCTATGTATGAGATTGGATTTTGTTCAAATAATATTCATAAAACTCCTTCTTTCAAAAGAAAGAAAAGGTGGAACGAAAATGATAATTTTGAAACACCTGAATTTCAACAAAATATTTTGGAATCCCTTCCTTTTTAGAAGAAAATCCATATATTCAGATTCCTGTTGAATACATTGATAATTCCTTTCAACATAAAAGCTCTCCTCCATTTCGTGCTATATATTCAGTTTTTAAAAGATTAGCACGAAAAGATAAATGTTCACTATCTAAATTATTAAACAAAAAGGGTTGTGCAGTCTCCAACACCATGAAAAGGAGAATTTTAGCGCAAGAAACTGACTATCAATTTCCAACTGATAAACATTGTGTTCGAGTGCCAGCAAAATTTCGATTGGGCCCTAGAATAAAAGATGTAGTAGTCACAAATGACAAAGCTAAATATGATGAATTGAGATCAGGAGCAGAAGATACAACTGCTAAAATGTCGGACTTGGTCCAAATGCTACAAAAAGCAAATTATCCTCACACAGGATATGATACACCACCTGAATATTCTCGTCCTCTACTTAAAAATAATGTATGGAGACGAAAATCATCTGAAAGAATTTCAGATACCACCAACACTCCTATGAATAGTTCACAAGAAGAAACTTGCAAAAAACAGTCTGCAAAATCATTTGAGGAAAGATTGAAGAAATTAAAAAACGATATTAAACAACTTTCAAGGCAAGAAAAGAAAGATACCTCTGATAGTTTCAATGAAAATGTTGCCAGTGTTAACATGGTAGAAACACGATCTACTTCCATAGCACGAGAATCAATTGAAGAGGAGGCAACCAATGAATTGCGAGTGGTGATACGACAACGTAATGAACAAATTAGTCATCTTGAACAAAAAGTGGAAGAATTGGTAGCAACTCTGCAAAATCTACCAACGAACCCATCTCCAGCAATTGAAATCATCAGACCGGAGGCTATTCATATCCTTGAAAATAAAGAAGAACCAATAGATATTGAGGAGAGAACTCTAAAGAAAAAGAATTTTCCTCATAATGAAATTCTAGAAAAGGATATTGCAAAATTAGTAGAACAAAAAATTAAAGAAACAATGGCTCAAGTGAAAGCTGGAGCATTAACTCCAAAGGATAGACCATACCTAGAAGAATTTGATTATGTTCAATACCTTAAAGGCTTTGTTCCTCCTGTATTTAAAATGTTTGATGGAACGAGTAATCCTCGACAACACCTAGCACATTTTAGAGCAAGCTGCTGTAATGCTGGAGGAAGTGATGCTCTCCTATTTCGATAATTTGTTAACGAGCCTCACGAGAGTTGCCTTCGGCCGGTATGCGGAACTTCCCAATGGATCTGTCAAAACCTTTGTGGAACTTGAAAGCCTCTTTATTCAATGTTTTGCAGGAGCACAACATCACACCACTGTTGGTGATTTGGTGGTAGAAAAACAAAAACCGGTAGAAAGCTTAGTGGATTATATTTTACGCTGGACAAATCTCAGCATGAAATGTGAACCACAACTACAAGAGCAACACGCAGTTGGAATATTGCTTAAAAATATTCATGGTCCTATAGCTTTTATGCTCAAAGGATTCACAATAAAGAAATTTGAAACTTACTCAGTAAAGCTGCTAATCTCCAAGAAGAAGCAAAGCATATGAGTGTAATAGAGAAAACTGAAAAGACAAAAACTATCAAAACATTTGAAAAGAAACCTGGAAATGTTCTAGAAAAAGGTAAACATGTGATGCAGATTCAACCATAACAAAAGAAACAACAACGACAGAATCCTTTGACATCACAGACATCACCTCAATTACAACTTCAACAACCAATCCCAGTACCAACGAAAAGAAAACAATGGTCGAAAGAATGAATAAAGAATATTCATTTAAAACGAAGTCGTTAGTAAAATATTTCGTAGTCTGCTTAAAATGCCCGAATTTAAGCTACCAGAAGCTAAAAGGCCAGCAGAAATTGACATGAAAGACAATCCTAATTATTTTCCTTATCACAGAATGCTTGGACATAAAATTGAAGACTATTTTGTCTTCAAAGACTGGTTGGAGCGTAATTTTAAAGACGGAAACATAATAATCCCGAAAGAATATTTGAAAGAACCTAAAAAAGGATCAGTCAATATGATTTCGATAGAGAAACGCAATCCTGGAAACAAAGATAGTACTTCTAAAGAGATATTTGCTAAATATCAAATCACAAAATTTCCCAAGAAGGAAAAAAAAAGAAAATCAAGAAACCGAAAAAGATCAAAGGTCTTCCAAGTATAGGGGCTGCAACTCCTTTTGTACCTTCTAGTTCATTTCCCTCTTGTACTAGGATAGTTGTATCGGGTGAAGGACGAAAAATCCTCGAACCGATAACTTTGTATGACTTCCTTTTTGCTACCATGAATAATGACAATCCTAGTTTTGCTTATATTTTGTCTATTTTGGACGATGTTTCTGAGAATAATCATTTGAATTCTAACCATATAGACGATACTCAAATCGTATATGATCAATCTAAAGACAACCAAAATAATGAAAATACAGATGAAAAGTTTGATAACGACAAAGATGAAAATGACATTGCTACACTTCAACTACAAGGAACTCCGATTTCCATAGAATTGGAATTCTCGGATTCAGAAACTAAAGAGTCCGATAATCAACTTGAAGAAATAATAGAAATTAATTTGAGAAGTGGAAAAATCTTACCTCCTAGGATGATTCCACAAGAAAAAGAAAAACAAATAATCACACCAGACAAGATCATTCTTCCAATACATCCCTAAAACCCTGAAAGAAATAAGGATGATCTTCATAACAAAGTGGATTATAACGTACTAGCTCATTTGAGAACATTACCTGTGAAGTTAAGCATCTATGACACTCTCATACTTTCCAAAGAAATGAGAGAATAGTTAATAAAGGCCCTTTCAGATCTAGATATTTGCTTAACTTAACTTGCTAGTATTACCCAAAATGAAGCTTACCCATTAGAGGAATCAACGAAGATTAACTTCTCTGACAATGAATTGTTGCTTGAAACAACTGAACACAATCGTCCACTATATATTACGGTGAACATAAATGATACAATACTTTCAAGAGTTCTTATTGACCCAGGTGCTTCAATCAACATTATGAATTTGAGAACTCTTGCATATTTGGACATTGATGCCTCTCAACTATCAAGGGATACGATGATGTTATGAGGATTCAATCAGTAAGGAGAACGGGCCTTTGGATCAATAACATTACTCTTAAAAATAGCTGACTTGGCAACGACAGCAAAATTTCATATTATTGATTCAGACACCTCTTTTAATGCCTTAGTTGGCAGACCATGGCTTCATGAATACAAAATGGTTCCTTCTTCATTACACCAATGTATAAAATACCTATGAAAAGGACATGAATGTCGTATTATAGGAGATCTGCAACCGTTTTCAATTCATGAAATCGATATACATGAAGATGCAACATATTATGCTCCTATAAATAAAACAATGTCTTCCAAAGAAACAATGGTGGATGTTGGATGTGGAAGAAAAGAAAAAAGTAAAGAAAATAAATGAAAAGAATTCTTCTTCAATTAAGACAAGAGGAACTAATTCCCGTCAAACTCATACTCGAGGACGAGGACGAGGGAAAGAAGATCCGATTGTCACAATGAAGAAACCACTGAAATTCAAAATCCACTTGGACTCTGAAGAAGAAACGACATCTGTGATTGCGAAGAAACCTCAATTCAAAATATCTTTGGAAGAAGAAGATAAAGAAAGACAATTTGAATCTATGTATGACAAAAACAATAATTATATACATTTTATGACTGTGACTCCAATCTCCACTGCTAAGATTGAGAATCTAATAGTCAAAGAAGTATATAATGATGACAAAAAGCCAATTAAGTTTAGACTTGGCTCTACTTCTTCTTGTACTGAAAGTAATGAAAAAATAGAAGATGAAAATCTTCCACAATCAATGAAAATTCCTTTTGAGTTGTATTCTCCTTGGGCACAAAAAATTATTCAAAAAAGTTAATGCTCAAACAATGGTATTTAAAACAACCACATTTCATTGAACAAATGTGGAATAATAATAAACGAAATTCTAACTCCAAAGATGGTATTGGATTTGGAACTCTAGGACAATTAGATGACACAGAATTTTGTCTGACCATCACTGAAGAATATGATTCTGAATCATTACCTGATCTTCCAATTGAAGATGCTCCTCCAGAATTGGAAGAAGAAATTAAATCGACAATTGATGAATTAAAAGAAATAAATTTAGGAACTGATGAAAATCCAAAACCAACTTTTATTAGTTCATTCCTTAATGATGAGGAAGCAAAAGACATAACTCAACTGTTGATAGAATATAAAGACTGTTTTGCTTGGACTTACGACAAGATGCCTGGTTTGTCTCCAGAAGTCGCAGTCCATAAACTTGGGATAAATCAAATCACAATCCCAGATAAACAAGCTCCAAGGAGAATGCATGTTGAAATAGAGCAACAAGTCATTGCAGAAGTCAAGAAATTGATAGAAGCTAACTTCATACGAGAAGAGAATTATCCGACATGGTTAGCCAATGTGGTGCCAGTTAAAAAGAAATATGGACAGATAAGGGTCTGTATAAACTTCAGGGACTTGAACAAAGCATGTCCAAAAGATGAATTTCCTTAATCAATTCCTGAATTAATGGTCGATATAGCATAAAAACATGCAATATTCTTCTTTATGGATGGATCACAGGATATAACCAAATAAAGATATTTTCGAAAGATGAAGCGAATACAGCTTTCCGGACACCCATGGGGATATATTGTTATAAGGTTATGCCATTTGGACTAAAAAATGCCGGTGCAACCTATCAAAGAGCTATGACACGATTTTTGATGAATTAATACATAATCAAGTCGAATGTTATGTCGACGATTTGGTTATCAATAGTAAACAAAAAGATGATCATATATACGATTTGAGAATTGTCTTTGAACGACTTGTTGACCTCATTTTTGATGAGGTCTTCCCTTCTTCTTTTTAGTGCTTAGGATTTAGCTTTAGGCTTTTCCTTTGACTATCTTAGAGGACTAGAATTGGGACCCGCCTTTTAGAAATTCAAACCACTTCTAAACTCCCTGCAAACTCCACAAACTCGACTATAGACCCCTAATCACCTAGAGGGTCGAAATCAAATGTGGAAGTTTAAAGGATGAGTTCCTATAGGACTCTTTGGCCTTAGGATCGCCCAGGTGGCCCGGTCCAGTGAAGGGGCTAACTTACACTACACTTACACACTACATTTCCATACACTTCCTAAAACCACACCCATACCCAACTTAACCTCCCGACTCATGTAGGTGATTCACATGGATGGTCCTTAACCCCTAAGCCCTCGCAAGAGGGTTAGGAACAACATAGTGAATGCCTCAAATGAGTCCTTTCATGGCTCATATGGGCTTGATATGGCTTCATGGCTCAACCAAAATGATTTCTTTCCACCTAAATTCACCCAATCTCCAATTTCCCAAATTTTCAATTTTTGACCCCCGAGACCCTACACCTACTAAACCTACCCAAAACCCTTGAAATTACCCAAATTTTTGCAAAATTTTCCAAAATCAATCCTAAACATCTCCACATCACTCAAATTGATCATCCATACCCAAAAATACCAAAGATTCCAAAAATACCCCCCAATACCCTCCAAATACCCAAAATACCCTTCTTGGCCTAAAAATCCAAAAATTCAGAAAATTCCCAGAAAATTCCAGAAAATCCTAAATATTCCCAATTTCATTTTGTCCAACTACACCATGGGCCAATTTTGTCAATTTACCCTACTTTTGACAAAACCCCCAAATTGACCCATTTTAACCCAAAGTGAACCCAATGTTAAACCAAACCTACCCAATTGACCCCAATTTTGGTCCAATTCAATTTTAAACTTTAATTCAATATCCTAATACCAATTTAGACCAAATCCAAGTCCAATTTGATTGACATTTGGATCCAATTTCACTTTTGGCCTTAAAGCCCAAATTTGGACCCATGACCCAAACTTAGCCCAAACTCACCCAATTCAACTCCAATTAACCCCAAATCTTTTCTAAACCTTCCTTAACATCCCCATAAACAAAACACTAACATGATTTGCCCAAGATTTTGACCCAAACCCCACTCAAATTCAACCCAAAATCAAAAAGCCCAATTTTGACCTAAACCCAAACCTAACCCAAATGAACCCAAACCTTAAAATCAAAACCCAACCAAAGCCAAAACCTCTTTGAAACACTCCCATAAACATTTCTCAACATTTATTTTACATCAATTTCAACCCTAGTCCAACATTGGCCCAAGTTAGCCCAATTTGACCTACATTGGCCCATTTACCAAATAAACCCAAATTCAACCCAATTCAAACCCAAACCACCTTAAATCTATTTCAAATTATTCATGAAACATCCCTAAACCAAAACCAACAACTATTTGGCCCAAACTTCTACAAAAATTCCCATCCATGAACACATCCTTAAACTTAAAAGCCCACTTCCCTTAAACCTTCTTAAAAGCCCATCTTCATTAAATTTTAAAAGCCCAAATCATCCTAAAGCCCACATGACACTTCCCCTCATCATCCATTTGATCAAAATCACCCATAAGTTTCAAAATCATCAATTAAACCATTCCAAATCAAGCCACATGTCAAATTACCCCCTAAATGTCAAAAATTTCTAAAACCCTTTTCATGAAACAAATCAACCTTTTCCCAAGCCAAATGAAGCCATGAACAAGCCATTCTCAAGCCACATGAAGCCATGAGGGCTTTGACTTGTCATTAGTCCATTTATGGCAAGAAGAGGGGGTTCTTTCTTAAACCTCCTTTAACCCTTTTTTACCTTAATCATGTCACACACTAAACCATGTTTAGCCACCTCATCATGGATGGAGACTTCACCACTCCTTCTAAGCCGACCTAAATGATTCCCTCGACTCAAAATCGAGCTTGGAAGGCTGCACCAAGCCCAAAATGGTGGGTTGACCCAAACCAAGCCAAAGTGAGCCTTCTCCCATTCCATTTAAATCAAACTCCTATACACATGTCAAACCTCAATTGACCGCACAAGTCTCCAACTCGACCCACCTCGAGCTTCGAGGGTGACCCGACTCGGCCGGCCGGCCACCCGGCCGCCGGAAAACACCATGCCCGAAACCTCGGGAGGAGCCAAATTTTGGAATTCCACCTTGCCGAGCCGCCTCACTCCAAATGGCCATTGCACTGCTCTTCTCCTCACCGCAGCAGTCGATCCCAACCATTAAACTCCCCGGAGAGCCTCCAGCCATGCCTATTTAAACCCCTCACCCTCTCGGCCAAAGGAGGCCGAACCAAAAACCTTAAGGAAACTCGCCAAAATTACTCCGCATCACTCTCCACACATAGAGCACCCGATCCCCACCGAATTCCAGCCCCGATTCCTCTAGCCGAGCCCAATTTTTAGCTCAAACTTTAGCCCAAAACCAGGACACTTCTTCACAGCTGAGCCAATTCCCAAATTGATTGGTCCTACACCTTCACCGGACCAAGAGGAGAAGTTCCCCACCGAAAGCCCCATCTCTAGGCCACCTGGCTTGCTCCAGCCTCCAAGCTTTGTGATCGAGCTGTGGTCGAAGTCCAACCTGGACAAGTCACTGCACCAGGAGACTTCATCTGGAGCTTACTAGGATCCAATCGAAGGTGTAACAACTCTCAGATCGAAGCTTCACTTCTCTGAGCAAAGGTATGAACTCCCTCTTCTTCCCGAGCTTCCAGAGATTCTCATTTTACTTTGAGTCAATTTAAATGCATGTTTACCGTATGGATGTTTTCCTCTCTTCAAGACGAATCTATAGAGCATAAGAACACGAAAATCCGTTGAGAATCGAGTGAGAAATTAGGGTTAGAAGGTTGACGGTCACGGTGCACACCGGCCGTAGACGATGACCAGGAGCCGTTGGATTGCGCGTGTATCGAGCGGACGATTCAGATTGCGCCGGACCAGGGAATGTTACGTGAACCGCGGGGCCCGGGACGGATGACTCAGATGGCGGCGCCCAATCACAGCGCGACACGTACCCCTTCGGAGCTGCCGATGTTTCGCTGGCGCCGCGTGGATAAGTAGATAAATAGGGTATTTAATGTATTTATTAAATATCGAAACTTTAAAAATCCATATCTTTGTATAGAAAAATCACAAAAATAAAATAAAAATACCCTCTCGCTCGAGTGAACGGAGGAGAATAATGTGGAAAAGAAATCATTAAATTTCATCAAGTATTTTATTTTTTATGATTTATTTACTCTCTGCATACATTTAATTCTCCATGCATGTATACAATTCACCATGGCATGAGACCATAGGGCTTTGAAGCCTCTGAACTCGGGAACATTCCCTGAATTTTCCAAGGTCGAGGCCATCTCTGTGAAAAGTTATTTATTTTTCAAATGCATGTTGTTGTTTTGAGTATTTTAATTCCAAAAATTAGCATGTTGTGAAATAAATTCTAGAAAAATTTGGTGATGTTCCTTATGACCAGCAGAACTCTAGGAAAAATGGGACTTGAGTTAATTCACTCGAACAACTCTAATCGGCTTAAACACCTAAAATAGGTCTTTAATTAATTAGAGTTAACCAAGCATCAAATTGACTTGAAATCAATTCTCCACTGACTTTTAGGATCAGAGGAATTCACCATAAAAATTTGAGGTCAATTGGACTTGGTTAGCCCTATTAATTGGGTTGATTAAGCCATTTAGTCATTTTAAACTTTAAAAATTCATAACTTTTAAAATACTTTTCAAAAATTCACCAAATTGGTTTTGGAGCCTCTCTGATATCAGGGGAATCTAAGAAAATTAAAATTTCAATTTTCTGAAAAAGTTGATTTTTAATAATATTTTAATATTTTTAATAATTAAAAAATAATAAAAATCACAAAAATAATAAAGTTCACCAAAATGTCACATTTTGAATTTTAATCACTTAGGAACAAATCCCACATTTTTCCTAGGTCTATTTAGTGAGATATTGAATTTTAAAGTTTTAAGGTAATTTTAAAATTAAAAAAATGTATTTTCTAGCATTTTCACTAAAATAATTATAATAAATCATAAAAAAATCAGAAAATTGCAAAATTTGTTTCTCTGGTTTCCTTGATATCAGAGAGATTTTTGAAAAATATAAAATCCATTTTTCAACATTTATTTTATTTTTAAATTAATTAATACTCCAAAACTCAAAATAATTATAATAAAATAATATAATTCAAAAAATCACCAAAATTGGTCCAAGTGCTTCTCTGGTCATTAGGAATGTCCCCTAATTTTCTGAAGGACAGAAACTTTCCTTTGGTCATGTTATCAAATTTTCCTCGAAAATCTCTATTTTCACCAAAAATAATTATATAAATAAATTAAATACAGAAAAATCACATTTTCTCCTCTCATGTCTTTATTGACATATGAGTAAAGTCACATAAAAATTTCAAATTCATTTGTGTTCAATTTAGTGAGTTATGAAATTATTAAGCTTAAGGGGTAAAATGGTAATTAAACTTTTAACCCTTAATTAAAACTTTAGGTTTAATAAAAAAAATCAACAAGTAAAATATTTGATCTTAATCTGGTTTGGATGATTGAAATTTAAATAATTAAAGGGTAGAAACTCATTAAACAATTTCTTAAAATGATTAAACTTTAATTAAATAATAGATTAAATTTGGAAGAATAATAAAATTGGAATTATTAAAATAAGGGATATTTATTAGGAGGAGATTTATTCTTTAATTTAAAAATCCCTAAATTAATCATCTCATTAATATTCAACTCTTAATTAAAATGATAATTCAAATTCAAAATATTAAAAGACTTAATCGTTAAACTAAAATTAAATTATTAAACTCTTTCAAAAAAATTTCAATTAAAATTAAAAATAAAACTAAATTAAAAATTAAATTAAATTAAGTAAATTAAATTGGATTAAATTAAATTAAATTAAATTAAACAATTAAATTAAATTAAATAATTAAATTAAATTAAATTAAATAATTAAATTAAATTAAATTAAATTAAATTAAATTAAATTAAATTAAATAATTAAATTAAATTAAATCAAATCAAATTAATTAAACATCAAATCAAATTAAATTAAATTAAATTAAATTAAAACTCAATCAAATTAAATCGAATTAAATATAACATCACCTAAGACATAAAAGAAATTAAATATAAAGCAACTTGAACACTATTCCAAATTTAAACCCTTTAACTTAAATCAAATCATTCGAATACTAATTTACCCTCGAAAGCTTTCGAGTATTATAACTCCTAAACGGAACATTAAATGAAATGTTACTTCACTTATAGGATATTCAAATGTTCTAGTTCACCGAGCAAGATAACAATAAAACTTGAAATTCTTGGACGATTAATTCATTTGTATAATTAAATTCATTTCGACTTAAAACAATCCTAGAAATATCGAAAAGATGTTTAAGATTCCTTTTAAGCACTTCCTCAATATGATAGGACATTTATAAGAACAATTGGACTTAATCGTTCTTTCGATGAAGAAAATCGTCCTCAAACCAAAACACAGAGAACCTAGACGTCCTAGAGAACGACTAGCTATAGGATTAGGAATTTGGTAGAAAACCATAACCCTTCCCTTACCTTTACTCTAGAACTTGCTTAAATATTCTAATCGTGTTTTAAGTGCAGCTTGGGATGACGGGAAGACCCTCCGAGTACGCTTTTATTTTTATCGCAATTTACTTTCTTGCAATTTACTTTCTTGCAATTTACTTTCTTGCAAATGTACTTTATTTTTCTTGCATGATAAAACAACGATTGCATGAAAACCCACACCTTTAGGATAGTCCCTAAAACCGAAAACCAAATTAAGTTAAAAGTCATTGCAAGATAAAATTCACCGCCACAACATTTCAAAATATAAAACAACTCAAAATTTAATCACAAACAGAACACAAAACTACAATTACAACTAAATTAAAACGTCCCGTTGGATGATCGGGAATACCTCGGATGATGTAACCTACGTGTTGCTAACGGGATTTCCCACTGCCTAAATGAAAGTGTGGAACTCATTCAATTGAGTTTAGCAAATTCATCCGGACTAAGTGAATCCGATAAAAATAATGATGCCGAAGGATGGAACCGTGGGATCTTAACCGGTGTCGTTATAATCAACTTTAAGATTTGTTTTAATCAAAATACAAAACACTTGGAAATTAAGACTTCTCTAAACCAAAACACTTTTCTCATCTCCCGATTTATGATTTCTAAAACTAAACCTCTGCAACAACCAGGAGCTTGGAGCATGGTGGGCAAGACGGCCATCGTCGTCAGCAAAACTCGAACCTACTTCAAGCAAAATATTCTTAGAATTAAAACAACAAAGCCATAGGATTTCGAGGTAGCTTGCCTAGTGCAACATAAATCCTCAACTCTTCGTTAGGCATTTGCATTGCAAATTAAGCCCTAACCGGTCTTAGGATTCCGAGGTAGTCGTCCGATACGACAATAAACCCTCACATCTTCTGAAGCTATTTGTTTGATTTTATCATACAAATATAAGCCCTAATTAATTAAAATTGGCAAGATCGAAATACTAAATAAACATTAGGACTTTCCCGAATTCAAGCCAAACAATAGGATAGTCGGAAATTACCGAAGTTCACTTCGAATCGTTGATTTCTCCTACCTTTCTTCCTTTGGATTCACAAAACAAAATGTTCCAAGTTTGATCCATTCCCTATCGAAATTCCAAAATTCAATCCTCGAAAACTTAAACTTTGAAATCCTCGAGAGCAGAATTATCGATTATTATCGAGAGTTTTCTTAGGTGATTCCCATCACTTAAGATGTAATTAACTATAGGGGCTTGCCCTTATAGGGAATTTTAAAGAACCTGAGTAATATAAACCCCGTTTAATGTTTTCATATTAAGCGAGGGAATTTTGTCGGCTTATAAAATTGGTTCGCGGACCAAACGGATGTCACAAATCTTCTAGTTTATTTAATCGAGCCCCACCGTCAAGCGTGTGTCTATCCTTAGTGATAGATACACGGTTCGTGGTGCGGTGCTCGTTTATATAAACTATTTGGGATGTGAGATCGGTTTAGTCTCATATCATAAAACCTTCAAATTTAAAATTATTTTCGAAATCAAATATTACTTTTCAAATTATTTATTTTAATTAAATTAAAAATTCGCCGACAGATTTCGTTAGCGACCCCTCTTCAAAATAAAACACAACCTAAAAATATGCCGACATATTTCCAGCGACTCACTGGGATTATTCCTCTCTCCATTATAATCAAATAATTTCGCTTTCAAAAATCGGTAGTGTATCCATGTCCCTAATGGATCAAACTACCCTTCTTTCCGTTGGAATACTATGTTCATTTCTATCTCGAACAAGTATACCAACATTCTCTCGGATTTAGGAGCCACTCGTTTAGACACCCCTAAACAGAGAGGTTCCGAGATCCTTTTACCTCATTTCGAGGTGGGGTGGACCCCCGATAGGTGTTAGTTTAGGAGTGATCCTTCGAGTCGGGAAGTCTTGCTTAAGACTTTCTTTTCCTTTCCGAATCGGATTCCTTACCTTCTCTACACCTTTGAACATTCCGTTCTAAATAAACAAACCCTCTAATAAGTGATTCTTTTAACAAATGATTCTTTTTTATAAATACATGAACAAAGAATGAGTTCGGACTCTTTTCAATTCCTTTCTTTTCGTCCCGAAGAAAAGAAGCATAACTCGGGACCGACAACCGAGTCTACCTCGCGAAATGGAAGCCCCGAAACCGATTTTCTCCTTCACCAACGGATCGGACTTCGCCGTCTATAAGGATGAGCCGCCCGACAATGGGGTCATCCGATTCGGACGAGGATTCGAAAACACGAACGTCAAGGTCACCGACGTCTCCCTCTTTGCACCGACGAACAAGGTATCCGAAGCCGAGGAACCACCGCTCGAGTTCAACCTTAGGTCGACCCAAGAGTTTCCTCCCCCGCAAAGGGTCCCGACTAGGAGGAGTACCGCCGTCCGCAGGAGGACCGTTCTCACTACCCCCACCGGTCTAGTTGTTTCGCACCTACCCCGACTTCGCCAAATCAAAGGGGAAAGGAATCCGTAACTATGATAAACCCGTTACCGTGGAGGGTACGGATCTTCCCGTAAGACCTTCCGTCTTCGAAATCGGGTCCAGCTTCGAAGATTCCTTCGCCGACAAAGACCCAAAGAAGAAATAGAAATAGAAGGATCGCCAGGGAAGCCAGAGCTGCCGAGATTGCCTTCCTGGAGGAAATTCCGTAGCTGCCGTAATATACACCGCTACCGGAATATACACCATCGCCCGACTACATACCACTTTTGGGAGGAAGCAGTGTTCCATCCCCTCTCCGCCGCGGAGGATGAGGAGAATGTTCGCAAGATTGTCGCCACATTACCTCGACCCGCATACTACAACGATAGCCGCAAGAAAAGAACTAGAACTACGCCGTTTCGCTCGACCGCAAACTTTTGTAGAAAAGCTAGCAAAGAAGGAAAACTCGCCCGTGTCGGAAATTCTACGAAGGATAGGACGTGTGCCGGCCAAATCCCGTCTCGGGCCCCGAGTAGAGCCCGTCGTCATGATAGAAAAGCCAAGCAAGAGAATGAAGGCTAGCCCGCTCGTCGTAGTATCGTGATTACAGATTAGGAGGATACCACCTTCCAAAGCATTCGGCCGACGGCATCATCCGGTCCTGGACCTTCCGCCGCTAGAAGGATGGTGTGGCGTCCCACTACGGGGCGCTTGAGATTGAAACGAGCAGCCCGAGAGAGAAAGTCTCGCCAGAGGCCGGAATCGAAGAAAGTGCTACTCGCGATGAAGGGGACTCGTGAAAAAGGACCCGGCAACCATCGCATGACAACCACAAAGATACACGAAAGCTCCGCTAGAAGATGCCATGGAAAAGTCGAGAACCGACATCCGACGGTTGGCAAAAGAAAGAGAAGAAAAGTTCGGAGATGAGATCGACTCATCGGAATTCATGGACAATGAATATGCGAAAATCAACATGGTTGAGACACGAGCTTCATCGCCTTCTCAAGGTGCTCCCGCACGCGCAGAAGAGAGGAGCCGTAACCGATGAAGAGACAGCCTTCAGGAAAAGGACGACACGATCGCTCAAATGGCGAAGAGGATGGAAGAGATGGCCATAGCTCCGGCCACTCTCCAAAGTCAAGTACAACCACATAGAGAGACACCCCCGTAAGTCATTCACATCGTAGACGGAGGGAAGGAGATTACATCCGTCAATGGGGATGACCAACTGAAAAGGATACAACACAAAGTATGATCCCCGAAAAGGATATCAAGAACTTGGTAGAGCAAGCAAGTGCGAGAAGCCCTAGCACAATCGAAGAACGGGACATCCATTCGGACGGGTAGACCTTACCCGAAGAATTCGACGCCGTCCAATACCCGAAGGGCTTCGTACCACCTCTCGTTTAAGACCTTCGATGGAACCGGAACCCCCGACAAGCATGTTGCACACTTTCGTGCCGCTTGTTGCAATGCCGGCGGGAGCGATGCGCTACTCTTCCGACGGCTCGTTAGCAGTCCGTCGAGGATCGCCTTCGACCGGTATGCGTAATTACCTAACGGATCCGTAAAGACATTCTCGCAGCTAGAGAGCCTCTTCATTAAGCGATTTGCCGGAGCTCAAGCACCACATCACTATAGGTGATTTAGTGGTAGAGAAACAAAGGCCGAATGAAACTCTAGTGGATTACATACTTCGATGGAGAAATTTAAGCATGAAGTGTGAACCACAACCGCAGGAACAACATGCAGTCAGCATCTTGCTTAAAAGCATTCACGGCCCGATAAAGACTTCTCCTCAAGGGATTCACTATTAAGACTTTTGAGAAGTTGTTAAGCAAGGCCGAAGCTTGCAAGAAGAGGCGAAGCAATTAAGTTTCGCCGACAAGACGGATGCAAGTAAGCCGTGAAGACCTTCGAGAAGAAATCCGGGATCGTTGCAGCGAGTTGACAAAGGCAAACAACCGATGCAAATACCACCGTAACGGCCGCAAAGCAACCACAACAAAATTACCAGCAACCCCGGTCCAGCCTATCGGTCGTCTCCGCAAGATGAACAACCGTCTCGTCCGCAACGTACATCGAGGGAGCTTCGAGCGCAGAATATCCGTTCAAGAATGAAGCAAGCATCAAAGATGTTCCGTAGCTTAATGAAAACTCCGGATTTCCAGCTGCAGAGCCCAAAAGACCGGAGGAAGTCAACAAGAAAGGTGATCCCAACTTTCGCCCCTACCATCGGATGCTCGGGCACAAGATGAAGACCGCATTACCTTCAAAAGTCGGCTCAACGACAACCTTCGGAAAGGAAATATAACAATCCCGAAGGAGTACATGAAGGAACCCCGTAAAGGAGGTTCCGTCAATGTTATCTCAACCGATCCCGTCATTCCGATAGATCCATATGCAACCAACGATGGATGGACTACCGCCTCGGACGAGGTCTTCGAAGAAGATTTTAGACAACATCCGAACCGCTTCTGGTGCGAGCTTCAATTCGTAGTTCGAGACCCGTTAAGCCGGTACTATCACTCGCGATAGAAGAGCCACCTCGACAGAGACAATCGAAGAGAAGAAGAAAATTGACGAAGAAGAGGGGACCGAGATTCCTAAGGCTGGACTCAGGGCCGCTTATCCTAGATAGTTGCTTCGATTCTGGGGAGAAATCCCTCGAACCTCTCGATTTTGTATGATTATCCGCTCACTTCGGTGGGATCATATAATGATAAGGGTGATGGCAGTTGGCTACGTTTTGACTGTTTCTAACGATTACGTAACTAGCGACAATCCGGGCGTCGATTTCGATACCAACAACAATTCTCAAATCATACAAGATCTCGACGATCAAAATGACGAAGAAGGCATCCATCAAGGAGGCTACGAGAGCTCAACAAGCAACGGCTCTATCCGCGAGTTTCGAGGAGCTCCAGCTACGATAGAGTTAGAGCCTTCGCATTTGGAAGATAATCCGTAAGAGCCAGTCATTCCGATTCAGGAGGAGACACCGACAAACTCAACACTAGATTCGAAGAAATTACGAAGTCAACCTAAGAAGTGGAAAAGTTCTACCTCCAAGAATGGGTCCAAAAGACAAAGGAAAGCGGTGGTTGTTCAAGAAGAACCAACCCCGACGGAAGACATACCCGTTCGAGAAGAAGCCGAGACGCATGGAAACAAAGTGGACTACAACGTGCTAGCCCATCTTAGGAAACTACCGGCCAAACCGAGCATTTACGACGCTCTCATCTTATCAAAGGAGATGAGAGAAGCTCCGATCAAGGCCTTACTTCGATCCGGAAATTCGCTTAGCTCAAATGGCCGGAGATTCCTTAGATGAGGTTTGCTCGTTAAAGGAACAACCGAGGTGTTACCTTCACTGGACAATGACCTACTACTCGGGACAGCTAGATCACAACCGACCGTTGTACATTTCAAGCTATAATCGGGAAGTTTACGCTCTCCGCAGTATTGGTGGATCCAGGAGCATCAATCAATATAATGAGTCTTCGAACACTAAGCATACTTGGAAATCGATGCTCGCGAGCTCGAGGCCGACAAAATGTTATTAAGAGGATTCAACCGTAAAGGAGAAAGAGCCCTCGGGTCAATAACGCTACCGATGAAGACCGGTGACTTAGCAAAGACAACCGCAAAATTTCACATAATCGATTCGAAACGTCGTTCAACGCTTTATCGGGCCGACCATGGATACATGAAAACAGGATGGTACCATCATCTCTACACCGGTGCATCAAGTACTACGATGGAGGGGAACAAGTGCATCAAAGGTGACTTGCAACCATTCTCCGTACATGAAATCGGAATCCATGAAGATGCAGCTTATTATGCACCGCCGAAGAAAACAATCTTCTCCGCAGATACCGTAACAAATGAAGCAAAGAAAGTTCGAGACAACGAAGAACCTGAAGTTCTCAGTCCAACAGCCACTCACCACTCCCTTCCGGAGAGATGGTGAAGGTTTCTCCACAACTCGCATCCGAGGTCGAGGCCGGGGACGAGGCCGCGGTAGAGACGCTAGGACAATCGGACGAGGAAACCAACCATCAATGTTGATCGGGATGATAGTTCCGAAGAAGAAAAAGAAATCAAGCAAGAAGCAACGACAATAAGTCGAAAGAAGCCGCAATACAAGATCTCCCTCGAAGATGAAAAGAACGAAGAATACAAATCAATGTACGAGAAGATTAACCACTATGTACATACTATGACCCTAACCCCGATCCATTCTAACAAGATCGAGGGTATGGTGGTCAAAGAGGTACGTAATGATCGTGCAAGGCCAATCAAATTCTACCGCGGTGCTTCTTCCTCCAAAACTCGAAAATAATGTACAATTCGAAGATGTCACTTCATCGAATTAATGGAATTACCTTTCGAGTGGTACTCTCCCCGTGTTCAAAATTTAATTCAACGTGGTTTCTTACCTCGACAATGGACAAAAGGCCAATCACAACATTTTGAAAAGTTATGGAATAACTCCGGTCGTCCACCCAATTCAAAGTATGGACTCGGATTCAGCACGTAGAGGTCAGCTGACGATACCGAATTTTGCTTGGTTGTCACTTGCAAGTCCAATGAAAACTCGCATGGAAACTACGGACGAACTCGAAGATTTACAAATTGGAGACGCTCCACCGAATTCGAAGAAGAAATTAAATCCACAATAGATGAGTTAACTGAAGTTAACTTAGGTACTAAGCGAAGAGCCTGGACCTACCTTTATTAGCTCCTTACTCAATAAAGAAGACTCCGAAGAAATAATCAAGTTATTAATGGAATTTAAAGACCGTTTTGCTTGGAGCTACGATGAAATGCCGAGATTAGCTCCGCAGGTTGCAATCCATAAGCTAGGAGTGGATCCTACTTCGCTCCACGTACAAGGTCCCGAAGAATGCGTCTAGAAATCGAACAACAAGTCATAGCCGAAGTTAAAAAGCTAATAGACGCTAAATTTGTCCGCGAAGAACAATACCCGACTTGGCTAGCCAATGTGGTGCCACGATAAAGAAGAATGGTCGCATCGAATTTGTGTGGACTTCGGAGATTTAAACAAGGCATGTCCAAAAGATGAATTCCCTCTACCGATTCCAGAACCGATGATCGATATCGCTTCGACACATGAAATATTCTCATTCATGGATGGATCTTCGTGATACAAACCGGATAAAAATGGCTCCGTAAGATGAAAAGCTTACAAAGCATTCGTAACGCCGATCGGAGTATTTTGCTACACAAATGATGCCATTCGGACCGAAGAACGCAGGAGCAACCTACCAAAGAGCAATGACAAGAATTTTTGATGATCTCATCCACAATCAAGTCGAATGCTACGTGGACGATGTCGTCATCAAAAGCAAAGTAAAGGAAAACCACTCGTATGATTTGAGAATTGTTTTCGAACGATTAAGACAATTTAACCTTAAGATGAATCCCTTAAAATGCGCCTTCAGCGTCACCTCCGGAAATTCTTAGGATTCGTTGTCCGACATCGTGGAATTGAAATCGACCCGGAGAAGATTAAAGCTATCTTAGAAATGCCGCCTCCCAAAACCTTAAAACAATTACGATCTTTTCAAGGGAAGTCGGCATATCTTCGACGCTTTATCTCAAACCCGTCGTAGGTGTCAGCCTTTCTCAGCACTAGTTAAAAAGGACGCCAAATTTATTTGGGAAGAGAAATGCCGAAGGCCTTCGAAGACATTAAACAATATTTAATGACACCTCCCGTCTTAGCAACCTCAGCCTCGTGTAGACTGCGATACTTTACACCGCGGCTTTAGATGACTCTCTCGAGCCTCGTTAGCCTGTGTCAATGATGAGGGTAAAGAAAATGCTCTTTACTACTTAAGCCGTCGTTTACTTCCGACGGAAGTAAGGTATCCCGCAATCGAAAAGCATTGTTCGGCCTCGATCTTCGCCGCTCAAAAGCTCGTGCACTACATGCTTTCTCATAAGGTCAACTTGATTTCGAAGTTTAATCCATCGCAATACTCGATGACTCGTCCAACACTTTCCGGCAGACTTGCCGAATGGTCAATGATATTATCGCAATTCGATATAACTTTCGTGCCTCCGCGTGTCGTAAAGGGACAAGTCTTAGCAGTACTTCGCAAAGACACCCTTTCGCTGCCGAATCTCCTCTCAACGACGATTCGCCGATGAACAAATAATGAACCTAGAAGACTTCGATGATCGACGTTGGGAATTGTATTTCGACGGAGCATCTTCAAGCACACAAAGACGAAGAATCGCAAGTGATAAGTGCTCGTGAAGGCAGAATCGGCTAATCTTTATAACACCGGAGCGGGGATGTTAAGATACTCCTACCACTCGACAGAACCGCGTACAAACAACGAAGCGAATACGAAGCCCTCATAACGGGATTGGAATTAACCATTCAAATGGGATAACAGTACATCAACATCTACGGGATTCACAAGCTAATCATTCAACGGATCGCGGACAAGACAGAATTCTAAAGCCAAGACTCGAACAATACTTCCAAGATGCCATACAACATGCTGGAACAGATTCCAAATGTGACAATCTACAAAATTCCTAGAAAAGAGAATGCTTTAAGCAGATGCTTTAGCCCGTCTCGCAAAAGAATTTGCTCGTTTGCAAGATGAATCAGTGGAAGTGTCGCTCACTGACGTCGTGTCCTATCACAGATTCGACATGTACATGATACACAAATCGAAGAAGAAAAAGAATCAACAGAAGCAAGGATGTAAAAACACGAAGATCAGGACGATGCCATTGATGACTCACTCCGCAAACAGGAAAGCTACCGGACGATAGGTCGCCGGCCCATCGTATCAAGAAAAGAACTCGTCTTACGCATTAATAAACAACACATTATACGAAGGTCTTTTCGATCAAATGTGGCTAAGGTGCCTAAGCGGGTCCGAGGCCCGTGAAATCGTTAAAGAGGTGCATTCAGACTCGCGGCGCTCACCACGGGTCCAAAAATGAAGATGAAAATTAAAAGACTAGGGTACTACCGGCCCTCGATGATGACCGACCGCATGAAAATCGCCAAGAGCCGTCACCAATGCCAAGTGCACGGAGTGGTTCTACACCAACCTCCAAATGTGCTGCACCCGACAATTGCGTCGTGGCCATTCGAATGTTGGGGCACGGATATAGTGGGTCCGATAGAACCACCATCTTCAAAAGGACATCGCTTCATTCTTGCGGCTACAGATTACTTTTCCAAGCGGGCAAGGCCCACTTCAGAGAAGTGAAAGCACACCACGTGCCGCAGCTTTTCAAGAACCAAGTTGTCTACCGTTTCTGAGTGCCGTGCAGATCATCTCGTATAATGGGCCGCATTCGAAGCACACAAATCAACAATTTTGTCGTGAGACACGGAATCGACCGGCGATACTCGACAATTTACTACCCAAGAGCAAACGGCCTCGCCGAGGCTTTTAATAAAACTCTCGTTCAAATCTTAAAGAAAACCTCGGACGATAATAAGAGAAATCGGCACGAGAAATTGTTAGAAGCCTTATGGGCCTACCTGGACAACCTTCGTAACTCCTACTCAAGCTACACCTTACGCTCCGGTGTATGGGTCCGAGGCAGTGTTACCTTTAGAGGTTCAGCCTTCCTTCACTCGAATCGCAGCTTGCAAACAAGATCACGACGGAAGAAAACGCCGTACTACGACTCGAAGAATTAGAAAGCTTCGAAGGGAAAAGACTTGCAGCAGCAATGTACTTTAGAACTATACCAAGCTAAGATGGTTCAAGCCCACGACAAACCGGTCCGCCCAAGAACCTTCAAAGTTGGTGACTTAGTTCTCGTTCTCAAGAGACCTATTCTCGCACACCGCAAGATAGGAGGAAAATTTGAACCCACTGGGAAGGACCGTTTCGTGGTCGAAGCAAGATACTCGTGAGGTTCCTACCAGCCTAGTGAATTGCCGTGGAGAACGACATATGCTTCCGATCAACTGGACGATACTTGAAAAATATTACGCTACCCGATGTTTCGAAGGAATGAATTCTTCATCCCTAAGAAACACGGTGAAGTAATTACTTATGATCGGGTCCGAACCCAAAAATAATAAAATGTGCTAAAATAAATAAATAAATGATAATAAAGTTTTCCTCGTTTTCTTCTCCAAATCAAAGTCCCTTTTCCGATCTTATCCTACTTCATTCCTCGATTTAAAATATAAGAATAATAAAAAATGTATCTTTAATAAACATTTTCTTAATGTTCTTGTTCTTAAGACAACCCCCGATCCTTTTCCTTGTCTTTTCGCAGGGAAATGTCGAACGGGCGGTCGGTCTCGAACTTTAAGAATGGCGTAAGCCTCGCACTCGATGAAAAGAGGGTGAAAGATGGAGCGATAATCGAGATCGACTCGCATTTCGCACCGCAGCCTACAAGACGAGGAAAGTGACCGGGTCCCGCTAACCGAGAAGAACCGCCCTGACAGACAAGGATGAAAGTGGGTGGCCCAAGCCACCAATCCAACAACAAGAAAAGAAAAGCAAACACCGAAGAAGACAAGAAAATGAAGTCCGTAGTCGCTACAGGCGAGGGCGAGCTTGCTCGCCGCCGCGCCCGCAGAGATTCAAGAAGTTCGGAGAGCTACTCTCACGCCCACGCAACGAAGAAATAAGAATCGCCGTATCCGTAAAATGTTAACAAAACTAGCCGCGGACTGCCGCGACGAGACAATGCTATCACGCAGCACGTACACTTCAAGGACACCGGCTCACCAGAACCCGAAGAAAGGAGGCCAGCTCCTAGAATAACGAAAGAACCGTGGAAATCTCCGTAAGATCGAAGGAAGAAGGCTACCACGCCACCGGATAGAACCACCAAGCAAGGCATGACCTTGTTGCGTAGCAACCCCGGGGATGTCCCGACATGCATCATCCCCGAGGAGCCGAGGTATGCGTGGGAACGTGAAGGGATCGAACCATATATCCCACAATATGTCACAAGGCCTCGCCATCCGCAGATCATTCCGGAATACGAGCCGGAGAGGATGCGAATGTCGAAAAGAAAACTTTCGAATACTTCGAGAGAATTAAAGGAAGAAGAATCAACATACTAAGGCCTCGAGCTACACACCGACGTATTCTCGCAGTATGAACAACGAAGAAATCGTGGATTGTATCCGGATCCGAAAAGAATGGGCCGAGCAGCCGCCCGAGGGAAAACACATACTCGAACCCCGGAGATGGATGCCGTGGAAAGGAAGAATCACAATACAATGCGGATGTCGCTACAACTTCGTCGAAGACAGAAGGGAAACCCACCGGAATACTCCGTCATGGGCAAGTAGATCCGATGCCATCAGCTCATCAAGAGAATGGTAAAAAGATTGATAACATGGAGGGTACCGCCACAGATCGCATACCCAATACCGCATCATCAACATCTACAAACAGAGTGACCGCATACCCCCACATATCGATCACCACGACTTCGTCGACCTTTCGCACGGTCTCTTTCTCGAATGAGTGTAACATCATGTTCGGATCCGACCTCCGGATAAGCAGGCCCGGGTGAGTTCCGAGGGCCGCAGAAGATACCTTTACCGTGGGTTCCGTCATGATACCGCAAGGTAACTGGAGCGTATATCGCAAAGCATTGCATACCGGAGTGCCAATGGAGCGAATCTCAGCTACTTTCGTGAGGATGGACGACAACGAAATACCTTACCATTTCCAACCGTACCCGTAGCCGGAGAACCTCCGGCCTTACGAGCCGTGAGTTACATGGGAAATATCACACCTCCAACGTACATCCAACTCGGCATCCTCGCCAAGGATGGCTTCGAAGGTGATGTTATCGACCATGTACCTCACTATTCGTACATGGATTTTCGACAGATGCTTCTTTCGATGGATCGACAAAGATCATACACAAATTCGTTTCGAGTCTACATGGATTGTATGAAATATATTCCGCATCGAGTCGTATGATGTATTTTCAACATGATCGGAATGAAAGCGACCATGTCACGTTTTCGCCTTCACCTCTTTTGTGCAAATTGATTAGGAAACGCCATTAAAGTTAAATGAACTTCGAACAAAGAACGAAAAGAAATAAAAAAAGAGAGAATAAAAGAAAACTTTCTAAAAAAAAATCTGAAAAATGACAAACACCAAGTTCACATGAACATTAAATAAACAATAAAATAAAATTTCAACCATTAAAAGATAAACGAAATCAACACAAATCTCAAATTCCATCCTTCCAAACTTCTATCAAATCAAATCCGATCTTCTACAGATCTCAAATCAAATCCTCAATCAAATTTCAAATCCACTCGATCAAATTTCAAATTTCATCTTTACAAATCTCAAATCAAATTCTCAATCAAATTTCAAATCCAATCTCGATCAAGTTTCAAACTTGATCTTCCAAATTTCAAATCAAATCTTAAATCAAATTTCGATCGAGTTCAAACCCATCTTTCCAAAATTCCGAATTCAATCTTTCCAGGCTTCAAGTCTCAATCAAATTCAAATTCAATTTCTTCCAGATCTCGAATCAAATATCAAATTCAAACCTTTTGGGTCGAGGATTTTACATCCAAGACTGCACTGCTTTAGGATCCTTTTCCTATTGCACTGAAGTACATCAAAATTCAAACTTTTGGGTCGAGGATTTTACATCCAAGACCGCACCGCTTTAGGATTCTTTTCCTATCGCACCGAAATACATCAAATTCAAACTTTTGGGTCGAGGATTTTACATCCAAGACCGCACTCGCTTTAGGATTCTTTTCCTATCGCACCGAAATACATCAAAATTCAAACTTTTGGGTCGAGGATTTTACATCCAAGACCGCACCGCTTTAGGATTCTTTTCCTATCGCACCGAAATACATCAAAATTCAAACCTTTTGGGTCGAGGATTTTACATCCAAGACCGCACCGCTTTAGGATTCTTTTCCTATCGCACCGAAATACATCAAAATTCAAACTTTTGGGTCGAGGATTTTACATCCAAGACCGCACCGCTTTAGGATCCTTTTCCTATCGCACCGAAATACATCAAATTCAAACCTTTGGGTCGAGGATTTTACATCCAAGACCGCACCGCTTTAGGATTCTTTCCCTATCGCACCGAAATACATCAAATTCAAACTTTTGGGTCGAGGATTTTACATCCAAGACCGCATCGCTTTAGGATTCTTTTCCTATCGCACCGAAATACATCAAAATTCAAACTTTTGGGTCGAGGATTTTACATCCAAGATCGCACTCGCTTTAGGATTCATTTTCCTATCGCACCGAAATACATCAAATTCAAACTTTTGGGTCGAGGATTTTACATCCAAGACTCGCACCGCTTTAGGATTATTTTCCTATCGCACCGAAATACATCAAATTCAAACTTTTGGGTCAAGGATTTTACATCCAAGATCGCATCGCTTTAGGATTCTTTCCCTATCGCACTGAAATACATCAAATCGAATTCTCGGGTTAAGGATTTTACATCCGAGACCGTATCGTTTTAGGATCATTTCCCTATCGCAATGAAATACATCAAAATCAAACTCTTAAGGTTAAGGATTTTATATCCAACACCACTTTGCTCCGAGATCTCTTCTCACCGCAACGATTCAATCTAATCAATTCAATTTTCTTTCGAGGTCGGAGATGTTACATCTAAAACCTCGTAACTCCAATTTTCATTTCAAATCAAATCCCTCAAATTAATTTCGACAAAACTTCAATCTAAAAAAAAAACTCTCCAAGTTGAAATCTAAACTCACACATAAAAATCTAAAACAAAATAAAATCTAATCGAAATTCCCCGCATCATGTGATTTGGGATTCACCTCCTTTTCCTTTCCCTGCCGAGAGTTCAAGAATCTCCTGCTCCGTAGATATACTCGACACTCCCCAACAGAAACTCTTCTACTTCGTCCTAAGTTCGTCACTGGACATCCGTGTTGGTTTTGTTGATCGCTTCGGCCAACACCAATACGCGCGTGTGCTCCGTCACCACCACACCTATCGGGGGTCCATTTGTCGACCTCATTTTCGATGAGGTCTTCCCTTCTTCTTTTAGTGCTTAGGATTTAGCTTTCAGCTTTTCCTTTCGACTATCTTAGAGGACTAGAATCGGGACCCGCCTTTTAGAAATTCAAACCACTTCTAAACTCCCCGCAAACTCCACAAACTCGACTATAGACCCCTAATCACCTGTGAGGGTCGAAATCAAATGCGGAAGTTTAAAGGATGAGTTCCTATAGGACTCTTCGGCCTTGAGACCGCCCGGCGGCCCGGTCCCGTGAAGGGGCCAACTTACACTACACTTACACACTACATTTCCACACACTTCCTAAAACCACACCCATACCCAACTTAACCTCCCGACTCATGTAGGTGATTCACATGGATGGTCCTTAACCCCTAAGCCCTCGCTAAGAGGTTAGGAACAACATAGTCGAATGCCTCAAATGAGTCCTTTCATGGCTCATATGGGCTTGATATGGCTTCATGGCTCAACCAAAATGATTTCTTTCCACCTAAATTCACCCAATCTCCAATTTCCCAAATTTTCAATTTTCGACCCCGAGACCCTACACCTACTAAACCTACCCAAAACCTCGAAATTACCCAAATTTTCGCAAAATTTCCAAATTACCCAAAATTTTCCAAAATCAATCCCAAACATCTCCACATCACTCAAATTGATCATCCATACCCAAAAATACCAAAGATTCCAAAAATACCCCCCAATACCCTCCAAATACCCAAAATACCCTTCGGCCTAAAAATCCAAAAATTCAGAAAATTCCCAGAAAAATTCCAGAAAATCCTAAATATTCCCAATTTCATTTTGTCCAACTACACCATGGGCCAATTTTGTCAATTTACCCTACTTTTGTCAAAACCCCCAAATCGACCCATTTTAACCCAAAGTGAACCCAATGTTAAACCAAACCTACCCAATTGACCCCAATTTTGGTCCAATTCAATTTTAAACTTTAATTCAATATCCCAATACCAATTTAGACCAAATCCAAGTCCAATTCGATTGACATTTGGATCCAATTTCACTTTGGGCCTTAAAGCCCAAATTTGGACCCATGACCCAAACTTAGCCCAAACTAACCCAATTCAACTCCAATTAACCCCAAATCTTTTCTAAACCTTCCTTAACATCCCCATAAACAAAACACTAACATGATTTGCCCAAGATTTTGACCCAAACCCCACTCAAATTCAACCCAAAATCAAAAAGCCCAATTTTGACCTAAATCCAACCCTAACCCAAATGAGCCCAAACCTCAAAATCAAAACCCAACCAAAGCCAAAACCTCTTTGAAACACTCCCATAAACATTTCTCAACATTTATTTTACATAAATTTCAACCCTAGCCCAACATTGGCCCAAGTTAGCCCAATTCGACCTACATCGGCCCATTTACCAAATAAACCCAAATTCAACCCAATTCAAACCCAAACCACCTTAAATCTATTTCAAATTATTCATGAAACATCCCTAAACCAAAACCAACAACTATTTGGCCCAAACTTCTACAAAAATTCCCATCCATGAACACATCCTTAAACTTAAAAGCCCACTTCCCTTAAACCTTCTTAAAAGCCCATCTTCATTAAATTTTAAAAGCCCAAATCATCCTAAAGCCCACATGACACTTCCCCTCATCATCCATTTGATCAAAATCACCCCTAAGTTTCAAAATCATCAATTAAACCATTCCAAATCAAGCCACATGTCAAATTACCCCCTAAATGTCAAAAATTTCTAAAACCCTTTTCATGAAACAAATCAACCTTTTCCCAAGCCAAATGAAGCCATGAACAAGCCATTCTCAAGCCACATGAAGCCATGAGGGCTTTGACTTGTCATTAGTCCATTTATGGCAAGAAGAGGGGTTCTTTCTTAAACCTCCTTTAACCCTTTTTTACCTTAATCATGTCACACACTAAACCATGTTTAGCCACCTCATCATGGATGCGAGACTTCACCACTCCTTCTAAGCCGACCTAAATGATTCCCTCAGCCAAAATCGCAGCTTGGAAGGGTGCACCAAGCCCAAAATGGTGGGTTGACCCAAACCAAGCCAAAGTGAGCCTTCTCCCATTCCATTTAAATCAAACTCCTTTACACATGTCAAACCTCAATCGATCGCACAAGCCTCCAGCCCCGACCCACCCGAGCTCGAGGCGACTCCGACCTCGGCCGGCCGGCCACCCGACCGCCGGAAAACACCATGCCCGAAACCTCGGAGGAGCCAAATTTTGGAATTCCACCTCGCCGAGCCGCCTCACTCCAAATGGCCATCGTGAACTGTTCTTCTCCTCACCGTAGCAACTCGATCCCAACCATTAAACTCCCCTGGAGAGCCTCCAACCATGCCTATTTAAACCCCTCACCCTCTCGCCAAAGGAGGGCCGAACCAAAACCTTAAGGAAACTCGCCAAAATCACTCCGCATCACTCTCCACACATGTAGCACCCGATCCCCACCGAATTCCACCCAATTCCCTCTAGTCGAGCCCAATTTCGAGCTCAAACTTTAGCCCAAAAACCAGGACACTTCTTCACAGCGAGCCAATTCCCAAATCGATCGGTCCTACACCTTCACCGGACCAAGAGGAGAAGTTCCCCACCGAAAGCCCCATCTCTAGAGCCACCTAGCTTGCTCCAACCTCCAAGCTTTGTGATCTAGCCGTGGTCGAAGTCCAACCTGGACAAGTCACCGCATCAGAGACTTCATCCTGAGCTTACTAGATCCAATCGAAGGTGTAACAACTCTCGCATCGAAGCTTCACTTCTCCGAGCAAAGGTATGAACTCCCTCTTCTTCCCGAGCTTCCAGAGATTCTCATTTTAATTCGAGTCAATTTAAATGCATGTTTACCGTATGGATGTGTTCGTCTCTTCAAGACGAATCCATAGAGTATAAGAACACGAAAATCCGTCGAGAATCGAGCGAGAAATTAGGTTAGAAGGTCGACGGCCACGGTGCACACCCGCCGTGACGATGACCGTGAGCCGTTGGATCGCGCGTGTATCGAGCGGACGATTCGCGATCGCGCCGACTGTGGAATGTTACGCGAACCGCGGGCCCGGACGGATGACTCGGATGGCGGCGCCCAATCACAGCATGACACGTACCCCTTCGGAGTCGCCGATGTTTCGCCGGCGCCGCGTGGATAAGTAGATAAATAGGGTATTTAATGTATTTATTAAATATCGTAAACTTTAAAAATCCATATCTTTGTATAGAAAAATCACAAAAATAAAATAAAAATACCCTTCGCTCAAAGGAATCGGAGGAGAATAATGTGGAAAAGAAATCATTTAATTTCATCAAGTATTTTATTTTTTATAATTTATTTACTCTCTGCATACATTTAATTCTCCATGCATGTATACAATTCACCATGGTACGAGACCATAGGGCTTTTAAGCTCCGAACTCGGGAACATTCCCCGAATTTTCCAAGGTCGAGGCCATCTCTCGCGAAAAGTTATTTATTTTTCAAATGCATGTTGTCGTTTTGAGTATTTTAATTCCAAAAATTAGCATGTTGTGAAATAAATTCTAGAAAAATTTGGTGATGTTCCTTATGACTCGTAGAACTCTAGGAAAAATGGGACTCGAGTTAATTCACTCGAAACAACTCTAATCGGCTTAAACACCCAAAATAGGTCTTTAATTAATTAGAGTTAACCAAGCATCAAATTGACTTGAAATCAATTCTCCACTGACCTTTAGGATCAGAGGAATTCACCATAAAAATTCGAGGTCAATTGGACTCGTTAGCCCTACTAATCGGGTTGATTAAGCCACTTAGCCATTTTAAACTTTAAAAATTCATAACTTTTAAAATACTTTTCAAAAATTCACCAAATTGGTTTTGGAGCCTCTCTGATATCAGGGGAATCTAAGAAAATTAAAATTTCAATTTTCTGAAAAAGTTGATTTTTAATAATATTTTAATATTTTTAATAATTAAAAAATAATAAAAATCACAAAAATAATAAAGTTCACCAAAATGTCACATTTTGAATTTTAATCACTTAGGAACAAATCCCACATTTTTCCTAGGTCTATTTAGTGAGATATTGAATTTTAAAGTTTTAAGGTAATTTTAAAATTAAAAAAATGTATTTTCTAGCATTTTCACTAAAATAATTATAATAAATCATAAAAAAATCAGAAAATTGCAAAATTTGTTTCTCTGGTTTCCTTGATATCAGAGAGATTTTTGAAAAATATAAAATCCATTTTTCAACATTTATTTTATTTTTAAATTAATTAACACTCCAAAACTCAAAATAATTATAATAAAAATAATATAATTCAAAAAATCACCAAAATTGGTCCAAGTGCTTCTCTGGTCATTAGGAATGTCCCCTAATTTTCTTAAGGACAGAAACTTTCCTTTGGTCATGTTATCAAATTTTCCTCGAAAATCTCTATTTTCCACCAAAAATAATTATATAAATAAATTAAATACAGTAAAAATCACATTTTCTCCTCTCATGTCTTTATTGACATATGAGTAAAGTCACATAAAAATTTCAAGTTCATTTGTGTTCAATTTAGTGAGTTATGAAATTATTAAGCTTAAGGGGTAAAATGGTAATTAAACTTTTAACCCTTAATTAAAACTTTAGGTTTAATAAAAAAATCAACAAGTAAAATATTTGATCTTAATCTGGTTTGGATGATTGAAATTTAAATAATTAAAGGGTAGAAACCCATTAAATAATTTTAAAATGATTAAACTTTAATTAAATAATAGATTAAATTTGGAAGAATAATAAAATTGAATTATTAAAATAAGGGATATTTATTAGGAAGAGATTTATTCTTTAATTTAAAAATCCCTAAATTAATTATCTCATTAATATTCAACTCTTAATTAAAATGATAACTCAAATTCAAAATATTAAAAGACTTAATCGTTAAACTAAAATTAAATTATTAAACTCTTTCAAAAAAATTTCAATTAAAATTAAAAAATAAAACTAAATTAAAAATTAAATTAAATTAAGAATTAAATTAAAAATTAAATTAAATTAAATTAAATTAAATAATTAAATCAAATTAAATTAAATTAAATTAAAATTAAATTAAATTAAATTAAATAATTAAATTAAATTAAATTAAATTAAATTAAATTAAATTAAATTAAATTAAATTAAATTAAATTAAATAATTAAATTAAATCAAATCAAATCAAATTAATTAAACATCAAATCAAATTAAATTAAATTAAATTAAATTAAAACTCAATCAAATTAAATCGAATTAAATATAACATCACCTAAGACATAAAAGAAATTAAATATAAAGCAACTCGAACACTATTCCAAATTTAAACCCTTTAACTTAAATCAAATCATTCAATACTAATTTACCCTCGAAAGCTTTGAGTATTATAACTCCTAAACAGAACATTAAATGAAATGTTACTTCACTCATAGGATATTCAAATGTCCTAGTTCACTCGAGCAAGATAACAATAAAACTTGAAATCTCTTGACTGATTAATTCATTTGTATAATTAAATTCATTCGGACTTAAAACAATCCTAGAAATATCGAAAAGATGTTTAAGATTCTTCTTAAGCACTTCCTCAATACGATAGGACATTTATAAGAACAATCGACTTAATCGTTCTTTCGATGAAGAAAATCGTCCTCAAACCAAAACACAGAGAACCTAGACGTCCATAGAGAACGACTAGCCATAGGATTAGGAATTTGGTAGTAAAACCATAACCCTTCCCTTAGCTTTACCTAGGAACTCGCTTAAATATTCTAATCGTGTTTTAAGTGCAACTTGGGATGACTGGAAGACCCTCCATGTACGCTTTTATTTTATCGCAATTTACTTTCTTGCAATTTACTTTCTCGCAATTTACTTTCTTGCAAATGTACTTTATTTTTCTTGCATGATAAAACAACAGTTGCATGAAAACCCACACCTTTAGGATAGTCCCTAAAACTGAAACCAAATTAAGTTAAAAGTCATCGCAAGATAAAATTCACCGCCACAACATTTCAAAATATAAAACAACTCAAAATTTAATCACAAACAGTAACACAAAACTACAATTACAACTAAATTAAAACGTCCCGTTGGATGATCGGAATACCTCTGATGATGTAACCTACGTGTTGCTAACGGGATTTCCCACTGTCTAAATGAAAGTGTGGAACTCATTCAACTGAGTTTAGCAAATTCATCCTGACTAAGTGAATCCGATAAAAATAATGATGCCGAAGGATGGAACCGCGGGATCTTAACCTGTGTCGTTATAATCAACTTTAAGATTTGTTTTAATCAAAATACAAAACACTTGGAAATTAAGACTTCTCTAAACCAAAACACTTTTCTCATCTCCCGATTTATGATTTCTAAAACTAAACCTCCGCAACAACCAGGAGCTCGAGCATGGTAGGCAAGACGTGCCATCGTCGTCAACAGAAACTCGAACCTACTTCAAGAAAATCTTCTTAGAATTAAAACAACAAAGCCATAGGATTTCGAGGTAGCTTCGCCTAAGTGCAACATAAATCCTCAACTCTTCGTTAGGCATTTGCATTGCAAATTAAGCCCTAACCGGCCTTAGGATTCCGAGGTAGTCGTCCGATACGACAATAAACCCTCACATCTTCTGTGCTATTTGTTTGATTTTATCATACAAATATAAGCCCTAATTAATTAAAATCGCAAGATCAAAATACTAAATAAACATTAGGACTTTCCCAAATTCAAGCCAAACAATAGGATAGTCGGAAATTACCGAAGTTCACTTCGAATCGCTGATTTCTCCTACCTTTCTTCCTTTCGATTCACAAAACAAAATGTTCCAAGATTCGATCCATTCCCTATCGAAATTCCAAAATTCAATCCTCGAAAACCTTAAACTTCGAAATTCTTGAGAGCAGAATTATCGATTATTATCGAGAGTTTTCTTAGGTGATTCCCATCACTTAAGATGTAATTAACTATAGTGGCTCGCCTTTATAGGGAATTTTAAAGAACCTGTGTAATATAAACCCCGTTTAATGTTTTCATATTAAGCAGTGGAATTTGCTCGCTTATAAAATCGGTTCGCAGACCAAACGGATGTCACAAATCTTCTAGTTTATTTGATCGAGCCCCACCATCAAGCAGGTGTCTATCCTCGGGGATGATACACTGTCCGTGGTGCGGTGCTCGTTTATATAAACTATTTCGGGATGTGAGATCGGTTTAGTCTCATATCTTAAAACCTTCAAATTTAAAATTATTTTCGAAATCAAATACTACTTTTCAAATTATTATATATTTAAATTAAATTAAAAATTCGCCGACGATTTCGTTAGCGACCCCTCTTCAAAATAAAACACAACCTAAAAATATGCCGACAGATTTCCGCGACTCACTGGGATTATTCCTCTCTCCATTATAATCAAATAACTTCGTTTTCAAAAATCGTAGTGTATCCATGTCCCTAATGGATCAAACTACTCCTTCTTTCCGTTGGAATACTATGTTCATTTCTATCTCGAACAAGTATAGCCAACATTCTCTCGGATTTAGGAGCCACCGTTTGGACACCCCTAAACAGAGAGGTTCCGAGATCCTTTTACCTCATTTCCGAGGCGGTGGACCCCCGATAGTGTTAGCTTAGAGTGATCCTTCGAGTCGGGAAGTCTTGCTTAAGACTTTCTTTTCCTTTCGAATCGGATTCCTTACCTTCTCTACACCTTCGAACATTCCGTTCTAAATAAACAAACCCTCTAATAAGTGATTCTTTTAACAAATGATTCTTTTTTATAAATACATGAACAAAGAATGAGTTCTGACTCTTTTCAATTCCTTTCTTTTCGTCCCGAAGAAAAGAAGCATAACTCGGATCGACAACCAGAGTCTACCTCGCGTAAATGGAAGCCCCGAAACCGATTTTTTCCTTCACCAACGGACCGGACTTCGCCGTCTATAAGGATGAGCCGCCCGACAATGGGGTCATCCGATTCGGACGAGGATTCGAAAACACGAACGTCAAGGTCACCGACGTCTCCCTCTTCGCACCGACGAACAAGGTATCCGAAGCCGAGGAACCACCGCTCGAGTTCAACCTTAGGTCGACCCAAGAGTTTCCTCCCCGCAAAGGGTCCCGACTAGAGGAGTACCGCCGTCCGCAGAGGACCGTTCTCACTACCCCCACCGGTCTAGTCGTTTCCGCACCTACCCCGACTTCGCCAAATCAAAGGGGAAAGGAATCCGTAACTATGATAAACCCGTTACCGCGGAGGGTACGGATCTTCCCGTAAGACCTTCCGTCTTCGAAATCGGGTCCAGCTCGAAGATTCCTTCGCCGACAAAGACCCAAAGAAGAAATAGAAATAGAAGGATCGCCGTGGAAGCCGTAGCCGCCGAGATCGCCTTCCCGAGGAAATTCCGCAGTTGCCGTAATATACACCGCTACCGTAATATACACCACCGCCCGACTACATACCACTTTTGGGAGGAAGCATGTTCCATCCCCTCTCCGCCGCAGAGGACGAGGAGAATGTTCGCAAGATTGCCGCCACATTACCTCGACCCGCATACTACAACGATAGACCGCAAGAAAAGAACTAGAACTACGCCGTTTGCTCGACCGCAAACTTTGTAGAAAAGCTAGCAAAGAAGGAAAACTCGCCCCGTGTCGGAAATTCTACGAAGGATAGGACGGTGCCGGCCAATCCCGTCTCGGGCCCCGAGTAGAGCCCGTCGTCATGATAGAAAAGCCAAGCAAGAGAATGAAGGCTAGCCCGCCCGTCGTAGTATCGTGATTAGCGGACTAGTGAGGATACCACCTTCCAAGCATTCGGCCGACAGCATCATCCGGTCCTAGACCTTCCGCCGCGAAGGATGGTGTGGCGTCCCACTACGGGGCAGCTGAGATCGAAACAACAGCCCCGAGAGAGAAAGTCTCGCCAGAGGCCGGAATCCGAAGAAAGTGCTACCGCGATGAAGGGGACTCGTGAAAAAGGACCCGGCAACCATCGTACGACAACCACAAAGATACACGTAAAGCTCCGCTAGAAGATGCCATGGAAAAGCCGAGAACCGACATCCGACGGTCGGCAAAAGAAAGAGAAGAAAAGTTCGGAGACGAGATCGACTCATCGGAATTCATGGACAATGAATATGCAAATCAACATGGTCGAGACACGAGCTTCATCACTCAAGGTGCTCCCGCAGCTGCAGAAAGAGAGGAGCCGTAACCGATGAAGAGACAACCTGTGAAAAGGACGACACGATCGCTCAAATGGCGAAGAGGATGGAAGAGATGGCCATAGCTCCGGCCACTCTCCAAAGTCAAGTACAACCACATAGAGAGACACCCCGTAAGTCATTCACATCGTAGACGGAGGAAAGGAGATTACATCCGTCAATCGGGATGACCACTCGAAAAGGATACAACACAAAGTATGATCCCCGAAAAGGATATCAAGAACTCTGTAGAGAGCAAGAGTGCGAGAAGCCCTAAGCACAATCGAAGAACGGACATCTATTCGGACGGCAGTACCTTACCCGAAGAATTCGACGCCGTCCAATACCCGAAGGGCTTCGTACCACCTCTCGTTTAAGACCTTCGATGGAACCGGAACCCCCGACAAGATGTCGCACACTTTCGTGCCAGCTTGTCGCAATGCCGGCGGAGCGATGCGCTACTCTTCCGACAGCTCGTTAGCTACCGTCGTGGATCGCCTTCGACCGGTATGCGAACTACCCAACGGATCCGCAGAAGACATTCTCGCAGCTAGAGAGCCTCTTCATTAAGCGATTTGTCGGAGCTCGCACCACATCACTATAGTGATTTAGTGGTAGAGAAACAAAGGCCGAATGAAACTCTAGTGGATTACATACTTCGATGGAGAAATTTAAGCATGAAGTGTGAACCACAACTCGCAAGAACAACATGCAAGCAGCATCTTGCTTAAAAGCATTCACGGCCCGATAAGACTTCTCCTCAAGGGATTCACTATTAAGACTTTCGAGAAGTTGTTAAGCAAGGCCGGAAGCTTGCAAGAAGAGGCGAAGCAATTAAGTTTTGCCGACAAGACTGACAAGCGAAGCTCGGTGAAGACCTTCGAGAAGAAATCCGGATCGTTGCAGCGAATTGACAAAGGCAAACAACCGATGCAAATACCACTCGTAACGGCCGCAAAGAACCACAACAAAATTACCAAGAACCCCGGTCCAACGATCGACCGTCTCCGCAAGATGAACAACCGTCTCGTCCGCAACGTACATCGAGGGAGCTTCGAGCGGAGAATATCCGTTCAAGAATGAAGCAAGTACCAAAGATGTTCCGTAGCTTAATGAAAACTCCGTATTTCCACCGCCGTAGCCTCAAAAGACCGTAGGAAGTCAACAAGAAAGGTGATCCCAACTTTCGCCCCTACCATCTGGATGCTCGGGCACAAGATGTAAGACCGCATTACCTTCAAAAGTCGGCTCAACGACAACCTTCTGAAAGGAAATATAACAATCCCGAAGGAGTACATGAAGGAACCCCGTAAAGGAGGTTCCGTCAATGTTATCTCAACCGATCCCGTCATTCCGATGGATCCCATATGCAACCAACGATGGATGGACTACCGCCCGGACAAGGTCTTCGAAGAAGATTTTAGACAACATCCGAACCGCTTCTGCGAGCTTCAATTCGCAGTTCGAGACCCGTTAAGCCGTACTATCACTTGCGATAGAAGAGCCACCTCGACAGAGACAATCGAAGAGAAGAAGAAAATCGACGAAGAAGAGGGGACCGAGATTCCTAAGGCTGTACTCAGGGGTCGCTTATCCTAGGATAGTTGTTTCCGATTCGGGGAGAAATCCTCGAACCTCTCGATTTTGTATGATTATCTCGCTCACTTCGGTGGGATCATATAATGATAAGGGTGATGGCGTTGGCTACGTTTTCGATCGTTTCTAACGATTACGTAACTAGCGACAATCCGGGCGTCGATTTCGATACCAACAACAATTCTCAAATCATACAAGATCTCGACGATCAAAATGACGAAGAAGGCATCCATCAAGGAGGCTACGAGAGCTCAACAAGCAACGGCTCTATCCGCGAGTTTCGAGGAGCTCCAGCTACGATAGTAGTTAGAGCCTTCGCATTTGGAAGATAATCCGAAGAGCCGACCATTCCGATTCAGAGGAGACACCGACAAACTCAACACTAGATTCGAAGAAATTACGAAGTCAACCTAAGAAGTGGAAAAGTTCTACCTCCAAGAATGGGTCCAAAAGACAAAGGAAAGCGTGTGGTTGTTCAAGAAGAACCAACCCCACAGAAGACATACCCGTTCGAGAAGAAGCCGAGACGCATGGAAACAAAGTGGACTACAACGTGCTAGCCCATCTTAGGAAACTACCGCCAAACCGAGCATTTACGACGCTCTCATCTTATCAAAGGAGATGAGAGAAGCTCGATCAAGGCCTTACTTCGATCCGGAAATTCGCTAACTCAAATGGCCGGAGATTCCTTAGATGAGGCTTCGCTCGTTAAAGGAACAACGAGGTGTTACCTTCACGGACAATGACCTACTACTTGGGACAGCAGATCACAACCGACCGTTGTACATTTCAGCTACAATCGGGAAGTTTACGCTCTCCGCAGTATTGGTGGATCCAGGAGCATCAATCAATATAATGAGTCTTCGAACACTAAAGCATACTGGAAATCGATGCTCGCGAGCTCGAGGCCGACAAAATGTTATTAAGAGGATTCAACCGTAAAGGAGAAAGAGCCCTCTGGTCAATAACGCTACCGATGAAGACCGGTGACTTAGCAAAGACAACCGCAAAATTTCACATAATCGATTCGAAACGTCGTTCAACGCTTTGTCTGGCCGACCATGGATACATGAAAACAGGATGGTACCATCATCTCTACACCAAGGCATCAAGTACTACGATGCAGGGGAACAAGTGCATCAAAGGTGACTTGCAACCATTCTCCGTACATGAAATTGGAATCCATGAAGATGCAACTTATTATGCACCGCCAAAGAAAACAATCTTCTCCGTAGATACCGTAACAAATGAAGCAAAGAAAGTTCGAGACAACGAAGAACCCGAAGTTCTAGTCCAACAGCTCACTCACCACTCCCTTCCGGCGAGATGGTGAAGGTTTCTCCACAACTCGCATCCGAGGTCGAGGCCGGGACGAGGCCGCGGTAGAGACGCTCAGACACCGGGACTGTAGGAAACCAACCATCAATGTCGATCGGGATGATAGTTCGAAGAAGAAAAAGAAATCAAGCAAGAAGCAACGACAATAAGTCGAAAGAAGCCGCAATACAAGATCCCCTCGAAGATGAAAAGAACGAAGAATACAAATCAATGTACGAGAAGATTAACCACTACGTACATACTATGACCCTAACCCCGATCCATTCTAATAAGATCGAGGGTATGGTGGTCAAAGAGGTACGTAATGACGGTGCAAGGCCAATCAAATTCTACCGTGGTGCTTCTTCCTCCAAAACTGAAAATAATGTACAATTCGAAGATGTCACTTCATCGAATTAATGGAATTACCTTTGAGTGGTACTCTCCCCGTGTTCAAAATTTAATTCAACGTGGTTTCTTACCTCGACAATGGACAAAAGGCCAATCACAACATTTTGAAAAGTTATGGAATAACTCCGGTCGTCCTCCCAATTCAAAGTATGGACTCGGATTCGCACGCAGGGTCGCCGACGATACCGAATTTTGCTTGGTTGTCACTCGCAAGTCCAATGAAAACCGCATGGAAACTACAGTACGAACTCGAAGATTTACAAATCGGAGACGCTCCACCGAATTCGAAGAAGAAATTAAATCCACAATGGATGAGTTAACTGAAGTTAACTTAGGTACTAGCGAAGAGCCTAGACCTACCTTTATTAGCTCCTTACTCAATAAAGAAGACTCCGAAGAAATAATCAAGTTATTAATGGAATTTAAAGACCGTTTTGCTCGGAGCTACGATGAAATGCCGTGATTAGCCCCGCAGGTCGTGCAATCCATAAGCTAGAGTGGATCCTACTTCGTTCCACCGACAAGGTCCCGTAAGAATGCGTCTAGAAATCGAACAACAAGTCATAGCCGAAGTTAAAAAGCTAATAGACGCTAAATTTGTCCGTGAAGAACAATACCCGACTCGGCTAGCCAATGTGGTGCCAACGTAAAGAAGAATGGTCGTATCGGAATTTGTGTGGACTTCGCAGATTTAAACAAGGCATGTCCAAAAGATGAATTCCCTCTACCGATTCCAGAACCGATGATCGATATTGCTTCGACACATGAAATATTCTCATTCATGGATGGATCTTCAGATACAACCAGATAAAAATGGCTCCGTAAGATGAAAAGCTTACAACGATTCGTAACGCCGATCGGAGTATTTTGCTACACAATGATGCCATTCGGACCGAAGAACGCAGGAGCAACTTACCAAAGAGCAATGACAAGAATTTTTGATGATCTCATCCACAATCAAGTCGAATGCTACGTGGACGATGTCGTCATCAAAAGCAAAGTAAAGGAAAACCACTCGTATGATTCGAGAATTGTTTTCGAACGATTAAGACAATTTAACCTTAAGATGAATCCCTTAAAATGCGCCTTCGCGTCACCTCCGGAAATTCTTAGATTCGTTGTCCGACATCGTGGAATTGAAATCGACCCGGAGAAGATTAAAGCCATCTTAGAAATGCCGCCTCCCAAAACCTTAAAACAACTACGATCTTTTCAAGGGAAGTCGGCATATCTTCGACGCTTTATCTCAAACCCGTCGTGTAGGTGTCACCTTTCTCGCACTAGTTAAAAAGGACGCCAAATTTATTCGGGAAGAGAAATGCCGTAAGGCCTTCGAAGACATTAAACAATATTTAATGACACCTCCCGTCTTAAGCAACTTCAGCCTCAGTGGACCGCCGATACTTTACACCGCGGCTTTAGATGACTCTCTCGAGCCCCGTTAGCTCTGTGTCAATGATGAGGGTAAAGAAAATGCTCTTTACTACTTAAGCCGTCGTTTACTCCGACGGAAGTAAGGTATCCCGCAATCGAAAAGCATTGTTTGGCCCCGATCTTCGCCGCTCAAAAGCTCGTGCACTACATGCTTTCTCATAAGGTCAACTCGATTTCGAAGTTTAATCCATCGCAATACTCGATGACTCGTCCAACACTTTCCTGCAGACTTGCCGTATGGTCAATGATATTATCGCAATTCGATATAACTTTCGTGCCTCTCGCGTGCCGTAAAGGGACAAGTCTTAGCAGATTCCTCGCAAAGACACCCTTCGCCGCCGAATCTCCTCTCAACGACGATTCGCCGCATGAACAAATAATGAACCTAGAAGACTTCGATGATCGACGTTGGGAATTGTATTTCGACGGAGCATCTTCAAGACACAAAGACGAAGAATCGCAAGTGATAGTGCCCGGTAAGGCAGAATCGGCTAATCTTTATAACACCGAGCGGGGGATGTTAAGATACTCCTACCACTCGACGTAACCGTGTACAAACAACGAAGCGTAATACGAAGCCCTCATAACGGGATTGGAATTAACCATTCAAATTGGGATAATGGACATCAACATCTACGGGATTCACGAGTAATCATTCAACGTATCGCCGGACAAGACGAATTCTAAAGCCAAGACTCGAACAATACTTCCAAGATATACATACACTGTTGGAATAGATTCCAAATGTGACAATCTACAAAATTCCTAGAAAAGAGAATGCTTTAAGCAGATGCTTTAGCCCGTCTCGCAAAAGAATTCGTCTCGTTTGCAAGATGAATCAGCTGGAAGTGTCGCTCATCTGACGTCAGTCCTATCACAAACTTGACATAGTACATGATACACAAATCGAAGAAGAAAAAGAATCAGCATGCAAGAAGGATGTAAAAACACGTAAGATCGAGCGACATACCATCGATGGACTACCCGCAAACAGAAAGCTACCGGACGATAGTCGCTCGTCCATCGCATCAAGAAAAGAACTCGTCTTACGCATTAATAAACAACACATTATACGAAGGTCTTTTGATCAAATGCGGCTAAGGTGCCTAAGCTGGTCCGAGGCCCGTGAAATTGTTAAAGAGGTGCATTCAGACTCGCGGCGCTCACCACGGTCCAAAAATGAAGATGAAAATTAAAAGACTAGGGTACTACCGGCCCTCGATGATGACCGATCGCATGAAAATCGCCAAGAGCCGTCACCAATGCCAAGTGCACGGAGTGGTTCTACACCAACCTCCAAATGTGCCGCACCCGACAATCGCGTCGCGGCCATTCGAATGTCAGGGCACGGACATAGTGGGTCCGATGAACCACCATCTTCAAAAGGACATCGCTTCATTCTTGCGGCTACAGATTACTTTTCCAAGCTGCGGCAAGCCCACTTAGAGAAGTGAAAGCACACCACGTGCCGCAGCTTTTCAAGAACCAAGTTGTCTACCGTTTCGGAGTGCCGCGCAGGATCATCTCGTATAATCGGCCGCATTCGAAGCACACAAATCAACAATTTTGTCGTGAGACACGGAATCGACCGGCGATACTCAACAATTTACTACCCAAGAGCAAACGGCCTCGCCGAGGCTTTTAATAAAACTCTCGTTCAAATCTTAAAGAAAACCTCTGGACGATAATAAGAGAAATCGGCACGAGAAATTGTTAGAAGCCTTACGGGCCTACCGGACAACCTTCGTAACTCCTACTCAAGCTACACCTTACGCTCCGGTGTATGGGTCCGAGGCAAGTGTTACCTTTAGAGGTTCAGCCTTCCTTCACTCGTAATTGCAGCTTGCAAACAAGATCACGACGAAGAAAACGCCGTACTACGACTCGAAGAATTAGAAAGCTTGAAGGGAAAAGACTTGCAGCAAGCAACAGAATTTAGAACTATACCAAGCTAAGATGGTTCAAGCCCATGACAAACCGGTCCGCCCAAGAACCTTCAAAGTCGGTGACTTAGTTCTCGTTCTCAAGAGACCTATTCTCGCACACCGCAAGATAGGAGGAAAATTTGAACCCACTCGGAAGGACCGTTCATGGTCAAGCAAGATACTCGTGAGGTTCCTACCGCCTAGTGAATCGCCAGTGAGAACGACATATGCTTCCGATCAACGGACGATACTTGAAAAAATATTACGCTACCCGATGTTTCGAAGGAATGAATTCTTCATCCCTAAGAAACACGGTGAAGTAATTACTTGTGATCGGGTCCGAACCCAAAAATAATAAAATGTGCTAAAATAAATAAATAAATGATAATAAAGTTTTCCTCGTTTTCTTCTCCAAATCAAAGTCCCTTTTCCGATCTTATCCTACTTCATTCCCGTTATAAAATATAAGAATAATAAAAAATGTATCTTTAATAAACATTTTCTTAATGTTCTTGTTCTTAAGACAACCCCCGATCCTTTTCCTCGTCTTTTCGCAGGGAAATGTCGAACCGGCGGTCGGGTCTCGAACTTTAAGAATGGCGTAAGCCTCGCACTCGATGAAAAGAGGGTGAAAGATGGAGCGATAATCGAGATCGACTCGCATTTCGCACCGCAGCCTCACAGTACGAGGAAAGTGACTCAGGTCCCGCTAACCGAGAAGAACTCGCCCGGACGTACAAGGATGAAAGTGGGTGGCCCAAGCCACCAATCCAACAACAAGAAAAGAAAAGCAAACACCGAAGAAGACAAGAAAATGAAGTCCGTAGTCGCTACAGCGGAGGGCAAGCTCGTCGCCGCCGCGCCCGCGAGATTCAAGAAGTTCGGAGAGCTACTCTCACAGCCCACGCAACGAAGAAATAAGAATCGCCGTATCCGTAAAATGTTAACAAAACTAGCCGCGACCAGCCGCGACGAGACAACGCTACATGCCGCGACGTACACTTCAAGGACACCGGCTCACCAGAACTCGAAGAAAGGAGGCCACCTCCTAGAATAACAGAAAGAACTGTGGAAATCTCCGAAGATCGAAGGAAGAAGGCTACCACGCCACCGGATAGAACCACCAAGCAAGCTGCATGACCTTGCTGTGCAGCAACCCCTGGGATGTCCCGATGGCATCATCCCCGAGGAGCCGAGGTGTGCAGGGAACGTGAAGGGATTGAACCATATATCCCACAATATGTCACAAGGCCTCGCCATCCGCAGATCATTCCGAATACGAGCTGGAGAGGATGCGTAATGTTGAAAAGAAAACTTTCGAATACTTCGAGAGAATTAAAGGAAGAAGAATCAACATACTAGAAGGCCTCGAGCTACACACCGACGTATTCTCGCAGTATGAACAACAAGAAATCGTGGATTGTATCCGGATCCGAAAAGAATGGGCCGAGCAGCCGCCCGAGGGAAAACACATACTCTAACCCTGAGATGGATGCCGTGGAAAGGAAGAATCACAATACAATGCGGATGCCGCTACAACTTCGTCAAGACATGAAGGGAAACCCACCGGAATACTCCGTCATGGGCAAGTAGATCCGATGCCATTAGCTCATCAAGAGAATGGTAAAAAGATCGATAACATGGAGGGTACGCTGCACAGATTGCATACCCAATAGTCGCATTATCAACATCTACAAACAGAAGTGACCGCATACCCCCACATATCGATCACCACGACTTCGTCGACCTTTCGCACGGTCTCTTTTCGAATGAGTGTAACATCATGTTCGGATCCGACCTCCGGATAGCAGTGCCCGGTGAGTTCCGAGGGCCGCAGAAGATACCTCTACCGTGGTTCCGTCATGATACCGCAAGGTAACGGAGCAGTATATCGCAAAGCATCGCATACCAGGAGTGCCAGTGAGCGAATCTCAGCTACTTTCGAGAGGATGGACGACAAAGAAATACCTTACCATTTCCAACCGCACCCGTAGCTGGAGAACCTCCGCCATTACGAGCCGCGAGTTACATGGGAAATATCACACCTCCAACGTACATCCAATCCAGCATCCTTGCCAAGGATGGCTTGGAAGGTGATGTTATCGACCATGTACCTCACTATTCGTACATGGATTTTTGACGATGATTCTTTTGATGGATCAACAAAGATCATACACAATCCGTTTCGAGTCTACATGGATTGTATGAAATATATTCCGCATCGAGTCAGTATGATGTATTTTCAACATGATTGGAATGAAAGTGACCATGTCACGTTTTTGGCCTTCACCTCTTTCAGTGCAAATTGATTAGGAAACGCCATTAAAGTTAAATGAACTTCGAACAAAGAACAGAAAAGAAATAAAAAAAAGAGAATAAAAGAAAACTTTCTAAAAAAAAATCTGAAAAATGACAAACACCAAGTTCACATGAACATTAAATAAACAATAAAATAAAATTTGAACCATTAAAAGATAAACGAAATCAACACAAATCTCAAATTCCATCCTTCCAAACTTCAAAATCAAATTCCATCCTTACAAATTTCAAATCAAATCCTCAATCAAATTCCAAATCCAATCTCGATCAAGTTTCAAACTCGATCTTCCAAATTTCAAATCAAATCTTAAATCAAATTTCGATCGAGTTCAAACTCATCCTTCCAAATCCAAATTCCGAATTCAATCTTTCCGTGCTTCAAGTCTCAATCAAATTCAAATTCAATTTCTTCCAGTATCTCGAATCAAATATCAAATTCAAACCTTTCGGGTCGAGGATTTTACATCCAAGACCGCACCGCTTTAGGATCCTTTTCCTATCGCACCGAAATACATCAAAATTCAAACCTTTTGGGTCGAGGATTTCACATCCAAGACCGCACCGCTTTAGGATTCTTTTCCTATCAGCACCGAAATACATCAAATTCAAACTTTTCGGGTCGAGGATTTTACATCCAAGACCGCACCGCTTTAGGATTCTTTTCCTATCGCACCGAAATACATCAAAATTCAAACTTTTGGGTCGAGGATTTTACATCCAAGACCGCACCGCTTTAGGATTCTTTTCCTATCGCACCGAAATACATCAAAATTCAAACCTTTTGGGTCGAGGATTTTACATCCAAGACCGCACCGCTTTAGGATTCTTTTCCTATCGCACCGAAATACATCAAAATTCAAACTTTTGGGTCGAGGATTTTACATCCAAGATCGCACCGCTTTAGGATCCTTTTCCTATCGCACCGAAATACATCAAAATTCAAACTTTTGGGTCGAGGATTTTACATCCAAGACCGCACCGCTTTAGGATTCTTTTCCTATCGCACCGAAATACATCAAATTCAAACCTTTCGGGTCGAGGATTTTACATCCAAGACCGCACCGCTTTAGGATCCTTTTCCTATTGCACCGAAATACATCAAAATTCAAACTTTTGGGTCGAGGATTTTACATCCAAGACCGCACCGCTTTAGGATCCTTTTCCTATCGCACCGAAATACATCGAATTCAAACTTTCGGGTCGAGGATTTTATATCCAAGACCGCACTCGCTTTAGGATTATTTTCCTATCGCACCGAAATACATCAAATTCAAACTTTTGGGTCAAGGATTTTACATCCAAGACTCGCACCGCTTTAGGATTCTTTCCCTATTGCACCGAAATACATCAAATCGAATTCCCGGGTTAAGGATTTTACATCCGAGACCGCATCGCTTTAGGATCATTTCCCTATCGCAATGAAATACATCAAAATCAAACTCTTAAGGTTAAGGATTTTATATCCAACACCACTTTGCTCCGAGATCTCTTCTCATCGCAACGATTCAATCTAATCAATTCAATTTTCTTTCGAGGTCGGAGATGTTACATCTAAAACCTCGTAACTCCAATTTTCATTTCAAATCAAATCCCTCAAATTAATTTTGACAAAACTTCAATCTAAAAAAAAAAAAAACTCTCCAAGTTGAAATCTAAACTCACACATAAAAATCTAAAACAAAATAAAATCGAAATTCCCCGCATCATGTGATTCGAGATTCACCTCCTTTCCTTTCCCCGCCGAGAGTTCAAGAATCTCCGGTTCCGCAGATATACTCGACACTCCCAGCCAGAACTCTTCTACTTCGTCCTAAGTTCGTCACTGGACATCCGTGTTGGTTTTGTTGATCGCTCGGTCAACACCAATACGCGCGGTGTGCTCCGTCACCACCACACCTATCGGGGGTCCATTTGTCGACCTCATTTTCGATGAGGTCTTCCTTTCTTCTTTTTAGTGCTTAGATTTAGCCTTCAGCTTTTCCTTCGACTATCTTAGAGGACTAGAATCGGGACCCGCCTTTTAGAAATTCAAACCACTTCTAAACTCCCCGCAAACTCCACAAACTCGACTATAGACCCCTAATCACCTGGAGGGTCGAAATCAAATGCGGAAGTTTAAAGGATGAGTTCCTATAGACTCTTTCGGCCTCAGACTCGCCCGCGGCCCGGTCTCGTGAAGGGGCTAACTTACACTACACTTACACACTACATTTCCACACACTTCCTAAAACCACACCCATACCCAACTTAACCTCCCCGACTCATGTAGGTGATTCACATGGATGGTCCTTAACCCCTAAGCCCTCGCAAGAGGGTTAGAACAACATAAATGAATGCCTCAAATGAGTCCTTTCATGGCTCATATGGGCTTGATATGGCTTCATGGCTCAACCAAAATGATTTCTTTCCACCTAAATTCACCCAATCTCCAATTTCCCAAATTTTCAATTTTTGACCCCCGAGACCCTACACCTACTAAACCTACCCAAAACCCTCGAATTACCCAAATTTTTGCAAAATTTCCAAATTACCCAAAATTTTCCAAAATCAATCCCAAACATCTCCACATCACTCAAATTGATCATCCATACCCAAAAATACCAAAGATTCCAAAAATACCCCCCAATACCCTCCAAATACCCAAAATACCCTTCTTGCCTAAAAATCCAAAAATTCAGAAAATTCCCAGAAAATTCCAGAAAATCCTAAATATTCCCAATTTCATTTTGTCCAACTACACCATGGGCCAATTTTGTCAATTTACCCTACTTTTGTCAAAACCCCCAAATTGACCCATTTTAACCCAAAGTGAACCCAATGTTAAACCAAACCTACCCAATTGACCCCAATTTTGGTCCAATTCAATTTTAAACTTTAATTCAATATCCCAATACCAATTTAGACCAAATCCAAGTCCAATTTGATTGACATTTGGATCCAATTTCACTTTGGGCCTTAAAGCCCAAATTTGGACCCATGACCCAAACTTAGCCCAAACTCACCCAATTCAACTCCAATTAACCCCAAATCTTTTCTAAACCTTCCTTAACATCCCCATAAACAAAACACTAACATGATTTGCCCAAGATTTTGACCCAAACCCCACTCAAATTCAACCCAAAATCAAAAAGCCCAATTTCGACCTAAACCCAAACCTAACCCAAATGAACCCAAACCTTAAAATCAAAACCCAACCAAAGCCAAAACCTCTTTGAAATACTCCCATAAACATTTCTCAACATTTATTTTACATCAATTTCAACCCTAGCCCAACATTGGCCCAAGTTAGCCCAATTCGACCTACATTGGCCCATTTACCAAATAAACCCAAATTCAACCCAATTCAAACCCAAACCACCTTAAATCTATTTCAAATTATTCATGAAACATCCCTAAACCAAAACCAACAACTATTTGGCCCAAACTTCTACAAAAATTCCCATCCATGAACACATCCTTAAACTTAAAAGCCCACTTCCCTTAAACCTTCTTAAAAGCCCATCTTCATTAAATTTTAAAAGCCCAAATCATCCTAAAGCCCACATGACACTTCCCCTCATCATCCATTTGATCAAAATCACCCATAAGTTTCAAAATCATCAATTAAACCATTCCAAATCAAGCCACATGTCAAATTACCCCCTAAATGTCAAAAATTTCTAAAACCCTTTTCATGAAACAAATCAACCTTTTCCCAAGCCAAATGAAGCCATGAACAAGCCATTCACAAGCCACATGAAGCCATGAGGGCTTTGACTTGTCATTAGTCCATTTATGGCAAGAAGAGGGGGTTCTTTCTTAAACCTCCTTTAACCCTTTTTACCTTAATCATGTCACACACTAAACCATGTTTAGCCACCTCATCATGGATGGAGACTTCACCACTCCTTCTAAGCCGACCTAAATGATTCCCTCAGCTCAAAATCGTAGCTTGGAAGGGTGCACCAAGCCCAAAATGGTGGGTTGACCCAAACCAAGCCAAAGTGAGCCTTCTCCCATTCCATTTAAATCAAACTCCTTTACACATGTCAAACCTCAATCGATCGCACAAGCCTCCAGCCCCGACCCACCCGAGCTTCGAGGGTGACCCGACTCGGCCGCCGCCACCTGGCCGCCGGAAAACACCATGCCCGAAACCTCGGGAGGAGCCAAATTTTGGAATTCCACCTCGCCGAGCCGCCTCACTCCAAATGGCCATTGCAGCTCGTTCTTCTCCTCACCGCAGCAAACTCGATCCCAACCATTAAACTCTCCGGAGAGCCTCCAACCATGCCTATTTAAACCCCTCACCCTCTCGGCCAAAGGAGGGCCGAACCAAAAACCTTAAGGAAACTCGCCAAAATCACCTGCATCACTCTCCACACATGGAGCACCCGATCCCCACCGAACTCCAGCCCCATTCCTCTACCGAGCCCAATTTCGAGCTCAAACTTTAGCCCAAAAACCAGGACACTTCTTCACAGCGAGCCAATTCCCAAATCGATTGGTCCTACACCTTCACCGGACCAAGAGGAGAAGTTCCCCACCGAAAGCCCCATCTCTAGGCCACCCAGCTTGCTCCAGCCTCCAAGCTTTGTGATCGGCCGTGGTCGAAGTCCAACCTGGACAAGTCACTGCACCGTGAGACTTCATCCGGAGCTTACTAGATCCAATCGAAGGTGTAACAACTCTCGCATCGAAGCTTCACTTCTCCGAGCAAAGGTATGAACTCCCTCTTCTTCCCGAGCTTCCGGAGATTCTCATTTTACTTCGAGTCAATTTAAATGCATGTTTACCGTATGGATGTGTTCGTCTCTTCAAGACGAATCCATAGAGCATAAGAACACGAAAATCCGTCGAGAATCGAGCGAGAAATTGTGGTTAGAAGGTCGACGGTCACGGTGCACACCGGCCGTAGACGATGACCGGGAGCCGTTGGATCGCGCGTGTATCGAGCGGACGATTCGGATTGCGCCGACCGTGGAATGTTACGCGAACCGCGGGGCCCGGACGGATGACTCAGATGGCGGCGCCCAATCACAGCGCGACACGTACCCCTTCGGAGCTGCCGATGTTTCGCTGGCGCCGCGTGGATAAGTAGATAAATAGGGTATTTAATGTATTTATTAAATATCAGAAACTTTAAAAATCAATATCTTTGTATAGAAAAATCACAAAAATAAAATAAAAATACCCTCTCGCTCAGCTGAACGGAGGAGAATAATGTGGAAAAGAAATCATTAAATTTCATCAAGTATTTTATTTTTTATGATTTATTTACTCTCTGCATACATTTAATTCTCCATGCATGTATACAATTCACCATGGCATGAGACCATAGGAGTTTTGAAGCCTCCGAACTCGGGAACATTCCCCGAATTTTCCTAGGTCGAGGCCATCTCCGTGAAAAGTTATTTATTTTTCAAATGCATGTTGTCGTTTTGAGTATTTTAATTCCAAAAATTAGCATGTTGTGAAATAAATTCTAGAAAAATTTGGTGATGTTCCTTATGACCAGAGAACTCTAGGAAAAATGGGACTCGAGTTAATTCACTCGTAACAACTCTAATCGGCTTAAACACCTAAAATAGGTCTTTAATTAATTAGAGTTAACCAAGCATCAAATTGACTTGAAATCAATTCTCCACTGACTTTTAGGATCGGAGGAATTCACCATAAAAATTTGAGGTCAATCGGACTCGGTTAGCCCTATTAATCGGGTTGATTAAGCCATTTAGCCATTTTAAACTTTAAAAATTCATAACTTTTAAAATACTTTTCAAAAATTCACCAAATTGGTTTTGGAGCCTCTCTGATATCAGGGAATCTAAGAAAATTAAAATTTTAATTTTCCGAAAAAGTTGATTTTTAATAATATTTTAATATTTTTAATAATTAAAAAATAATAAAAATCACAAAAATAATAAAGTTCACCAAAATGTCACATTTTGAATTTTAATCACTTAGGAACAAATCCCACATTTTTCCTAGGTCTATTTAGTGAGATATTGAATTTTAAAGTTTTAAGGTAATTTTAAAATTAAAAAATGTATTTTCTAGCATTTTCACTAAAATAATTATAATAAATCATAAAAAAATCAGAAAATTGCAAAATTTGTTTCTCTGGTTTCCTTGATATCAGAGAGATTTTTGAAAAATATAAAATCCATTTTTCAACATTTATTTTATTTTTAAATTAATTAATACTCCAAAACTCAAAATAATTATAATAAAAATAATATAATTCAAAAAATCACCAAAATTGGTCCAAGTGCTTCTCTGGTCATTAGGAATGTCCCCTAATTTTCTTAAGGACAGAAACTTTCCTTTGGTCATGTTATCAAATTTTCCTTGAAAATCTCTTTTTCCACCAAAAATAATTATATAAATAAATTAAATACAGAAAAATCACATTTTCTCCTCTCATGTCTTTATTGACATATGAGTAAAGTCACATAAAAATTTCAAATTCATTTGTGTTCAATTTAGTGAGTTATGAAATTATTAAGCTTAAGGGGTAAAATGGTAATTAAACTTTTAACCCTTAATTAAAACTTTAGGTTTAATAAAAAAAATCAACAAGTAAAATATTTGATCTTAATCTGGTTTGGATGATTGAAATTTAAATAATTAAAGGGTAGAAACTCATTAAACAATTTCTTAAAATGATTAAACTTTAATTAAATAATAGATTAAATTTGGAAGAATAATAAAATTGGAATTATTAAAATAAGGGATATTTATTAGGAGGAGATTTATTCTTTAATTTAAAAATCCCTAAATTAATCATCTCATTAATATTCAACTCTTAATTAAAATAATAATTCAAATTCAAAATATTAAAAGACTTAATCGTTAAACTAAAATTAAATTATTAAACTCTTTCAAAAAAATTTCAATTAAAATTAAAGATAAAACTAAATTAAAAATTAAATTAAATTAAGTAAATTAAATTGGATTAAATTAAATTAAATTAAATTAAACAATTAAATTAAATTAAATAATTAAAATAAATTAAATTAAATAATTAAATTAAATTAAATTAAATTAAATTAAATTAAATTAAATTAAATTAAATTAAATAATTAAATTAAATTAAATCAAATCAAATTAATTAAACATCAAATCAAATTAAATTAAATTAAATTAAATTAAAACTCAATCAAATTAAATCGAATTAAATATAACATCACCTAAGACAAAAGAAATTAAATATAAAGCAACTTGAACACTATTCCAAATTTAAACCCTTTAACTTAAATCAAATCATTTGAATACTAATTTACCCTCGAAAGCTTTGAGTATTATAACTCCTAAACGGAACATTAAATGAAATGTTACTTCACTTATAGGATATTCAAATGTCCTAGTTCACCGAGCAAGATAACAATAAAACTCGAAATTCTTGGACGATTAATTCATTTGTATAATTAAATTCATTCTGGACTTAAAACAATCCTAGAAATATTGAAAAGATGTTTAAGATTCCTTTTAAGCACTTCCTCAATATGATAGGACATTTATAAGAACAATTGGACTTAATCGTTCTTCGATGAAGAAAATCGTCCTCAAACCAAAACACGGAGAACCTGAGACGTCCTAGTGGAACGACTAGCTATAGGATTAGGAATTTGGTAGAAAACCATAACCCTTCCCTTAGCTTTACCTAGGAACTTGCTTAAATATTCTAATTGTGTTTTAAGTGCAGCTTGGGATGACGGGAAGACCCTCCGAGTACGCTTTTATTTTTATTGCAATTTACTTTCGCAATTTACTTTCTTGCAAATGTACTTTATTTTTCTCGCATGATAAAACTACGACTGCATAAAAACCCACACCTTTAGGATAGTCCCTAAAACCGAAACCAAATTAAGTTAAAAGTCATTGCAAGATAAAATTCACCGCCACAACATTTCAAAATATAAAACAACTCAAAATTTAATCACAAACAGAACACAAAACTACAATTACAACTAAATTAAAACGTCCCGTTGGATGATCGGGAATACCTCGGATGATGTAACCTACGTGTTGCTAACGGGATTTCCCACGGTCTAAATGAAAGTGTGGAACTCATTCGATTGAGTTTAGCAAATTCATCCGGACTAAGTGAATCCGATAAAAATAATGATGCCGGAAGGATGGAACCGCGGGATCTTAACCGGTGTCGTTATAATCAACTTTAAGATTTGTTTTAATCAAAATACAAAACACTTGGAAATTAAGACTTCTCTAAACCAAAACACTTTTCTCATCTACTGATTTATGATTTCTAAAACTAAACCTCTGCAACAACCAGGAGCTTGGAGCATGGTGGGCAGCACGGCCATCGTCGTCAGCAAAACTTGAACCTACTTCATCAAAATCTTCTTAGAATTAAAACAACAAAGCCATAGGATTTCGAGGTAGCTCGCCTAGTGCAACATAAATCCTCAACTCTTCGTTAGGCATTTGCATTGCAAATTAAGCCCTAACCGGTCTTAGGATTCCGAGGTAGTCGTCCGATACGACAATAAACCCTCACATCTTCTAAAGCTATTTGTTTGATTTTATCATACAAATATAAGCCCTAATTAATTAAAATCGGCAAGATTGAAATACTAAATAAACATTAGGACTTTCCTGAATTCAAGCCAAACAATAGGATAGTCGGGAAATTACCGAAGTTCACTTCGAATCAGTGATTTCTCCTACCTTTCTTCCTTTGGATTCACAAAACAAAATGTTCCAAGTTTGATCCATTCCCTATCGAAATTCCAAAATTCAATCCTCGAAAACTTAAACTTTGAAATCCTTGAGAGCAGAATTATTGATTATTATCGAGAGTTTTCTTAGGTGATTCCCATCACTTAAGATGTAATTAACTATAGGGGCTTGCCCTTATAGGGAATTTTAAAGAACCCAGGTAATATAAACCCTGTTTGATGTTTTCATATTAAGCAGGGGAATTTTGTCGGCTTATAAAATTGGTTCGCAGACCAAACGGATGTCACAAATCTTCTAGTTTATTTAATCGAGCCCCACCGTCAAGCAGTGTGTCTATCCTTAGGGATAGATACACGGTCTGTGGTGCGGTGCTCGTTTATATAAACTATTTGGGATGTGAGATTGGTTTAGTCTCATATCATAAAACCTTCAAATTTAAAATTATTTTCGAAATCAAATATTACTTTTCAAATTATTTATTTTAATTAAATTAAAAATTCGCCGACAGATTTCTGTTAGGCGACCCCTCTTCAAAATAAAACACAACCTAAAAATATGCCGACACGACTATGACAATACAATCTTAAAATGAATCCCTTATAGTACGCCTTCGGTGTCACTTTAGGAAAATTTTTACGATTTGTAGTTCGGCATCGTGGGATAGAAATTGATCCTCTCAAAATTGAAGCTATCCTGAATATGCCTCCTCCTAAAAATCTAACCCAATTGAGATCCTTTCAAGGAAAATTATCGTATATACAATGTTTAAATTCCAATCTATCGGGTAGATGTCAACCTCTCACTGCCCTTACTAGAAAGGATACCAAATTTGTGTGGGCTGAAAAATGTCAGCACGCCTTTGAAAACATTAAACAATATCTGACAACCCCTCCTGTCTTAGCAGCCCTGTATTAGGAAGACCTCTAATCCTTTACACCGCAGCATTGGACTATTCACTTGGAGCTCTATTAGCACAAGAAAATGACGAGGGAAAAGAAAGTGCATTATACTATTTAAGTCATTGTTTAGTTCCAACGGAAATAAAATACCCGACAATTGAGAAGCATTGTTTAGCCTCGATCTTCGCAGTTCAAAAACTAAAGCATTATATGCTTTCTCATAAGGTAACTCTTATTTCAAAAGTTAATCCATTACAATATTTAATAACACGACCAACACTTTCTGGGAGATTAGCAAGATGGGCAATGATCTTACTCCAATTTGATATAACATTTGTACTGTTACGTGCCGTCAAAGGACAAATCTTGGCAGATTTCTTAGCAACACATCCAATTCCAACTAGATCACCCCTTAATGACGATTTACCTGATGAACAAATATCAGAAATAAAAACTTCCAATGTGCAATGATGGGAACTCTAGTTTCACGGAGCATCATCTGCATGGAAAGACAAAGACAAACAGACAATTATACCAGACAAAGCTGGAGTAGGATTGATTTTCATTACTCCAGACAAAACGATGATGCTTTTTTCCTATCATTTGACAGAACCATGCACAAATAATGAAGCTGAATATGAAGCGCTCATAACCGGTCTAGAATTAACAATATTGATGGAAATAAAAAATATCGACATTTACTGGGATTCCTGATTGATTATTAATCAAATTGCTTGGCAAATACAAAACTTTGAAGTCACGACTTGAATAGTATTCTCGTTACACTCTGAAATTACTTCAACAAATTCCTGATGTAACATTCTTCTTAATCCCAAGACGAGACAATTCTCTAGCAGATGTTCTGGCAAAACTCGCAAAAGAATTCGCATGTCCAGAAGAAGATGACATACCGATCTCTATAAGAGGACGACAAGTTCTTTCTCAAATTGATATGGATAATTTACATAAAATCGGTGAAAATATGACAATGACAATAAATGATGAAAATGATGATTGGCGACAACCAATCATCCAATATTTACAAACTGGAAAATTACCTGAAAACACTTCTATTGCCAACCAAATCAAACAAAGAGCATTATCATATGCTCTAATAAATGATATTCTTTACAAATGACCTTTTGATCAAATGTGGTTAAGATGTTTAAACCAAGTTGAAGCTCAAGAGATTGTTAAGGAAGTTCATTCAGGTTTATGTGGTGCACATCAATCTGGGCCCAAAATGAAAATGAAAATAAAAAGAATGGGTTATTATTGGCCAACAATGATGGCTGATTGCCTTGACATTTCAAAGAAATGCCATCAATGTGAAATACGTGGGGTAGTTTTACATCAACCTCCAAATGTCCTACACCCAACTATTGCATCATGGCCATTTGAATGTTGGGTTACCGACATTGTGGGCCCTATAGATCCTCCATCTTTCGAGGGTCATAAATTTATTCTGGCAGCTACTGACGATTTTTCCAAATGGGCAGAAGCAACACCACTTAGAGAAGTTAAGGCAAAACAAGTTCTTCATTTCTTTAAAACACATATCGTTTATAGATTTGGAATTCCTCGAAGGGTCATATCAGACAACAGATTTGCCTTCAAAAACATGAAAATGAATAATTTTATCCAAAGACACGGGATTGATTGGAGGTACTCCACAATTTATTACCCTAAGGCCAATAGACGAAGCTTTCAATAAAACATTGGTTCAAATCTTGAAAAAGACGTTGAATAACAACCCAAGATAGTGGCATGAACGATTAATAGAAGCTTTATGGGCTTGTAGAACTACATACCGAACTCCAACACAGTCTACAAAATTTGCTTTGGTATATGGTTCTGAAGCCATTTTACCACTTGAAGTCCAAATTCCTTCTCTAAGAATTGCGATAGCAAACAAAATAGCTGAAGAAGAAAATGCTAGACTACGACTTGAAGAACTTAAAAGTTTGGAAGACAAACATCTACAAACCCAACAAAATATCGAACTGTATCAAGCAAAAATGATACAGCTCACGACAAATTAGTTCACCCCAGAACCTTTCAAATTAGCGAATTAGTTTTAGTTCTTCGATGACCTATACTAGCTCATCGAAAGATAGGTGGTAAATTTGAACCAATATGGGAGGGCCCATATGTAATTGAAAAGACATATTCAGGAGGATCCTACCAACTGGTGGATTTCCAAGGAGAAAGAATCCCGCCTCCAATCAATGGACGTTTTCTAAAGAATTACTTTGCAACATAAAAATAAAAATGAATTGCGACTTATTTATAAATTGGGACAATAAATTTTTCTTTCCAAAATCATTTTTAATTTTTTTTATGACATCTGTATCATTTGCTGAACAAATGTTTAAAAGGCTAAAATGTTATTTTGTCTTATTATTTTCAGGAAAAATGTCTGAAGACAGACTATTTTTCTCGTTTCAAAATAATATGACCTTCACCTCGGACCATCGACACATGGACGAGGGAACCGAATTCATTTCAACTTTGACTCCGTTGCAGTGTTGAATCCATATATCACGGATCGTTACTTTATCCGGTGAATCATAATGGATTTAATCTACAAACACCTTTGATAGAATTCAAACTCCGACAAACCGAAGAGTATGAATTCACAATCATTGATAGCTCAGATGAGCAAGAATTCATGACTACTTCAGTACAAGGAGTATCTACATCGGGTACAAAAAATATGGCAACAGGACTTACTAGGTCACAGAGACGAAATCATAATAAACGACTGAAGTGTCAAAAACAATTACAAGAAAAACAAAATATGGAGGATATTAGTCAATCAAAATCACGAACTATTAATACTCCATTTGAAGAAATAAATTCTGCATTAGAAACGACAAATCTAAATCCTACAAAGAAAATCAAGATGGGAAAGCGATTATCACTTCACCATCAGTCACACCTACTCAGAGTTTGAAGGTGTCAGAAAAGAAAGTTGACAGAAAGAATCACTCAAGGGAAGAGGTGCGACGAATTCGAGCTATCGAATGGAGAACCTTTGAACAATATAAGCATGTGAACAAAAGGACAATAAATATTTCGGATGGTCTTAAATTGTTTACCAAAATATTTGATGAGGATGAACAAGCTGCTATCATTGATCATATTACAAAAGCCCGAAATCGGGGTAGGGCTGGACACCTTCGAAGGAAAACCTATTATGAACCCAATAAATGGATTCGTGGCAAGGGCAGACAAACCATCCAATGTGGGTGTTGCTACAATTATGCAAGAGACAAAGAAGGAAATCTCCCCGAAATTTTGCGACACGAACAAGTAGATCCTTTACCCACTGTGATAATTCAAATTATCAGACGACTTGTCACTTGGGGGATCATACCTGCAAATTGTGTTCCCGATAGTTGCGTCATAAACATGTATGATGAAGGAGATTGTATCCCTCCTCATATTGACAGTCATGACTTCGAAAGACACTTTTGTACGATGTCTTTAATGAACCGCTGCTCTATTGTATTTGGGAGGGAGATACAGATTCTTGGACCTGGAGAATTTGAAGGAACATGTCGTATCCTTCTGACTCGAGGATCAGTCCTTTTATTTCAAGGAAATGGAGCAGACTTTGTAAAACACTGCATACCCAACGTCGATAGGCCACGCATATCAATCACTTTGCGACGGATGAAGCCTGATAAAAGACCGGTTGGATACCAAGCTATCCTGGAACTTGAAGGATTGAAGCCTTTAGAGTTACCGTAATCCCATAAAAATGTCTGAACACCTGAAACATGTTCGACAAATAATGTTTTGGAGTGTAGGACGTTTATAGACAGTCTGTTAAAATCCAAGGCTATGTTATGATATATATAAGAACTTTTGACATGAGATATATCTGTAGTTGTCGATGTGTGATATATCGGTAACTGTTGGAATGTAAAATATCAGTAGTTTTTTGCAGCACGCTATATGATATGTACACATATATGTACCGTTAACTTTTTCTTGCAATAATATGTACGGGTGACCTTTTTATGGAAATAAAATGAAATGTTGGAAAAATGTTCCCCATTGTCTATGATATGTCGACAGGTCCTAAAAATAATAAAATAAATTTTAAAGATAAAATGAATAACTTGTGATAACTAAACATGAGAATTATCATTCGACCTATATAGGTCAAAACCCCAGCGGATATTCCCACAAAAAATATTAGTGAGTTCGCCACTCTCTCCGGTTATTGGATGTAAGTCCTTTCCTGATACGGAAATCATGGCTTTCCTCTAACCAAATCTTGACATTGACATTTTGAGGAAAATAGAAAATAACATCTATTTTCTCTCTCTGGTTATTGGATATAAGTCCTTTCCTGACACGAAAATCATGGCTTTCCTCTAAACAAATCTTGACATTGACATTTTGAGGAAAATAGAAAATGACATCTATTTTCTCTCTCTAATTATTGGATGTAAGTCCTTTCCTGACACGGAAATCATGGCTTTCCTCTAACCAAATCTTAACATTGACATTTTGAGAAAAATAGAAAATGACATCTATTTTCTCTCTCCGGTTATTGGATGTAAGTCCTTTCCTGACACGGAAATCATGGCTTTCCTCTAACCAAATCTTGACATTGACATTTTGAGGAAAATAGAAAATGACATCTATTTTCTCTCTCCGGTTATTGGATGTAAATCATTTCCTAATACGGAAATCATGGCTTTCCTCTAACCAAATCTTGACATTGACATTTTGAGGAAAATAGAAAATGACATCTATTTTCTCTCTCCGGTTGTTGGATGTAAGTCCTTTCCTGACACAGAAATCATGGCTTTCCTCTAACCAAATCTTGACATTGACATTTTGAGGAAAATAGAAAATGACATCTATTTTCTCTCTCCAGTTATTGGATGTAAGTCCTTTCCTAACACGGAAATCATGGCTCTCCTCTAACCAAATCTTGACATTGACATTTTGAGAAAAATAGAAAATGACGTCTATTTTCTCTCTCCATTTATGGGATATAAGTCCTTTCCTGACACGGAAATCATGGCATTCCTTTAACAAAATAACAACATTGACATTTTGAGAAATGAAATATGACATCCATTTTCTCTCCCGTAAATTCCTTTCCAGACACGAGAAGAATATTCCTTCTAAGAACCGACAAACAAGACATCTGACATCCTCTAGGAGCAGTATGATACCAACTCTTTTCCTGATTGTTATGGGACATCTCTTAGATCACTTCAGTATTCTACACATATTGAGGGCCCTTTTGTTGACCTCATTTTTATAATAGGTCAACCTTTTGACCTAAAAAGTCAACTTTGGTCAAAATGGTTAAGCCAGACCGAATGACCAACCTTGTTGACCCCATAGGTCAATCTTTTGACCTAAAAAGTCAACTTTGGTCAAAACGGTCAAACCAGACCCAATGACCAACCCTGTTGACCCCATAGGTCAACCTTTTGACCTAAAAAGTCAACTTTGGTCAAAATGGTCAGACCAGACCTAATGAAAAACCCTGTTAACCCCATAGGTCAACTTTTTGACCTAAAAGTCAACTTTGGTCCAAATGGTCAAACCAGACCCAATGACCAACCCTGTTGACCCCATAGGTCAACCTTTTGACCTAAAAAGTCAACTTTGATCAAAATGATTAAACCAGACCCAATGACAAACCCTGTTGACCCCATAGGTCAACCTTTTGACCTAAAAAGTCAACTTTGCTCAAAATGATCAAACCAGACCCAATGACCAACTCTATTGACCCCATAGGTCAACCTTTTGACCTAAAAGTCAACTTTGGTCAAAATGGTCAAACCAGACCCAATGACCAACCCTGTTGATCCCATAGGTCAACCTTTTGACCTAAAAAGTCATCTTTGGTTAAAATGGTTAAACCAGACCCAATGACCAACCCTGTTGACTCCATATGTCACCCTTTTGACCTAAAAAGTCAACTTTGGTCGAAATGGTCACATCAGACCCAATGACCAACCCTGATGACCCCATAGGTCAACCTTTTAACCTAAAAAGTCAACTTTGGTCAAAATGACTAAACTAGACCCAATGACCAAACCTGTTAATCCCATAGGTCAACCCTTTGACTCAATGACATGTATAAAACCCCAAAATGATAAAATCACAAATATTGTGATCAAATCAACCATGATAAAGTTGAAAAAGGTCACATTGGACATCTTGAAATTAAATTGATCAATTTAGGCTGACTTGGGTTAACCTAAATCAAAATTGGTCAACACTTATCTATTTTAATCAAAATAGGTAAAAAATGAAATAAAAACAGCAAAATTAATTAAATAATTAATTTCAAAATTTTTTTGATTAATTAAATTAATTAATGATTTAATTTTTAGTTTTTTAATTAAATGACATAATTAATTAAAATGAAAATTAAATTAAAATCATAAAATGACAAAATTAAGTAAAAATGATAAAATTAATCAATTAATTAATTTGAAATTATTTTCAATTAATAAATTGATTAATGAAATAATTTCCAACAATTTTTAATAACATAATTAATTAAAATGAAAATAACACATGGCCTTCCCAAAATTAATTAAAGTTAAAACTAAATTAAACCCATCATAAGACATAATTAACACATGACAAAGCTTAGCTGAAATTATGGCTATCCATGGGTTAACTCCCATCATGGTGAATAAAATGAGGTGGCTCTTTCTCCTTCATTCTAAGCCATGAATCACCTCTACTCAACAATGAGGTGGCTGGCCAACATTAAGGCATATTTCCCACCTCCTAAACTAACAAATGGGAAGGGAACAAAGCTTAAACTCCACTCCTCACCATGGTTAAATGAAATCATGAGGGGGAAACATATGTGTCGTCATTTGCCAAAGCTAATGGGTGACTTGTAAGCTCATGAGGAAGAGAAATTACAACTCATTTAAAAGAGCTAAACCACCTCATGCATGATCCAATGGGAAGGAACCAAAACAATGAGCTCATGATGGAGAACTTTGGAAAGACAACCATAGTTATCCCCTCAGCTGAAATTTTATCTTCAATTCATTAATAGGGAAGATAACAACTCCCCTAGTACAGCCTAAGCCAAGCCATGGCCTCCCCATGGCTATAAATAGGGCCATACCCGAGCCTTACTAAGGAGAAGAAAAAAATTTCGTGAGACCTATAGGCTGCTCAAATCTTCTGGCTCCCAACACAAAAACTCTTCCCAAGAGTCTTACCATTTTGATCAAACCCAAACCATAGATTGAGCCCATTCGAGCCAATTTGATCAAAATTCAAAAACAACCCAAACCAGCCACCTTCTTAAAATTCTCCTCTGAGGCTGACTTTTGAACCAAATTGGTGCAGGAACAATCTTCCTCTGGAGTCTTAGAAGACAACTACAAGGTCTGATCAAGCTTGATTTACTTGTGGCAAAGGTATGAAATTATTGTTCTTTAAATAATTCATATTTTTGAAAAATCATGTGTTATACTAGCCCAGAAATGTTGCATCACCGTATGGATATATTGTACATGTTTAGATGATTCCATAGGTTTAAATATCACTGAATTTCGTTGAGAAATGAGTGAGATATTACTGTTTGAAGTTTAACGGTTCAAAATTTTTTCGAATTAATAAGGGATTTATCTCCGCTGTCCGTTCCCGTGGTTTTGAACGGACTGCGCTGATCGCGCCATCCGGTGTATGCTGTTCGGATCCGTGCACGGGATCTTCCCGCTCTTCGACGCGTACGAGGACACGCGTCGCTCGGCCGATTTTCTGGAATTAATAAATTTCAGAAAACCTTAAAAACTTCAAAAATTCATATCTTTTGATCTAGGGTCACAAAAATAAAATAAAAATACCTCTGGAAAGCTCTTGAAGAGAGGAAAATTATGAATAAAAAATCATAATATTATTCCCATTATTTAATTTTTAAATAATTAAATACTCTCTGGAGTATTTTAATTATTAAAAATTAATTACAAATAAAAAATATTAAATTTTGAGGCATTTATCTTTATGTCCTTAGGGATGTTTCATGATTTTTTTCAAGGACAGAAAACATGTCTAGGACACTTCTTTCTAATTTTAAAAATATTTTGTAATTACTTCAAATAATAATTACAGAAAAATGAAGATTAAGAAAAATAAAATGAAAATGATTAGAAATTTTAGGATAACTTAAAATGACCCTAGGAAAATAATTTCTAAGTCATAAAAATAATTTTAAAAGATATTTTAAAATTTAGGATTAAAATTCATTATTAAATAATAAATTTAATCCTAAAAATCACCCTATTATAAACTTAACCTATTTTCTTTGAGAGTCTAAGTTTGAAATGAATCTAGTCCATGTTAGACTTATGAAAAACTTTAACTAAGTCTAAAAAAATGATAAATTAGACTTGGTAAACTTTAATTAAGTCTAAAATGATAAAATTAGACTTAATAGGTTTAAAACATCATTTAAACCTATTAAACCTTAAGCTTAATTAATTAAGTCTAAAATGACAAAATTAGACTTAATTAGGTTTAAAACATCATTTAAACCTATTAAACCTTAAGCATAATTAATTAAGTCTAAAATGATAAAATTAGACTTAATTAGGTTTAAAACATCATTTAAACCTATTAAACCTTAAGCATAATTAATTAAGTCTAAAATGAGAAAATTAGACTTAATTAGGTTTAAAACATCATTTAAACCTATTAAACCTTAAGCTTAATTAATTAAGTCTAAAATGACAAAATTATACTTAATTAGGTTTAAAACATCATTTAAACCTATTAAACCTTAAATAATTAGACTTAACCCATATTAAGTCTAATTAAATTAATAAAATCTTACCTAAATTAGGTTTACTTAACCTTAAACAATTAGACTTAACCCATATTAAGTCTAATTAAATCAATTAAACCTTACCTAAATTAGGTTTAATTAACCTTAAAAAATTAGACTTAACCCATATTAAGTCTAATTAATCAATTAAACCTTACCTAAATTAGGTTTAACTAACCTTAAACAAATTAGACTGAACCCATATTAAGTCTAATTAATCAATTAAACCTTACCTAAATTAGGTTTGATTAACCTTAAACAATTAGACTTAACCCATATTAAATCTAATTAAATCAATTAAACCTTACATAAATTAGGTTTAATTAACATTAAACAATTAGACTTGACCCATAATAAGTCTAATTAAATCAATTAAACCTTACCTAAATTAGGTTTAATTAACCTTAAACAATTAGACTTAACCCTTAATAAGTCTAATTAAACCTTACCTAAATTAGGTTTAATTAACCTTAAACAATTAGACTTAACCCATAATAAGTCTAATTAAATCAATTAAACCTTACCTAAATTAGGTTTAATTAACCTTAAACAATTAGACTTAAACCTTAATAAGTCTAAATCAATTAAACCTTACCTTAATTAGGTTTAATTAACCTTAAACAATTAGACTTAACCCATAATAAGTCTAATTAAATAATTTAAACCTTACCTAAATTAGGTTTAATTAACCTTAAACAATTAGACTTAACCCATATTAAGTCTAATTAAATCAATTAAACCTTACCTAAATTAGGTTTAATCAACCTTAAACAATTAGACTTAACCCATATTAAGTCTAATTAAATCAATTAAACCTTACCTAAATTAGGTTTATTCACCTTAAACAAATTAGACTTAACCCATATTAAGTCTAATTAATCAATTAATCCTTACCTAAATTAGGTTTAATTAACCTTAAACAATTAGACTTAACCCATATTAAGTCTAATGAAATCAATTAAACCTTACCTAAATTAGGTTTAATCAACCTTAAACAATTAGACTTAACCCATAATAAGTCTAATTAAATCAATTAAACCTTACCTAAATTAGGTTTAATTAACCTTAAAATATTAGACTTAACCCATATTAAGTCTAATTAAATCAATTAAACCTTACCTAAATTTGGTTTAATTAACCTTAAACAATTAGACTTAACCCATATTAAGTCTAATTAAATCAATTAAACCTTACCTAAATAAGGTTTAATTAACCTTAAACAATTAGACTTAACCAATATTAAGTCTAATTAAATCAATTAAACCTTACCTAAATTAGGTTTAATTAACCTTAAATAATTAGACTTAACCCATATTAAGTCTAATTAATCAATTAAAACTTACCAAAATTATGTTTAATTAACCTTAAACAATTAGACTTAACCCATATTAAGTTTAATAAATCAATTAAACCTTGCCGAAATTAGGTTTAATTAACCTTAAACAAGTCTAATTAATTCATTAAACCTTACCTAAATTAGGTTTAATTAACCTTAAACAATCAAACTTAAGCCAAATTAAGTCTAATATAACCTGAATACAATCTAACTTGAATTCAAGTTAACCTAAAACATAGGTTCAACCCGACATGAACCTAAAACCTAACTTAAGTCTGACTTACATTAGACTTATGTCAAACCAAACTTAGGTTCAACCTGATATGAATCTAAGTCAAACCTAAATGTAACTTAAGTCTAACCAACATTAGACTTAAGTCAAACCAAACTTAGGTTCAACCCGACATGAACCTAAAACCTAACTTAAGTCTGAATTACATTAGACTTAAGTCAAACCAAACTTAGGTTCAACCTGATATGAATCTAAGTCAAACCTAAACCTAACTTAAGTCTAACCTACATTAGACTTAAGTCAAACCAAACTTAGGTTCAACCCGACATGAACCTAAAACCTAACTTAAGTCTGACTTACATTAGACTTAAGTCAAACCAAACTTAGGTTTAACCTGACATGAATCTAAGTCAAACCTAAACCTAACTTAAGTCTAAGCTACATTAGACTTATGTCAAACCAAACTTAGGCTCAACCCGACATGAACCTAAAACCTAACTTAAGTCTGACTTACATTAGACTTAAGTCAAACCAAACTTAGGTTCAACCTGACATGAATCTAAGTCAAACCTAAACCTAACTTAAGTCTAACCTACATTAGACTTAAGTCAAACCAAACTTAGGTTCAACCCGACATGAACCTAAAACCTAACTTAAGTCTGACTTACATTATACTTAAGTCAAACTAAACTTAGGTTCAACCTGACACGAATCTAAGTCAAACCTAAACCTGAACTTAAGTCTAACCCATATCAGACTTAAGTCAAACTCAAACTTAGGATCAACCCGACATGAACCTAAGTCTAACCCAAACTTAATCTTAACTCAAGACTCAACCCATATTGAACTCAAACCACCTTTAAGTATAGTTTCAACTTAACTTGAACTTAACTTAAGTCAAACCTTAATTTAAAACAAAATCATATTGAACTTTTAACTTAACTTAATTCAAACCTAAATTCAACATAAAATTTTAATTAAGTCTAACATATTAGACTTAATTAAAACATCAATCCATTAATTAATTAAGATTTAAATCAACAAACCTTGATTAAGTCTAATATCTCAATAAACTACAGCTAAATAGACTTAATTAAAACTTAAAGTCTTACCTAAAAAGGACTTAGATGGTCAGTAATTCTAATTAAATCTAATTTATTAGACTTGATTAACCTTTAAGTCCTATTTAAACATGGCTTAAAACTTAATTAAGTGTATTCTAAAGTTCAGACAGACATGAACTCAAGTTAATTAGAATCAATCAACATTGAATTTAACTTAGGTTCAACCAAACATGAACCCAAGTTAGTTCAATCAATATTGAATCTAACTTCCAACTTTTTAATTTAAGTTCAGACAGACATGAACTTAAGAAGATTTAATCAATATTGAATTTAATTTAGGTTCAACCAGACATTAACCCAAGTTAGTTCAATCAATATTGAATCTAACTTCCAACCTTTTAACTTAAGTTCAGACAGATATGAACTCAAGTTAATCTAACCCAACTTTCAACTCGAATTCAAACAGACATGAATTCAAAATTTAAGTTTAAACTTAAATCAAGACATAAATTCAACATTTCAAACCAAAATCGACATAAATTCGATAAAAATTCAACATAATCAACATAAATTCGACATTTCAAACAAAATTTGGCTTGGATATTTCAAACATAAATCAACATAACCGACATGAAATTGACATTTCAAATATAAATTTGACAAATATCGATATTAAATGAAATTAATCCGATATTTCGACAAAATTAAAGATTAATCAATATAATTTGACATAAACTGACATCCAGGACATGTTAAATCAAAACATCCTACAAAATTCTAAGGCAAGGAACATGACATTATTTTCTAACAATCTTTTCTTTGCAGGGTGAAGACAAAAAGTTTCGTTTAGATTTTCTTTGCATGTTATAGGATGTGCTAACTCTGTTTTGCAGGACGACATTTTGGATGAACAACAACAAAACCAAACTTTTTAGGATAGCCACGAAACATAATATTTTTAAAATGAAACAAAGCAACGACATGGAAAACAAAAACAAAACTTTTAAGATAACGACATAAAAAAAAACAAAATCAAAACTTTAAAATAATAAATGTGACATGACATTTAGGAGTGATAGTGGGTACATCTCTCCTTAAAAGTAAAATTTTAGAAAACAAATGATTGACATTAATCAGAGGTTTTCTTGAACAATTAAAAATTGCTTAAGATGTAATTAACTATAGAATCTTGCTTCTATAGAAGATCCAAAAGAACCCACAATAGAAATCTCTGGTTTTCCATGATTTTCTTTATATGAAAATTCTAGGATATATTGTTCTAGGATATTCTTCTATAAGGATTGTCATAAACATCATTTTCTACTATTAGCCCTAAATTCCTCAAACCTTTCATGGGATTTATAGGAATAAAATTTGGCTAATATTAGATGGCGACTCCTCAATATCGACATTCCACACCAATCTCTTCCCGTTGTCACCAAGAATTCTTTAAGTTAAACTTTCATGCATGATGATTATCATTAAAAACCCTAAAAAGTATTGTTTTCTTTCATAGCTTGCTCAATCCAGTTATCCAAATTACTCTCTGTAAGTTGTATAATTTTTATATTTGAATATGAAAACCATGGAAACTAGTTTGGTGGTCATTGGACACCGTTTTACGTAACATGGTGCACATAGAGTTCTTATGCATCAGAAATTGTCCCACATAAAATTTTTTTAGCCAGTCATTATTTTGAAAAGCTAACTTCCCCATCATATCTGTATCATCTACCTCTTTAAAATGAGTTCTTGACACTAAATATGACCTTGTTTGGGTACATTTTGAGCAAAGAATAATTTGAAGATATAAATGATAATTCGATCATAAAATGGTAATTTGATCATAAATCATTCAAAATGAATTCAAATGAACTCTGAACATCAACGAAATGTTTTAAATTCAAAAAATATGCTATTTAGTCCAATAAAATTTAATTATTTTATTTTTTAAATACCATTTCTCTCTTTGTTGACCTCACTTTTGTTGAGGCACAGTCTTTCTTTATAATAGCCTAGGGTCTAGCCATGTGACTTTCCTGGGGACTATCTTAGAAGACTAGCAATGGAACCCTTACACCAAAGAAAATCAAAAAAACACTTGTTTGCTTGACTTGGAGTTTTCAAATGCTTAAAGTCTAAACCTATAAATGCTTAGGAGGATGAGATCAATCATTAGGAAGCTCAAAAGGAGTTCCCTTTAGCATGGTTGAACCTTAGGACTGACCCTGTTTGGACTGGAGCTGGTACACACACACACTTGCACTCTCACACAATACCTCACAACCCTAAACCAAACTTCTCCACACTTGATCCCCTACTCTTTTGTAAACTCATGTGGGTGGTTTCCCCAAGCTCTTAGCCCTAGGCTAGGGTTTGGTTACTATAAGTACATGGAGAATCCAAATGGGGAATTCCCTTGGTCCATGGCTGAAATGGGATATCAATCCCTCTCAATTTCAATTTTACCAAAAATCTAAACTTTTTAACTCCTTTACCCCTAAACTCCACCAAATGACCAAATTACCCCAAAAACTCCAATTTTATCCAAAATTCCCAGATCAACAAAAATTGTCAAATCCATTAAAAATCCCCCCAAAAGATTTCTCACTACTCAAAATACCTAAAACACCTCAAATTTAAAAAAATTCATAAGATAGCCCTAAAATACCCAAAATTACCAAAATGCCCCCCTAGCCAAGATTTTTAAAAATTCTAAAAACTCTCAAAAATTTCCAAAGTCCTCCAAATATTCCTAATTTTAATTTTGAACCATCACATTAACCCAATTTGACTAAATTAGCCCAATTTAACTAAAAGTCTTAAATTGGCCCTGAAGGCCTAAAATGCCTAAATCACCCCCAATGTCCACCAAAGTGACTTCAATTCTTCCCAATTCCAATTCCAAAATTTATTTCAACATCCCCAATCCTAATTGAAACCAAATCCAAGCCCAATTTGACCCATATTTGAACTCAATTTTAACCCAAACCAAAAAGCCCTAATTTTGACCATATGAGCCAATTCCTCCAAATTAAACCAAGTGTTAATCAATATCCCCAAATTTTGAATTATAAACTCTTCATGAAATTCTCCTCAACAAAATTAAACCATTAATTGCCCCTAATTTGAGCCTAAACCACACCTAAGTCCAACCAAATCTAAAAATTTAAATTTTGCCCCAAATTGGTCACATTTTCAAAATCCACCAATTTGAATTCCCTCACCCTAAAATTGACACCCAAAAACTATTGAAAACTCTTTAAGACATCCTAATCCCCGGTAAATGCAATGGCGCCAAATAATTGGTACCGTCCGGTAAATGCGCTGATGATTTAGATATGAAACTTATGATTTTATTATATGGGATACTACGTAAAGATACGTATCATTTATCAAGTAATATAGAACTTTCTGATTAAGTCCCGAGATATCAAACCCACAGGGAAAATATGAAAATTTTTAAAGAAATCAGAAAATTATCTTTTTAATTTCTTTAATTGTTTTTGAAAAAGTATGTCTTGATTTGAAAAGTTTTGAAAGTTGATTTGTCTTTTAAAATTTCCTTAATAAAATGTTAAGCAATGAAATTAAAATTATAATAACTAATAACACTTGATGTAAAATACTATTAACTAGAATATCTTTTTCTTTTCTTTTATGAAGAAGTAATAATTCTTAAAGTATTTTTTTGGAAGTATTTAAATTTGTTGTGACAGATAGAAGCAAATGTGTTCTTTACCCTTACTTGGTTCTATAAAGAACATATGTTAATTTGAAATTTTTATTATTTTGAACATGGTTAGGCAGGGATGATACCAGTCTTTCACTCTAGAGTTCCCTCGATTCCCACCAACTGGGGGCTAACTTCTCATAACAAAACTCAAAATTTCAAACCAAATTAAGGGTTTTTAGCTTGTCACTCTAAAATCCTCTAATTTTACTCTCTTTCATAAAAATCTCTTCTAATATCACATTAAATTATATGGACTACAATTCTCACCCATATAATTGCAAGTGATTCTTATTAACTTTTATGAGACAATACCGCATTGGATCTTACATAATCTCAAGAAATTCTACAACTTAACAGGACAAATTAAGAAGTAAACAAAGTTTTTTAGAATCAATCTTCACAACTTCTTCCAACCTTTAAACACTTATACTTTCCACAAAAATTCTTTATAAATTAATTACTTCTCCATTTAAGAAAGAAAAAGATAAAGTAAACTACTCAGAATGCATTGGGAAAATACAAAAATACATTGATTTGAAATTAAAAACAATAAGAAAAATAACAAACGAAAGCAAGTATTAATAAAAAGATTAAAAGTAAACACTTATCTGAAAATCCTCTCCACAAGACTAAGGAAGTTCCTCTGAAACTTTGACTCTTCTCTAAACTACTCCTCAGTGCAAGTCTCCCAACTCTGATGACTCAGAATATAAACTTCAGACTTCAATAAAAACTAAACTAAAAGAAAGAAAAGAAGTGGGAAGAATAAGACTTCACTCCGACCCTTTTCTCCTTTCTACTCTCTACTCCTACTCTTAATAAAAACTCTTAAAATGCAGTGGAAGAATAATGGAAGTACCCTTCAAAATGCAGTGGAAGAGCCTCCTAAAGCCTCTCGTTCAAAATGTAGTGGAAGAGCCTCCTAAAGTCTCCCCTAATCTTTCCTAAGACTCTCTTTAAATAGTAAACCAAAATGTGCCTTGGTGTCTCTTGAAAATGTGTCCAGATTCAATGTATCTACCAAGGTCAAACTTGCCACCCAAAGGAAGTTATGGTAGTTACCACCAAGAGTTACATCCCATCCCCTTTGAAATTGGTGCCAAATTCATTTGAATTTCGATTTTTAATGCATGGCGTTAAGCGCGGCCAACTGACGCTTAGCCGCTAGTGCCAAAATTTTGATTTTTCATTATTTTTGCTCTATATTTGATCCAATTTTGCTCCTTTCATAATGACCATCCATTTTCATCATACCTGCAAGAAAAACACAAAATACCTTCCCTTAAAGTGCAATATCATTAAAATTAGGTATAAAAATGTGCATAAAAATACTATATATTTTAGGTGTATCAAAATCCCCCAAACTTAAAAATGCTACTTGTCCTCAAGTGACAGTTAATCTCATAGAATATTTTAGCATGCAAATTATGTAATGAGTTTCTTAGGAAGATAACAAAATTTTATTCTAGAAATGGAATAGTCCAATGTAGAAAAATTTTCAGTAATTAAAATCAACTTAAAGTTTAGAAAGTTCTTAAGTGAAGAAAAATAACAAATATAAGTCTCTATCTATTTCAGAAATATTTATAGATTCTTCAAAATATATTATTCAAACATTTATTTTTCTCATTTAAAAATCTTTATTGAAAAATAATTTTACTTACTATATTATAACCTTAAGTTTTAGATTTTCTCTGAACTTATATTTTAAACTTTAAGTATGAAACCAATTTTTGATTAGGCCCTTAAATCCTCAAGCTTCTCCCCCATTTTCATATACTATTTTTCACTTTTTCTTTTTTTTTTAATTTTTTTTATAAGGCAAGGATTACTATATCTGGATAGGCCTTTAATGATTTTGAATTCCACCCTTCCATTTAAAATGAAGGTCAGATATACATCTTTCACTTAAAAATCATAATAATAATATTTGAAAATTACTCTTCAATAAAAGAAATTTAAGCTTTGAAGAATAAAAGTCAAATCTTCTATTTATCCAAAAATACAAAACTTCTTACTAAAGATAGTTTAACTTTATTTAACACTTCTTCATTAAGATAATTTTAACTTTAAGTTTTTCATGATTACTATAAATTTTAACTAAATTCTTTTATTCATTTCTATATTCAAAATTTTATTCCCCTAATATAACTTCATGTACATAATTATTCTCAATAAAAAAAAAGATTTATTTTTAAGTATTCTTGAAAATCAAATAAAATTTTAGGTTTTTGAAAATCTTTATTTTTTAAAATCCCCCCAAACTTTAATTTTTTTATCAGCATATTTTTTTAGGTTTTAAATTTAATTTAAGTATATATATATAATTTGGAAAGTAGAATTTGATTTTTGAAAATAATTTTAAGATATGAAATCAAACTATCACACACCCTAATTAGTTTATATAAACGAGCACTGCACCTCAAACTGTGTATCTATCCCGAGGAATAATCACACTACTTGATGATGGGGCTCGATTAAATAAATTAAAAGATTTGTGACATCCGTTTGGTCTGTGAACCAATTTTATAAGCCGAAAGGTTCCCCGCTTAATATAAAGGAATTAAGCAGGGTTTATATTACCTGGGTTCTTAAAGTTCCCTATAAGGGCAAGCCCCAATAGTTAATTACATCCTAAATGATGGGAATCATTTAAGAAAACTCTCGATAATGATCAGTGGTTTTGCTCTCAAGATTTTTAAAGTTTAAGGTTTTCAAAGGATTGAATTTTGGAATTTCAATTGGGAATGGATCGAGTTTGGAACAGTTTATTTTAAGAGTCCGATAGAAGAGAAGTAGGAGAAGCTGAGGATCCAAGAAGAATCTTGGCAACTTCCCAAACTATCCTATTGTTTGGCTTCAATTTGGGAGTTCATTTAATTTTTCATCTTGCCTGTTTTAATTAATTAGGACTTATATTTGTATGACACAATCCTACAAACAGCCTCAAAGATGTGAGGGTTTATGTCATATCGAACGACTACCTAGGAGTCCTAAGACTAGTTAGGGCTTAATTTGCATGAGACAATTATGCAAATACCTAACAATAAGTTGAGGATTTATGTTGCACTAGGGAAACTACCTCGAAATCCTATGGCTAGTTGTTTATTTATAAGAAAAGAGAGTTGCTGTTGAAGATCCACTATTTGCTCTCTTGAATATGTCCTTCCGCATCCTTGATCATGCTGCTCTTCGGTGTATTGCCTCAAGCTCCTTGTTGTTGCAGAGGTTTAGTTTTAGAAATCATAAATCAAGATATGAGAGAAGCGTTTTGGTTTAGAAAAGTCTTAGAATCCAAATATTTTTGTGTTTTAATTAAAACAAATCTTAAAGTTGATTATAACAACATCGGTTAAGATCCCACGGTTCCATCCTTCAGGCATCGTTATTTTTATCGGATTGACTTAGTCCAAATGAATTTGCTAAACTCAACTGAATGAGTTCCACACTTTCATTTATACCATGGGAAATCCCGTTAGCAACACGTGGGTTACATCATCCGAGGTATTCCCGATCATCCAACGAGACGTTTTAATTTAGTTAAAATTGTAATTTTTGTTTTTTTGTTTGTGATTAAATTTTGAGTTGTCTTATATTTTGAAATGTTGTGGCGGTAAATTTTATCTTGTATGACTTTTAATTTAGTTTTGGGTTTCAGTTTTGTGGCTATCCTAAAGATTTCAGTTTTCATGCAACAATCTTATTTATCATGCAAGAAAAGTAAAACGCAGATGCAGGTAAATAAATTGCAATAAGGTAAATTGCAATAAAGTAAAAGCGTACACGGAGGGGCTTCTCGTCATTCCCAGCTGAAACTTTAGTATTGCATTGTATATATGTGTTTATAATTTTGCAGAAATTAAAGCATGTTAGAAAACAGGAAGAAGTAGAACTAACAAGAAGTAACTACTCAATCCTATGATGTCTATGTTAAGCTCTTGGTTGTCTACCAAGTCCTATGATGTCTATGCGAATTTCTATGTTGTGTTTCAATGAACTTTGTTAATTTAATTGAGGAGGGTTTCGTTAAGCAGATATATTAAGTTTAATAGACCTCAGAGGTATCCAAACAGTCAAAGAAGGATGCAGGTCCATGCTTCCCTCTCATATCCTGATGAAAAGTATCGGGCTCGTTTAAACTTATTATGTTGCTCAACAATTCAACCTACCTATACCCTTATTCTTAATGAACACAGTTGTTCGGGGTAGGTCGGGGCAGATGGGTTTAGGTGTGGTTTGGGTTTGTATTTGGTGGTAACTGGTAGTTTGATTTGGACTTACGGGATTTCTATGAAGAGCTTGTGTTTTTTTTTTAATTGAGTTTGATTTTAGTTTGAGGATTGGAGGATTTGAATTTGGTTTGTGTTTGTATTTGGTTTGGGTTTGAACTAGGTTTGGTTTTGGTTTTGGTTTGAATTTGGCTTTGTTTTTGGTTTGTTTTTTGGAGCTAGGAACTTTGAGTTTGCAATGTGAATTGGGAAGGTTGTGTGGACATCGAGTAAAGTTTGGGTTACTCCATGCATTCACTAAGCATAAGGGTATTCTTATTATGTTTTATACACCAAGTTGTGATTTCCTAGGAGTCTTTATGAAGGGAAAAATTAACCATGCCCCAGGAGGCCTATCCTAGGTTTGATTGTTATCGTGTTAGTATTGTATTGTGGTTGGGACTATTGTTGTGTGTGGTGATTATTATTTGTGTTGGGATTGTAGTTATGATTATATGTGATTGTTATTTATATGTTATTATCGTATTATATTGTTATTGTTAATGTTGTTATGTGTTATCATTGTTGTATGTCGTATGTTATTGTTTTATTTTGTTTATGTGTTATATTATTATTGTATGTTATTTTATTCTTATATTAATGTTATTTTATATGATGTTATGTTATTATTATTTTTATTATGTGTTTTTTAAACATATTATCTTTTATTTGTAATTAAAATTATTATTCATCTTTATTATTTATTGAATTTATTATCTTTATTTAATTCATAATGATTTGTTTACTTTATCATCATTTTTTTTATTTAACTAATTGGTTGTTATTTATTTGTTTTATTTAAATAATTGTTATTAATTTAATTTATTTATTTTATTTTACTTTAACATAATATTTATTTTTTTAAATTATTATCTTTAATTTAATTTTAATTTATTTTTTTATTTAATTTAATTTTAAATTAATTTAATTAATTATTATTTACAATTATTATTAATTTAATTTAATTTATTTATTTAATTTAATGTAAAGTATTATTGTTTAATTTAATAAAACTTAATTAAATTTGTTTTATTTTATTTAATTTAAATTACTATTTATTTATATTATTATTTAATTTAATTTATTTAATTTATTTAGTTTAATTTAATTTATTATTTATTTACATTATCAATTTAATTTATTTAATTTGTTTATTTAATTTAATTTTTATTTATATTATTATTTAATTTAATTTAATTTAATATGATTTGATTAATTTAATTAATTTAATTTAATTTAATTTATTATTATTTACAATTATTATTTAACTTTAATTTAATAATCGGTTTTCATTAATTTTTTTAACTTAATTTATTTAATTAATTAATTTAATTTAATTTATTTATTTAATTTAATTTCATTTTAAATTATTTATTCATTTACATTATCATTTAATTTAATATAATTTTGATTTATTTAATTTAATTAATTTAATTAATTTATTTAATTTAATTTAAACTACTATTTATTTAATTGTTTTTGGTTTACTTAATTAATTTTTATTTAATGTAATTTATTTAATTTAATTATTATTTAATTTAATTTATTTAATTTAATTACTATTTAATTTTTAAATTTAATTCATTATTCATTTATATTATTTAAATTATTTTCAATTTATATATATGTATGTATTATTTATTTTTATTATCCCTTCTAAGTTATTTTATTTTAATTAATTATATGTACATTTTTATTACTTAAATATTATTGATTTATTATTATTAATTTATGTTATTAATTTACATTAAATATTAATATCATTTTTATTATTATTTATTTATTTATAAAGCTTTTAAATTTTCTCTCTCATAAATTATCCTTTTATTTATTTTAAGTTATTACTATTTATTTAAAGCTTTTACAATTATTATTTATTTATATATTTACATTTATATTATTATTTATTTTTTTTAAGAAGAATGACATTTTTATATACTTATTTTTTATATTTACAATTATTATTTTATTATTATTATCCTTTTCCGATATTTTCATTATCTTTTAGGTTTATAATCCTTTATTTTATTCTTATCACATTACTTTTTATTATTTACATATGGTTATTATTCATTTACATATATATATATATATATATATATATATATATATATATATATATATATATATATATATATATATATATATATATATATATTATTCATTTATATTTTACTTGTATGTAGTTATGTTATTTAAATGTAGTGTAGTTATTTATTTAGTATTATAATTTATCTACAATATTATTTAACACATATAATATATTTGTATTTATTTTACATATGTATATAGTTATGTTATTTTATTTTTATACATTATTAAAAATTTATTCCATTTCCTATTATCTTATTTTATTCTTCTGTTTATTTCTTCTCTTTTTTTATTTTTATTTTCTTTATGTTTTATTTCTTTTAGATTTTAAATCTTATATTTTTTTAAGTTAGTAGAAATAGGTGGTAGATTTGTAAATATTTAACATTAGCCATAGAACTTTGCATAAAAAGAATTCCTAAACCTATGCATGAATAAAAGTTAAATAACATGAAGAAGAAACAACCTACACATGATTTTGATTCTATATAGCTTTCATGAAAGGGAAAAAAATGAAAATCCCTAAGGCTAAGCATGAAAAAGTTTAAATGGTGTGAAGATTTGTAATAATTAGCACATAATTTTTATTTTAAAACCTATGTAAAGGAAGAAGAATTTTTAAAGAAAATACATGTATGTGTGGGGTCTTAGGCTAAGCATGAGAGGGGTGTGTCGGCATATTTTTAGGTTGAGTGTTTTATTTTGAAAAGGGGTTCGCCTAATAGAAGTTGTCGGCGAATTTTTAATTTAAATAAATAATTTTGAAAAACAGTATTTGATTTTGAAAATAATTTTAAATTTGAAGGTTTTAAGATCTGAGATTAAACTGATCTCACATCCCAAATAGTTTATATAAATGAGCACCGCACCACAAACCGTGTATCTATTCCTAAGGATAGACACACTGCTTGACGGGGGGCTCGATTAAATAAACTAGAAGATTTGTGACATCCTTTTGGTCTCGCGAACCAATTTTATAAGCCGACAAATTCCCCTGCTTAATATGAAAGCATTAAACAGGGTTTATATTACCTGGGTTCTTCAAAATTTCCTATAAGGGCAAGCCCCTATAGTTAATTACATCTTAAGTGACGGGAATCACCTAAGAAAACTCTCAATAATAATCAATAATTCTGCTCTCAAGAATTTCAAAATTTAAGTTTTCAAAGGATTGAATTTTAGAATTTCAATAGGGCATCAAATTTGGAACATTTTGTTTTGGGAATCCAAAGGAAGAAAAGTAGGAGAAATCACAGATTCGAAGCGAACTTCGGTAATTTCCCGACTATCCTATTGTTTGGCTTGAATTTAGGAAAGTCCTAATATTTATCTAATGTTTTGATCTTCGCCAATTTTAGTTAATTAGGACTTATATTTATATGATAAAATCAAACAAATAGCCTCGAAGATGTGAGGGTTTATTGTCGTACGGACGACTACCTCGGAATCCTAAGACCGGTTAGGGCTTAATTTGCAATGCAAGTGCCTAACGAAGAGTCGAGGATTTATGTTGCACTAGTGCAAACTACCTCGAAGTCCTATGGCTTTGTTATTTAATTCTAGGAAAGTTTTGTTGAAGTAGACTCGGGTTTTGCTGATGACGGTGGCCGTGTCGCCCACCATGCTCCGAACTCCTTGTTGTTGCAGAGGTTTAGTTTTAGAAATCATAAATCGGTGGATGAGAAAAGTGTTTTGGTTTAGAGAAAATCTTAATTTCCAGTGTGTTTTTTATGTTTTAATTAAAACAAATCTTAAAGTTGATTATAACGACACCGGTTAAGATCCCACGGTTCCATCCTTCCGCATCATTATTTTTATCGGATTCACTTAGTCCGTATGAATTTGTTAAACTCAACCGAATGAGTTCCACACTTTCATTTAGACCGTGGGAAATCCCGTTAGCAACACGTAGGTTACATCATCCGAGGTATTCCCGATCATCCAACAAGACGTTTTAATTTAGTTGTAATTGTAGTTTTGTGTTCTGTTTGTGATTAAATTTTGAGTTGTTTTATATTTTGGAATGTTGTGGCGGTGAATTTTATCTTGCAATGACTTTTAACTTAGTTTTGGTTTCAGTTTTAGGGACTATCCTAAAGGTGTGGGTTTTCATGCAACAATTGTTTATCATGCAAGAAAAGTAAGTGCGATGCGATTAATGAAATTGCAATAATGTAAATTGCAAGAAAGTAAATCGCAATAAAATAAAAGCGTACCCTGGAGGGTCTTCCCGTCATCCCAAGCCGCACTTAAAACACAATTAGAATATTTAAGCAAGTTCCTAGGTAAAGCTAAGGTAAGGGTTATGGTTTTCTAGCAAGTTCCTAATCCTATAGCTAGTCATTTCCTATGACGTCTAGGTTCCTTGTGTTTTAGTTTGAGGACGATTTTCTTCATCAAAGAATAATTAAATTCAATTGTCTTATGAACATCCTATCATATCGAGGAAGTGTTTAAGAAGAATCTTAAACATCTTTTCAATATTTCTAGGATTGTTTTAAGTCCAAATGGGTTTAATTATACAAATGAATTAATCGTCCGAGAATTTAAGTTTTGTTGTTATCTTGCTCAGTGAACTAGGACATTTGAATATCCTATAAGTGAAGTAACATTTCATTTAATGTTCTGTTTAGGAGTTATGATAACTAAAGCTTTCGAGAGCAAATTGGTGTTCAAATGATTTAATTTAAGTTAATGGGTTTAAATTTGGAATAGTGTTCAAGTTATTTTAGATTTATTTTGAATTCTTTATGTATTTGGAGATGTTATATTTAATTCAACTTAATTTAATTTGATTTAATTTAATCTTTAATTTAATTTAATTCAATTTAATTCAATTTAGTTTGATTTGATGTTAAATTAAATTAATTTGATTTGATTTAATTTTAATTTAATTTGATTTAATTTAATTTAATTTAATTTGATTTTATTTATTTAATTTAATTTAATTTAATTTTTAATTTGGTTTAACTTAATTTAATTTGGTTTTATTTATTTAATTTAATTTAATTTAATTTAATTCATTTAATTTAATTTGCTTATTTTATTTAATTTTAATTTGTTTATTTAATTTAATTTAATTTAATTTAATTTAATTTATTTAATTTAATTTTTAATTTAATTCAACTTTTAATTTTAATTTAATTTAATTTAATTTAATTTAATTTGGTTAATTTAATTTAATTTTTAATTTAATTTAATTTTTTAATTTTAATTGAAATTTTTAAAAGAGTTTAATAATTTAATTTTAGTTTAATGATTAAGTCTTTTAATGTTTTGAATTTGAAGTTATCATTTTAATTAAGAATTGAATGTTAATGAGATAATTAATTTAGGGATTTTTAAATTAAAGAATAAATCTCTTCCTAATAATATCCCTATTTTAATAATTCCAATTTTATTATTCTTCCAAATTTAATCAATTATTTAATTAAGGTTTAGTTATCATAAAAATGTTTAATGGGTTTCTACCCTTTAATTATTTAAATTTCAATCATCCAAATCAGATTAGGATCAAATATTTTACTTATTAATTTTTTTATTAAACCTAAAGTTTTAGTTAAGAATTAAAATTTTAATTACCACTTTACCCTTTAAGCTTAATAATTTCATAACTCACTAAATTGAACTCAAATGAACTTGAAATTTTTATGTGACTTCACTCATATGTTAATAAAGACATGAGAGGAGAAAATGTGATTTTTCTGTATTTAATTTATTTATATAATTATTTTTGGTAGAAAATAGAGATTTCCAAGGAAAATTTAATAACATGACCAAGGGAAAGTTTCTATCCTTAAGAAAATTAGGGGACATTCCTAATGGCCAGAGGACCACTTGGACCAATTTTGGTGATTTTTTGAATTATATTATTTTTATTATAGTTATTTTAAGTTTTGGAGTGTTAATTAATTTAAAAATAAAATAAATGTTGAAAAATGAATTTTTTATTTTTCAAAAATCTCTCTTATATCAAGGAAATCAGAAAATCAAATTTTATAATTTTCTGATTTTTCTATGATTTATTATAATTATTTTAGTGGAAATGCTAGAAAATACATTTTTTTTTAATTTTAAAATTACCCTAGAGCTTTAAAATTTGATATCTCATAAAATATTCCTAAGAAAAATATGGGGTTTGTTCCTAAGTGATTAAAATTTAAAATGTGACATTTTGGTGAATTTTATTATTTTTGTGATTTTTATTATTTTTTAATTATTGAAAATATTAAAATAATATTAAAAATAAACTTTTTTAGAAAATTGAAATTTTAATTTTCTTAAATTACTCTGATATCAGGGAGGCTCCAAAACTAATTTGGTGAATTTTTAAAAAGTATTTTGAAAGTTATGAATTTTTGAAGTTTAAAATGACCAAATGGCTTAATCAACCCAATTAGTAGGGCTAACCAAGTCCAATTGATCTCAAATTTTTATGGTGGGTTCCTCTGATCCTAAAGGTCAGTGGAGAATTGATTTCAAGTCAATTTGATGTATGGTTAGCTCTAATTAATTAGAGGTCCATTTTGGGTGTTTAAGCCAATTAAGGTTGTTTTAAATGAACTAACTCAAAACCTATTTTTCCTAGGGTCCTCTGGTCATAAGGAACATCACCAAATTTTCCTAGAATTTATTTCACAACATGCTATTTACTGGAATTAAAATACTCAAAACAGTGACATGAATTTGAAAAATCAATAACTCTTCATAGGATGGCCTCCGACTTTGGAAAATTCGGGGAATGTTCCCAAATTCAGAGGCTTCAAAAGCCCTATGGTCTCATGTCATGGTGAATTGTATACATGCATGGAGAATTAAAATAGTGCAGAGAGTAAATAAATAATCAAAAATAAAATACTTGAAGAAATTAAATGATTTCTTTTTCACATTATTTTCCTCTGTTCACTGAGCAAGAGGGTATTTTTATTTTATTTTTCTGATTTTTCTACACAAAGTTATGAATTTTTGAAGTTTAGGGAATTAAATAAATAGAAAATACCCATAATTTTCTATTTATCCACGTGGCGCCGCGTCAACCCTCGGCAGCCTCCGAAACGCCGCGTGTCGCGCTCCCATTCGACGCCGCCATCCGACTCGGCGCTCCGGGGCCCGCCGTATCGTTCCGTCTTCCGATACGACGCGATCCCGGACGTCCGTCCGCGCGTGTATCGAATGGACGCGCATCCGTTCATCGTCCCCAAGTGTTCTCACCCGAGAGCCGTCCACACTAAATCCCTAATATCTCACTCGATACTCAATGGATTTTCATGTTCTTAGTCTTCTATGGATTCGTCTCGAAGAGACGAACACATCTATACGGTGATCATGCATCGAAATTAAAGCATTTGAAATGGAGAATCTCCGAAGCTCGGGATGAAGAATTAGCTCATACCTTTGCTCGCAGAAGTGTGGCTTCGATCCGAGGGTTGTTGCACCTTCGCTCGGATCCCAGCAAGCTCCGGATGAAGTCTCCCGGTCTCGGTGAATTGTCTAGATGTGATTTCGACCAAGCCCGATCACAAAGCTTGGAGGCCGGAGCAACCGGGTGGCCTAGAGATGGGGCTTTTGCTTGGTAGACACCTTCCCTCGGTCCGGTGAAGGTGTAGGACCAATCAATTCGAGGATTGATCCACCGTGGAGAAATGTCCCGGTTTTGGGTGGAATTTCGCCGAGAAATTTGATTTTGTCGGTAGGGATTGAGGCAAATCGACACTCTGGGATCAACCGCTCTAAAGGTGGAGAAGGGTTTGGAACAATTTTGGCGAGTTTCGGCAAGGTTTGTGCAACTCTCTTCTCATGGCCGTGAGGGGGTGGTGTTTAAATAGGAGAGGGTGGAGGGCCTCCCGTGGAGAGTTAGGGCTTAGGATCGACTGCTCCGGCATGGGAAGAACAACCATGGTGGCCATCGGGCATGGGACAGCTCGGCGAAGGGAGAATTCCTAGGTTGGCTCACATGTGAGCTCTCGGCCATGGTGTTTTCCGGCGGCTCAGTGGCCGGCCGGCTGAGCATGGGTCACCCTCAAGGTCGGGTGGGTCGTGGTCGGACTTGGTGCAAGCAATCGGCAAATGCCATGTGTAAAGAGCTTGGATTGAAATGGAATGGGGGAAGACCATTTTGGGTTCAAATGAGTCAACCCATAGTTTTGGGCTAGGTTCACCACCCAAGGCCCGGTCTTGGGCCGAAAAGGGTCACTTGGGTCGCCCAAGAGAGAATGGTGTGGTCTCCATCCATGATGAGGTCGCTAAGCATGGTTTAGTGTGTGACATGCTTAAGGTAAAAAAGGGTTTAAGGAGGATTAGGAAAGGGGCCCCTCCTTTTGCCATTAATGGCTTGATCACATGTCAAGCCTTCCATGGCTTCATTTGGCTTGTCCATGGCTTCGTATGGCTCATCTTTGGCTTGGGAAAAGTGAAGTCAATTTCATGGAAATGGATTTAAGGAAAATTTTGGTATTTAGGGGTGATTTGGCATGAGGCTTGATTTGGAATTATTTGATGATGAATTTAGGACTTAGGTATTGAGTTTAATTGAAAGTATGATGAGGGGAAATGTCATATGGGCTTTGGGACCAATTTTGGGCCTTTGGATGTGGTGAAGGATGGGCTTTTAAAATGGTTTAGGAAAGTGGGCTTTTGAATTTTAAAAGGGATTTTGGGATGAAATTTTGTAAAGAGGTTGGGCCAAATAATTGTTGGGTTTAGCTCAAGGATGTGTCATGAGTGACTTGAAGCAAATTGGGGGTGATTTGGGTTTGAATTGGGTTGAATTTGGGCTCTTTTGGTGAATGGGCCAATATAGGTCCAAGTGGGCCAAGTTGGGCCAATGTTGGGCTAGGGTTGAAATTGATGTAAAATTAATATTAAGAAATGTTTATGGGAGTGTTTCATAGAGGTTTTGACTTTGGTTGGGCTTTGATTTTGGGGTTTGGGCTCATTTGGGTTAGGTTTGGGTTTAGGTCAAAATTGGGCCTTAATGCTTTGGGTTGAATTTGAGTGGGGTTTGGGTCCAAATTTTGGGCAAATCATGTTAGTGTTTTGCTTGTGGGGATGCTAAGGAAGATTTAGAAAAGATTTGGGGTTAATTGGAGTTGAATTGGGTGAGTTTGGGTTAGGTTTGGGTCATGGGTCCAAATTGGGCTTTAAGGCCAAAAGTGAAATTGGATCCAAATGTCAATCAAATTGGACTTGTATTTGGTCTAGATTGGTGTTGGGAATGTTGAATTGAAGTTTAGAATTGAATTGGACCAGAATTTGGGTCATTTGGATAGGTTCGGTTTGACATTGGGTTCACTTTGGGTTAAAATGGGTCAAATTGGGGGTTTTGACAAAAGTAGGGTAATTTGACAAAATTGGCCCATGGTGTAGTTGAAAAAAATGAAATTGGGAATATTTGGGATTTTCTGGAATTTTTTGGGAATTTTATGAATTTTTGGATTTTTGGGTCAAGAGGGGTATTTTGGGTATTTGGAGGGTATTGGGAGGTTTTCTTGGAATTTTTGATATTTTTGGGTATGGATGATCAATTTGAGTGATGTGGAAATATTTGGGATTGATTTTGAGGAATCTTGGGTGATTTGGAAATTTTTGAGAAATTTGGGTAATTTCGCAGGCTTTGGGTAGGTTAGAAGTGTGTAGGGTCCCTGGGGTCAAAAATCGAAAATTTGGAAAATTGAAGATTGGGTAAATTTGAGTGGAATGAAATCATTTTGGTTGAGCCATGAAGCAACATCAAGCCCACATGAGCCATGAAGGGACTCATTTGAGGAATCCACTATGTTGTTCCTAACCCTCTTAGCCAAGGGCTTAGGGGTTAAGGACCATCCATGTGAATCACCTACATGAGTCAGGAGGTCAAGTTAGGTATAGGTGTGTGAAAGTGTAGTGTATAGGTGTAGTGTGTGTGTAAGTCAGCTCCTTCACCAGACCAGGCCACCTAGGGCAGTCCTAAGGCCAAAGAATCCTATAGGAACTCATCCTTTAAACTTCCACATTTGATTTCAACCCTCTAGGTGATTAGGGGTCTACAGTCAAGTTTGTGGAGTTTGCAGAGAATTAAGAAGTGGTTTGAATTTCTAAAAGGTGGGACCCAATTCTAGTCCTCTAAGATAGTCAAAGGAAAAGCCTAAGGCTAGATCCTAAGTACTAAAGAGAAGAAGGGAAGACCTCATCAAAAATGAGGTCAACAGGGTGAAACATTTCTTTGAAGCTTAAATGTTCATAAGATAAAAGAGAGGGGGAAGAAGCTTACCTTGCTTTGGAGGAGTTGATGGAAGAACCCTTGAAGAATCCTTGTTGAAGCTCACGGCTAGAAGGGGATTTGGGTGGGTGTGGCTTTGCTTGGAAGAAGGAGAGGAGGAGGAGGAGAGGCTCATGGCTAGGAGGGGATTTTTGGGGGGTGGAATGGCTAAGTGTAAAGGTGTGTGTGTAAGGGGTGTGTAAGTGAGATTATGGGGGGATTTATGGAGAGATGCTCACGCATAAGAGTGAATGGGGGAGTGAGGAAGAGATATGGTGGTGGCAAGGTGAAGGTAAGGTGAAGGTAAGGGGGGTAGGGTGAGGTGGCGGGTAGGGTGAGGGAGAGGTGAGGGAGAGATGAGGGAGAGGTGAGGGAGATATATATATATATATATATATATATATATATATATTAAAATGTATTTTATTTTTTTTCTTTTTGGGCTGTCGTGAGGTGTAAAGAAAAAGGGAAGTATGTGGGTGTGTGTGAGTGGGTGTATTTTAATTTGGTGAGTTTTGGATTTTGGGTCCATTTTAAGAACATTGAGCTAATTTGAGTTTATATTGGGCTAGATCTTGAATGAAGCCCAAGTTCCTTAATCAATATTGTCCACTTGATTGTAATGAAGATCTTTCACGAAGACACAAAGTGGTTTTGAGCTCATTTGGAGGTTCAATTTTGTCATGGATTGGATTTTTGATTATTTTGGATCATGTTGGATTCAGGTCAAGTTATCTTGAGTTTGAGTGGGAATGGGGTTCAGAGGTCTTCAACAATAATGTAGATATGGTTGTCTAGAAGAATTTTCATGAAGATATAAAATGGTTTTGAGAAGGTTTAGAGGGTTAATTTGGTGGATTTAAAACATGTGTTCAGCTTAGGTCAAAATTGGGGTTTTTTTGATCCAAAATGGATTTTGGTAAGACCTGAGCTCAAATTATTGGCAATTGATGATCCAATTCAGTTTAAGGAGGTGTTATAAAGAGTTTGGAATTGAAATTTGGGAGGAATTGATTGACATTGGGTCACTTTAGGAGTTTTGGATTATTTAGGCAGAATTGGGGATTTTGGATTTCATGTGGAATTGGATTCAAATGTGGGTCACATTGGACTTGAATTTAGTCTACGTTGATATTTGTGATGTTGAATTTTGTTTTAGAATTGAATTTGATGAAAATTGGGGTCAATTGGGTCAAGATTGGGTTTGGTTTAGGCACCTTTAGGTTAAATGGGCCAAGTTGGGATTTTGTATTGAAAGTGTATTAATTTGGCAAAATTGACCCATAGTGTAGTTGAAAAAAATGAAATTAGGGATTTTTAGGATTTTCTGGAATTTTTTGAGAAATATTTGGAATTTTTGGATTTTTGGGCAAAAAGGGTATTTTGGGTATTTTGAGGGTATTGGGGGTTAAAGGGGCCAAAAATTGAAATTTTGGAAATTTGAAGGTGGCTTCAAGGTGAGCATGATGTAATGACCAAGGGTCACTTACATTTGGTCCTTTATGTGTTGGTCCCTACCACTTAGTCATAGACTGAGGGCTGGGCTATCCACATGAGTTTCTAAAGAGCTCAGGGTTGTAATTAGAATGTGCAGTGTGTGTATGTTGTGAATGTGAAGTGTATGAGTGGTGATCTCCAGACCTCCCTCGGGACAAATCCTAAGGTCTGACCACCTATAGGAGACTTCCCCTAGGATTCCTTATGCTTTCCTTTTTCTTACCAAAAGGTGGTGGTTAGGTCTTAAGCATATGAAAACCCCCTAGTGAAGCAAGAAGAGTTTTGAATTGCTATGGAAAGGGTTCCATGACTAGTCCTCTAAGAAAGTCACCAGGAGAGTCCTATGGCTAGACCCTAGGCTATTCTAAAGAGAGACTAGACCTCAACCAAAAGTGAGGTCAACAAATGGACCCTCAATAGGTGTGGTGTGTCGGACAGGCACACCGCGTGTATTGGTGTTGACCGAAGAAGATCAACAAACCAACACAAAGTCGCCTAAGTAAAATACTTAGGGCAAAATACAGAATTGAGAGAGATTTGTTTCTGCTGGGGAAACAAGAGGAGGAATTTTCAATTTAAGAGTTGCAACTTTAATTTTCAAATTTCAAATTTCAAATTTGGATTTGATTTACTTTACTTTTCTTTCGACTTTAATTTCAATTTGATTTTGACTTCGGTTTTAATTTCAATTTCAATTTTGGTTTTATCTGGAGAAAAGAGTAGGGCTAAGGCCCACCCGAATGCATTCATATGCTGAGAAGGATGTAGGGCTGAGCCTACTCCATACATGTATGCTGAGAAAGAATTGGACGGAGCCTATGCAAAATGCAGAGTGCTTAAATTTCAATTGCAATTGCAATTTCAATTGTTTAATTTTGTGCTGGGAAAAGAATGGGGTGAAGGACTACCCTGAATGCAGAGAAGGGAGTAGGGCAGAAGCCTATCCCAAGTGCTGAGAACTGCAGAGAATATGTTGAGATGGGAGTACGGCGGAAGTCTATCCCGAATGCTGAGAATATGCTGAGAATTGTTGAGATTGCTGAGGATGCTGAAAAATGCTGAGATTGCTGAGAATGCTGAGAACTGCTGAGATTACTGAGAATTGCTGAGAATTGCTGAGAACTGCTGAGAATTGCTGAGGATATGCTGAGAATATGCTGAGAATTGTTGAGAATTGCTGAGAATATGCTAAGAATATGCTGAGAATATGCTGAGAATTGCTGAGAGTTGCTGAGAATTGCTGAGAATATGCTGAGAATATGCTGAGAATATGCTGAGAATTGCTGAGAATATGCTGGGATTGCTGAGATTTGCTGAGAATTCACGGATGCATATACCGTGAAGAATTTTGCTGAGATGTATTTATTCAGAGATTCAAAAAGATTTCATTGATATTTGGGAATGTAGAGGATTATGAATGCAGAGACTGAACATGTTGCTGAGATTTATGAATGCAGAGATTGTGAAAACATATTGTAAAGTGCAGAGAATGTTTGTAGAAGTTCATGCAGTGCTTAATTTTATTAAAATGTCTGTGCAGAGATTTTTTTTTTAAAGAAATTACAATGTGCAGGGTTCTTTTGTTTTGTTCAAATGTTGATTTTTATTTTGTTTGATGCAGAGTTTTATTTAGTTGCATTTGTTTTAGGATTTGGAACCAGTTTTAAACAAGTGCGGCATCAGTGCTTCGTAGAACAAGACTCTGTCTTTGAAACGTTGCGATGTACAACACTTCTTGAGGTATGTTTCACTGACTAAGGACCAGTGCTAGAAAATAACTCACTCTTTAAGGTGCTATCGGAATTATATTCTTTCAAGTACCTATAAAGGTGTGTTATCTCTAAAGACGTCATTGCTGAAGAGGACAAAACTTTGTAGCTTCGTTTGTAACAGTCATCATTTGATTTGTTGCAGATTCTGTGAAGGTTGTTGAAGTTGTCTTTGAGAAATCTTTCTGACGTTCTTCGAGTTGAAGTTGGAGTTGTATTTGTTGGACACTGAAAGAAATGACTTCAGGGTCGAATTTCCATTAATTGCCAACAACGTGATCCTTTCTTTAATTCTTCCTTCCCAGGCCTAAGCAGATTTCAAAATTTATGTTCATGTGAGTAAAATATTTTTCATTGCCCAAGATATTTCTGAGCCAATTAATGACCGACCAAAAGACATGAAATCACTTGACTCTTTTCAAAGCTTAATATCGGAGGAATCTTCTTATGGTAGTCTTTCAATTTTTGATTATATATTTGCCTCAAGCTTCTTCTCAGGGAGCCCTTTTTGTTTCCTTTTTTTTCATTGAGCTTTTTGATCTCTCTTTTTTTTTATTGAGGATTACTATAACTGGTGGATCACATGTTAAAGATTTTGAATGCCTGAATTGGGGCACCAATTTTTGATTTTGTGCTCACCTCAAGCTTCTCCTCAGGAACACCCATTTTTTTCTTTTTTTTTCCTTTTTTTTGCTTCTTTTGTTTTTTTCGAATTACTATATCTGGCAGTGCATATTTCTGTTAAAGATTTTGAATGTCGAAACTCCTCTAATTAATAATTCTGAAATGTTTCTTAACATGAATCCTGGAATATTATAACTTTTTCGAAAGTTTGGACCCAGCCACATGGTGGGAAATTAAAAGGCTCGTGATATCCCAAATCAATTACTTGTATTTCAACCAAACTACTTCATTTTGAAATCAACTTAGGACCCAGTCCAAATTCCTTAAAGTGAAGGACCCAGTCATTAGAGCATTAATTTCATTCTTTCCTGAAGTCGAAGTCTTAGCAAAATATCTAATTTTGAGCTTTCCAAATATTGAGCAATTCTAGATAAAAACAAACTCCTTTTTTCTTACATTCATTGCGATAGAAGAGATAGTATAGCTTAATACTGATCATGCTGAGCAACAAAAGTAGTACAATAGTAATCGAAAAGTGTTCAGTCCGTTGTCAGCTGCTTAGGAATCAATTGAAGCAAACAAATCACCGAAATCATATTGATAGAACTCATTTCAAGTTCTTTTCGAATATTCATCGGGGATTGTTATGCTTCCATTATTAAAGTTCTTCTCCAAATACAACCTTCACTGGTGTGCCCGAGCATTCTGTGATATGGGCAATAGTTGGGATGATTCCTCTTGTTAACCTCCGCCGGTTTCTTTGCCTCGGGCAATCTGAACTCGAGCTTCTTAATCAAATTTTGGAACATAGTAAAGGGATATAATTTGTTCAACAAATCGGTCATAGATCGACCCTGCCTTCCATCCGTCTGGAGTAGCCAATGCTGGGATGACTGTTGACTGTGTTGTTGATTGTACCGCTGACTGTACTGTTGGACATGCTGAATATACTGCGGTGGGTGTGGAACATACTACTCTGGTGGCTGAACATACTGTTGTGGGTGTGGAACATACCACTGAGGTGGCTGACTGAACTGAGGAAGCGACTGACTGTACTGCTGTGAAAACTGATCGTACTGAGGCATCTGGTGCTGCTGATTGTATTGAGGTAACTGCTCGGTCTGTATCGGCTGCTTTCCCTTGTCAATAGTTGCCACTATCTCTGATCTCTTTTCAGATATCTTTGTTGGCTCCATCCTGTCCTCTTTCTCGATGAATTCAATTTGTTTGACCTCCTCTTGCAGGCTTGCGGCTTTACTAAGTAGTTTCTCAAACGACTTGATGGTGAGTCCTTTAAGCATGAAAGCTATCGGTCCATGGATGTTCTTGAGTAAGACCTCAATCGCATGTTGCTCCTGCAATTGGGGCTCGTACTTCATGCTCAAGTTTCTCCACCGTAGAATGTACTCCACCAAAGTTTCATCTTGCTTCTGCTTCTCTTCCACAAGACTGACTATAGTGACGTGGTGTTGAACCCCGGCAAAATGCTTGACAAAAAGATTCTCCATTTCTGTGAAAGTCTTCACTGAACCGTTCGATAAGTCTGCGTACCAGTTGAAGGCGATTCCTGAAAGGTTGCTCACAAACTGTCGGAGCAGTAGCGCATCACTACCCCCCGCGTTGCAGCAACTTGCTCGAAAGTGTGCAACATGCTGCCGAGGGTTTCCAGTCCCGTCGAAAGTCTTGAACAAAGGTGGTACGAAACCCTTGGGGTATTGGATGGTATCAAACTCCTCCGGGTAGGGCCTACCTTTCGGAATTGATGTCCCTCTTTTTGATTGATCCAGGGTTTCTCTCACCTGTTGTTCAACCATTTGCTTAATTTCTTTTTCTGGCACCATATTCTGAGTTGAATCTTTCTTTGGCGGCTCATCTCGGTTTGCAGAAGTGACCTCCCTTCTTTCATTGGTAATATGGACAATCTCAGGCTGGTTCATCTCCGGGGATGCCACCTACTGTGAGTGTGACTGTCCTTTCATTATAGCCATAGCAGTCGTCATTTCTTCAATTTTCTTCTCAAAATGGCTGATATGTTCATCTCTTTGTTGAACGGCCCTCTACCACTCATCCGCGACGTTCTCATCACAAAGAGGAGTGTCGCCCGCAGCTAAATGGCTCGGGTCTCGATGACGTTGATTTCTGCGAATTCGGCCTCCACGTAATCTGTTAGGTTGTAATCTTCCTCTTCAAAGTCTTCTTTCTAACCTTTAGATAGTCATGCAATGTTAGCTCGAAGCTTTTCCAAAGTAGACTCAAATGACTTTCCTTTGAGAACTTTAAGGTTAATTGGAGGTTTTCGAGAAACATCACTTATTTCCTCGAACAGCAGTGTCGTCGTGCAGAAGTTAATCAAATCACATGAAATCATATTTATAAAACCTTTTTTAGGTTCTTTTAAATACTCATTCACGATAGTTAAGTTTCCACTTGAAGCTGAAGCAGTTTTCTATGGTGTGACTAAGCAACCGGTGGTATGGACAGTACTGGGGATGATCTTTCTTGCCGGCCTCCTCTGGCTTCTTTGGCTTCGGTAGTCTGAATTCTGGCCTCTTTATCAAGTAACGGAATATCTGCGACACTAACTCCTCTTTGAACGGGTATACCTTGTTTAATCGTTGATTCATTGTTGGACCCTATCTCCCACCTATCTGGTGTGGTCTCAACTGGAACGATTGTTCTTCAGACCGTTGCGGCTGCTTGACTTTCGAATTCCCTGATTGCGCTTCCTTTCCTGTGCCTTTGTCATTTGTACGGACTTTGAATCAGACTCAATCTTGAATTTAGAAGACGACAAAACACAAGCATCGACTCACTCTTCCTCATGTAGAATATCCTTTCCTTTAGTTGGCGGAGTGACTGGTACAACGGTAGTGAATCCGATAGTAGGAGCAGAAATAGCCTTAGGAGACGTCCTAACACTTGTAATGACAACATAGTTCTTTTCAATCCATTCCTTCTTTGGTATGGGGAGTTCCTCAACAGACTACAGGTTTGGGTACATTTTGAGCAAAGAATAATTTGAAGATATAAATGATAATTCGATCATAAAATGATAATTTGATCATAAATCATTTAAAATGAATTCAAATGAACTCTGAACATCAATGAAATGTTCTAAATTCAAAAAATATGTTATTTAGTCCAATAAAATTTAATTATTTTGTTTTTTAAATACCATTTCTCTTTTTGTTGACCTCAATTTTGTTGAGGCACAGTCTTTCCTTATAATAGCCTAGGGTCTAGCCATGTGACTTTCGTGGGGACTATCTTAGAAGACTAGCAATGGAACCCTTACACCATAGAAAATCAAAAAAATACTTGTTTGCTTCTCTTGGAGTTTTCAAGTGCTTAAAGTCTAAACCTATAAATGCTTAAGAGGATGAGATCAACCATTAGGAAGCTCAAAAGGAGTTCCCTTTAGGATGGTCGAACCTTAGGACTGACCCTGTTTGGACTGGAGCTGGTACACACACACTTGTACTCTCACACAATACCTCTCAACCCTAAATCAAACTTCTCTACACTTGATCCCCTACTCTTTTGTAAACTCATGTGGGTGGTTTCCCCAAGCTCTTAGCCCTAGGCTAGGGTTTGGTTACTACAAGTACATGGAGAATCCAAATGGGGAATTCCCTTGGTCCATGGCTCAAATGGGATATCAATCCCTCTTAATTTCAATTTTACCAAAAAATCTAAACTTTTTAACCCCTTTACCCCTAAACTCCACCAAATGATCAAATTACCCCAAAAACTCCAATTTTATCCAAAATTCCAAGATCAACCAAAATTGTCAAATCCATAAAAAATCCCCCCAAAAGATTCCTCACCGCTCAAAATACCCAAAACACCTCAAATTTAAAAAAAAATCATAAGATAGCCCCAAAATCCCCAAAATTACCAAAATGCCCCTCCTAGCCAAGATTTTCAAAAATTCTAAAAAATCCCAAAAATTTGCAAAGTCCTCCAAATCTTCCCAATTTTAATTTTGAACCATCACATTAACCAAATTTGACCAAATTAGCCCAATTTAACTAAAAGTCTTAAATTGGCCATGAAGGCCTAAAATGCCTAAATCACCACCAATGTCCACCAAAGTGACTTCAATTCTCCCCAATTCCAATTCCAAACTTTAATCAACATCCACAATCCTAATTGAAACAAAATCCAAGATCAATTTGACCCATATTTGAACTCAATTTTAACCCAAACCAAAAAGCCCTAATTTTGACCATATGACCCAATTCCTCCAAATTAAACCCAATGTTAATCAATATCCCCAAATTTTGAATTATAAACTCTTCATGAAATTCTCCTAAACAAAATTAAACCATTAATTGCCCCTAATTTGAGCCCAAACCTCACCTAAGTCCAACCAAATATAAAAATCCCAAATTTGCCCCAAATTGGTCACATGATCAAAATCCATCAATTTGAATGCCCTCACCCTAAAATTGACACCCAAAAAATATTGAAAACTCTTTATGACATCCTAATCCCCAATAAATGCAACGGCGCCAAAAAATTGGTACCGTCCGGTAAATGCGCTGATGATTTAGATATGAAACTTATGATTTTATAATATGGGATACTACGCAAAGATACGTATCGTTTATCAAGTAATATAAGACTTTCTGATTAAGTCCCGAGATATCAAACCCACAGGGAAAATATGAAAATTTTTAAAGAAATCAGAAAATTATCTTTTTAATTTCTTTAATTGTTTTTGAAAAAGTATGTCTTGATTTTGAAAAGTTTTGAAAGTTGATTTGTCTTTTAAAATTTCCTTAATAAAATGTTAAGAAATGAAATTAAAATTATAATAACTAATAACACTGGATGTAAAATACTATTAACTAGAATATCTTTTTCATTTCTTTTATGATGTAGTAATAATTCCTAACGTATTGTTGTGGATGTATTTAAATTTGTTGAGACAGATAGAAGCAAATGTGTTCTTTACCCTTACTTGGTTCTATAAAGAACATAGGTTAATTTGAAATTTTTATTATTTTGAACATGGTTAGGAAGGGAAGACACCAGTCTCTCACTCTAGAGTTCCCTCGATTCCCACCACCTGGGGACTAACTTCTCATAACAAAACTCAAAATTTCAAACCAAATTAGGGGGTTTTAGCTTGTCTCTCTAAAATCCTCTAATTTTACTCCCTTTCATAAAAATATCTTCTAATATTACATTCAATTATATGGACTACAATTCTCACCCATATAATTGCAAGTGATTCTTATTAACTTTTATGAGACAATACCGCATTGGATCTTACATAATCTCAAGAAATTCTACAACTTAATAGGGCAAATTAAGAAGTAAACAAAGTTTTCAGAATCAATCTTCACAACTTCTTCCAACTTTTAAATGCTTATACTTTCCACAACAATTCTTTATAAATTAATTACTTCTCCATTTAATAAAGAAAAAGATAAAGTAAATTACTCAGAATGCATTGGGAAAATATAAAAATACATTGATTTGAAATTAAAAACAATAAGAAAAATAACAAACGAAAGCAAGTATTAATAAAAAGATTAAAAGTAAACACTTATCTGAAAATCCTCTCCACAAGACTAAGAAAGTTCCTCTGAAACTTTAACTCTTCTCTAAACTACTCCTCAGAGCAAGTCTCCCAACTCTGATGACTCAGAATACAGAATCCAGACTTCAATAAAAACTAAACTAAAAGAAAGAAAAGAAGTGGAAAGAATATGACTTCACTCCGACCCTTTTCTATTTTCTACTTTCTACTCCTACTCTTAATAAAAACTCTTAAAATGTAGTGGAGGAATAATGGAAGTACCATTCAAAACATAGTGCAAGAGCCTCCTAAAGACTCTCATTCAAAACGTAGTGGAAGTGCCTCCTAAAGTCTCCCCTAATCTTTCCTAAGACTCTCTTTAAAAAGTAAACCAAAAGGTGCCATGATGTCTCTTCAAAATGTGTCCAGATTCAATGTATCTACTGATCTATAAAAAATACCTATTTCTATATGTCTTAATTCTTATCAATTTCTAAGGATATTTTGCTTTAATGAAAGGTATTTTTTTGTGTTTTTGGATGTAGGTGATGTAAAAAGGTCCAAAAAGGAAAGAGGAGCAAAAAGGAGCAAAAAGGAGCAAAAAGGAGCAGAAATGGAGAAAAATACAAAAAGTATAAAAAAATATGGACTGGCGCTTAGGCGCCAGAAGTTGTTGCCTAAGCGCCAGACTCGATACAGAAACTGTCAAGTTTCTGACAACGTTTGAACTGTTATTTTGACGAAGTGAGCAGTTATTGGACATTCTAGAAGACTGGTAGTTGTTCCTTGATAATAGGACATGTGATACATTGCATTTGGAAGCTCCAAAATGGTTTTAATCGTGAAGAGGTGCGAGCTAAAGTGAAGAGGTGAGAAGAACTGGACGCGGTGTCTGGCGCGCCTAGGTGCCAGACAGACCTTATAGAAGATTCATTGAATGTGGACATGTTTTGAAGAGGTGCCTCAAGGCAACCCTTGAAGCCTATAAATAAGAGTCCATTTCTTTAGAAAAACATGCCCCTCATTGTAACCCCTTTCTCTTATCCACTTTAGGATCTCTCATCCTTACAGAGAGAAATAGAGAGAGAAATTTAGGGCCACTTTTGTTTAGTTTAGTGAGTTTATTTTCAAGTTGTTGCATATGGAGTTCATTGTACTGTGGGGTCAGTAGGAATCAGAAGATCTGTAGAAGGAATATTTGAGATAAGTATTTTATATTTGATTCAAAGTTTATTTATTATGTTTTGCTGTTTATATTCAATGTGTTCTGAGTAGTTAGTTTACTTTCTTCCTTCAATTATGAAGAGATAAATAAGATAATAATGATTCGATGGAGAATTGAAATTCAAAATATTATCAAAATATTGTGATGACATTAATACTTGATCTTACTTTACTCTTTAAATTGGCCATTTAAATTGTTAAAACCTGTTGAAGAGTTTTGAGACCTAGAAGGAGAAAAACTATTAACTTGTAAGTGTCACATGAATCCTTGGGTAGTCGAAGGCCATGTACGGGCTATTCAAGGTGAAGTGTAAATAAATAGGAAGATAAGATTTAAAGGGCGTAGAATTGATAAGTTTTTAGAGTGACAGACTAAATTATTATAATTTGATTTATAGATTAGGAAAGGGTCACTAGAAGGGCAGACTATAGCCACCCTTGGACATCTAGTAGTGTGAGTCTAGATTAACCCATTCTACTAATAATACATCCAGACCTGATCTGTAAATTAGCCAATGTTTTTTGCGCCTGGATCAAAGGGTAAAGAATAGGAACGCTTCTATTTGGCACAATACCATAAATCAAATTCTCCAACGAATATTAAATTATCTTAAAAATCTTAGATTAATTGAAGGGAAGAAAGTTATTTTTTTATATAGTTTTCAGAAAATCATTATCTTATTATTGTTTTCTTTATTTGCATCTAGTAAATTAATAGTAATTTATAGTTAGATTAAAATACAAAAAGATATTTGAAATACAATATTTAGAAATTTATTACTATAATTTTTCCCCGTGGGATCGATACTGGGATCTTTGTTTCAAAGCCCTATATTACTTGAAACGATACATATACTTGCGTAGTACCCAAAAAGTATATAAAATATTTTCTTTTTAAAATTATATTTTGCTATATAAACATATATTTAAAAAGTTTTATTTGGTACACATCTATATAGCAAGTTATTGCAGGTCAAGTGTTTCGTGCCTTCGCCAGAAATTAAATTTTCTAGCAGTGGTAACAAATTCTTGTATTTGGAAGTACAAAAATCGGGTCAAGTTTTTGGCGCCGTTGCCGGGGAAGAAATAGAATAGTTATAAATTTTTTTTAAATATTATATTTCCAAAAATACAAAATATATATATATATATATATATATATATAAAGATAGATATATATATATATATATATATGTAAATTTTATTCCTTATTTTATGCGAAGATTTGGTTCGAAGGATTAATACCTTTAGATTCTGAACTAGAAAGAACAATTAGAAAAATTAAAAAGGGAAAACAAATTCAAAAATTTCAAGAAATGGCTACTTTACAAAATCCAATTGAACTTAATGATCAAAATGTTTATAAACCATTAAGGGATTATGCTAACCCTACGATTGATGAACTTCATAGTAGTATTCAAATACTCACTGTAGATGCTAATTCTTTTGAACTTAAACCGTCTATTATTCAAATGGTGCAAAATAATCAATTTGGTGGAACACCAAATGAGGATCCAAATTTACACCTTGTTAGTTTTTTAGAACTTTGTGCTACCTTTAAATATACCAATGTTTCTTATGATGCTATTAGACTTAGACTCTTTCCTTTTTCTTTAAGAGATAGAGCAAACATGTGGTTAAACTCATTAGTGACTGGTTCTATTAAAACATGGGCTGAAATGGCACAAAAATTCCTTGCTAAATATTTTCCTCCTTCTAAAACTGCTAAATTAAGAAATGATATTACTTCGTTTAGTCAATTTGACGGGGAGACAAAATATGAAACTTTGGAAAGATTTAAAGAACTATTAAGAAAATGTCCTCATCATGCTTTACCTGATTGGTTAATTATTCAAACATTTTATAATGGATTAATTGGATCTTTAAAATCAATTATTGATGCTGCTGCTGGAGGTTCTTTAATGTCTAAATCATTTGAAGAAGCTTACACTTTAATTGAAGAAATGGCTAATAAGAATTTTCAATGGCCTTCCGAAAGGATTAATCCAAAAAAGATGGCAAGTATTCACGATAATGAAGCCTTTTCTATCTTAGCTTCACAAGTAGCAGCAACGTTTAAGAAATTAGATAATTTTGCAATTAATATTTCACATAATAACTCTGCTAATATTGAAGATTCTCAAACTATTGAAACTTTACAAGCTATTGCAAGTAAAAATAATCCTTATCCAAATTATTATAATCCTGGGTGGAAAAATCATCCTAATTTTAATTGAAATAATTCACAACAACAATGGGGTAATAATCAATCTCATTCCACTGGAAATTGGAATAATCAAGTTAATCCAAATTATAAACCTCCTGGATTTAATAATCAATAGAAAAAATTATCAATAGAAGAATTAATTTTACAAATAAATAATCAATTATAAAATCAAAATACTGCTATTCGTAATATTGAAAATCAAATGGGGCAAATTGCTACTTTAATTAATAACAGACCTGTAGGAACATTTCCTAGTAATATTGAAATTAATCCAAATGAAACTGGAAAAGAACATGAACAAGTTAAAGCTGTGCAACTTAGAATTGGAAAGGAATTAAAAGAAAGAATGCAAAATAAAATTGAAAAAGAGATTGAGGTTGAAGAGATTGAAAAACCTAAAGAAACTCTCTCTCCTAGTCAAGATCGATCGTTATACTCGTTAATGTGGAAGTTGAAAAACCACCACCACCTTTTCCTCAAAGACTTAAATAGCAGAAACTAGATCATCAGTTTTCTAAGTTCTTTGAAATCGTTAAGAAACTTACTATTAACATACCTTTTGCTGAAGCTTTGGAACAAATGACAACTTACGCAAAATTTATGAAGGATATTTTAAGCAAAAAATGAAAATTTGAAGCTTTTGAAACTGTTGCATTAAGTGAAGAATGCAGTGCAATAATTCAAAAGAAATTACCTGAAAAGCTTAAGGATCCTGGAAGTTTCACTATACCCTGTGCTATTGAAGAAAAATTTTGTGGAAAAGCTTTATGTGATTTAGGAGCAGGTATTAATCTCATGCCATTTTCTATCTTTCAAAGATTGGATTTAGGAGATATTACTCTCACCACTGTAATCCTTCAGTTAGCTGATAGATCTATCACTTATCCTAAAGGAGTTATAGAGGATATCCTTGTTAAAGTGGATAAATTTATTTTCCCTGTAGATTTTATAGTACTTGATATGGAAGAAGATAAAGAGATACTTATTATTTTAGGGAGACCTTTTCTTGCTACCGGACGAGCTATGATTGATGTGCAAAAGGGAGAACTAACCATGAGAGTTAATGATCAAGAAATTAAGCTCAATGTTCTTAGATCAATGAAGTACCCTGATAAAGAGAAATGTTATCGAATGGATATAATTGATTATTTAATTGAAAAACATTATCAAGAAAAATGTAAAGTCATTTCTGAAGAAAAATTTGAATTTTTAACTGATGAAAATGAAGTAGTAGAAGAAGAAGAGATTCATTTATTAAAGATAATTGGGAAACTTTAGACATAACTCAAAATGATATACTTTTACCATCAATTAAAATAGCCCCTGAACTGGAATTAAAAATGTTACCTTCACATTAAAAATATGCGTTTCTTAGAAATTCATTAACTTTAACTGTTATTATTTCTTCTGAACTGAGTAGAGATCAAGAAAAAAAACTACTAGGTGTGTTAAAGAATTATAAGAAAGCTTTTGGTTGGACTATTGCTGATATAAGAGGAATAAGCCCTTCCATTTGCATGCATAGAATCTTAATGGAAGAAAATTTTAAACCTACGATAGAATCACAAAGAAGATTAAATCCTATCATGAAAGAGGTTATTAAAAAAGAAATTATTAAGTGGTTAGATGCTGGTATTATTTATCCTTTTCCGGATAGTCAATGGGTAAGTCCTATTCATTGTGTTCCGAAGAAAGGAGGTGTAACTATCATTGTTAATGATAAAAATGAACTAATTCCTACAAGACAAGTTACTGGATGGTGAATTTGTATTGACTATAGGAAATTAAATAAATCCACTAAAAAGGATCATTTTCCTTTACCTTTCTTGGATCAAATGCTCGATAAATTAGCTGGACACCCTTATTTCTGTTTTCTGGATGGATATTCTGGTTATCATTAATTACTTATTGCTCCTGAGGACCAAGAAAAGACAACATTTACAAGTCTTTATGGAACATTTGCTTTTAGAAGAATGCCTTTTGGTTTATGTAATGCACCTGTAACTTTTCAAAGATGTATGATGTCAATATTTTGTGATTTGATTGACAAAGGAATTGAAATATTCATGGACAATTTTTCAGTTTTTGGAACTTATTTTGAATCTTGTTTAGAAAACATAACGGAAAAATGTCAATTCATGGTCACAGAAGGCATTGTACTTGGTCACTTATCACAGAAAAATACATTAAGAAATTCATATCTATTTTTGATGAAATTGCACTTTAAAGAAAGGTATTTTGTTTATTTTATTGCAGGAATGAATATTTATAAGTGATGGAAGCAAAAAGCATGAAATGGAGCAAATTTGGATCAAAAAGGAGGAAATTCATGCAAATTGAACTAAGTCGCCGACAGTCAGATCGAGGCCGCCGACGGCGAGATCGTGAGGAGAATTTCTGAAGGAATTATAACTACCTCGCCGACAGCAAGCCCGAGCCCGCCAACAGCGAGATCACGCGGTTTGAAGACCTTCTAGAAGCCCCACTAACGGCGAGGTCGTTTCCCGCCGACGGTGAGACAGTTCAAAATACAAATACTTTGAACCTGGACACTTTTTGAAGAGGTGTTTAAGCACCCCTTGGACCTTTGCTTACATCTATAAATAGAGGCCAAATTCTAGTGTCTAAGTGTGTCTCTTGAGTCTTCAGTGTGTCTATTTTAGAGAGTCTGAGTCTATTTTGAGTTTTTTGTTAGTCATTAGTGAGTTTCTTTAATTTATTTTGAGTGATATTTAGAAGTTTGCTGTACTAGAAGGAAAAGTCAAAGGAACTTCAAGGAGTCTGCTTGGGGAGGAAATTAAGCAAGTATCTTTGTTTATTGTTGTTAACTTTAAATGAAATCCATGCTTTTTTTTATTCCCATGCATTCTGAGTAGTTTTCTTAGTCTTTCTCCTTGTTTATGAAAATTATGCAGATTGATGAAATTAAATAGAAGCACCTAATATATTAAAATAGATTGTGATAATTTTTACTTAAAACTTAATTTGCTTTCAATCTGGCCAATTAAGTTGTTAAAATATGTTGAATTATCAACTATAGTAAAAATTACATCTAATATTCAGGGAAGTCAAAAGCCTTGGAAGGCGGGTGCAAATAAATAGGGAAATATTAATTATCGGACGTAGAATTAGACATTTTAGTGTGACAAACTAAAATATTCAATTCGGTCCTATTGTTTGAGAGCTGAAGTGTAGATGTTAGCCCTCAGGTGAGGGGAACGTGGGAGCTACGAAGTGGCGACCGATATCCTCCTAGCCTAGCCGCAGATTCGGTAATCAAACATAGGATTAGTCAATGTTCTTTTCACTTGGACTAAAGGGTAAAGAATAGGAATGCTCCTATTTGTCACAATACAATTTAAGAATTCTATTTAAATTCATCATTCACTTAATTTTCTAAAAACAAGGAGAAGGATACTTTTTCTGAATTATTTAAATCAACTTATTTCAAGCATTAGTTTACTTTAGTTTGCTATAATTACTTTTAATTTCCTTTTACTATATTAGTAAGTAATTCCTTTAAATTTAGCTGATAACAAATCTGTTAAAAACTTCCCTGTGGGATCGATAACCAGGACTCCACTAGAGCCTTGTATTACTTGATACGATACGTATACTTGCGTAAAATCCACATTATATATTAAATCATATATCTATATTTAAAGCGGGATCAAGTTTTAGGTACCGTTGCTATAAACATAAATTGCAAACATATTAAAAGTGTGTCAAGTTTTTGGCGCCGTTGCTGGGGAAGTAAAGAAATTATTTATTAGAGTAATGGACTATTTTATTTTATAAAATTGTATGCGAAAATTTGGAAACGAAAATTTAATACCTTATGATTCAGAATTAGAGCGTGCAATTAAAAGAATTAGAAAACAAAAAAGAGAAATTATAAATTTAACACAAATGGCAAATATTCCTGAATGAAAATATCAATCAACCAAGACCATTACGAGATTATGCCAACCCTACATTAGATGAAATTCATTTAACTATTCAAAACCCTGATGTAGCTGCTAATTCATTTGAACTTAAACCTGCAATTATCCAAATGGTACAAAATAATCAATTTAGTGGTTCACCTACTGAAGATCCTAATTTACATCTTACTAGTTTTTTAGAACTATGTGCTACTTTCAAATATGAAGGAGTATCTAACAATGCTATTAGACTTCGACTTTTTCCTTTTTCTTTAAGGGATAAGGCTAAAATGTGGTTAAATTCGTTAGCACCTGGATCTATTAAAACTTGGGGAGAATTATCACAAAAATTTCTATGCAAATATTTTCCACCATCTAAAACTGCTAAGCTTTGAAATGATATAACTTCTTTTAGTCGATTTGATGGAGAGTCAATATATGAATCTTGGGAGAGATTTAAAGAACTTCTTAGGAAATGCCCACATCATGCGTTACCGGATTGGTTAATTATCCAAACATTCTATAATGGATTAGTAGGATCTTTAAGATCAATCATCGATCGTCGCTGTTGGAGGATCATTAATGTCAAAACCATTTGATGAAGCCTATGCACTAATCGAAGAAATGGCAACCAATAATTTTCAATGGCCTGCTGATAGAATGAATCCGAAAAAAATAGCTAGTATTCATGAAAATGATGCAATATCTATGTTAGCTTCACAAATTGCTGCTGTATCTAAAAAAATAGATCATTTTTTAATGAATTACTCTGCAACTATATCAGAAGAAAATTCATCTGGACAATTTATAGAATCCCAATCTCAATATGAAATGATTAATGCAATTAACAACAGACCCAATAATCCTTATGCAAATTATTATAATCCTGGATGGAAAAATCATCCTAATTTTAATTGGAATAATAACACAACAAATCAACCATGGATGAATAATATGACACAGCAATTAGGAAATCCATCTAATCAAGGAAATCCTAATTATAAATTTAATTATCCACCTGGATTTAATAACCCACAATTTAAAGATAAGAAATTATCTATAGAAGAATTAATATTAAATATGGGTCAACATTTACAAAATCAAGGAAATCAATTACAAATACAAGGAAACCAATTACAAAATCAAGGAACAGCTATAAAAAATATTGAAACTCAACTTGGACATATCACTACTGCACTTAATAATAGAATACCTGGAACATTTCCTAGTAATATGGAAATAAATCCCAAAGATAAGGGAAATGAACAAATTAAATTGATACAACTACAAAGTGGAAAAGAATTAGAACCTCGAATTCAGAAAGAACTTGAAAGTCAAAAAGAGGAAGTGGAAATTGAAAAGGAAAAGAATCAACAAGATCTAAATTTAGAAAATCCTTTAATACCTATGAAAATTTCTGTTGAAAAACCTCCACCACCATTTCCTCAACGACTAATTCAACATAAAAAAGACAAACAATTTGCTAAATTCATTGAAATTTTGAAGAAATTAACGATAAATATTCATTTCGTAGAAGCTTTAGAACAAATGCCAAACTATGTAAAATTCATGAAAGATATTCTAAATAAAAAAAGAAAATTTACTGATAATGAAATGGTCGCACTTAGTGAAGAGTGTAGTGCTATTATTCAGAAAAAACTTCCTGAAAAATTAAAAGATCCTGGTAGTTTCACTATACCCTGCGCTATTGGAGAAAAATTCTATGGAAAAGCTTTGTGTGACTTAGGAGCAAGCATAAATCTAATTCCTCTATCAATTTTTAAGAGATTAGGATTGGGAGAAATTTCATCTACTTCAGTAACTCTTAAGTTAGCTGATCGTTCTGTTACATATCCTAAGGGAGTTATTGAAGATGTATTAGTAAAAGTGGACAAATTTATCTTCCCTATAGATTTTTTTGTTCTAGATATGGAAGAAGATAAAGAAATTCCTATCATTTTAGGAAGACCATTTTTAGCCACTCGGAAAAGCTATGATTGATGTTCGAAAGGAGAATTAACTATGAGAGTAAATGACCAAAAAGTAACTTTTAATATTGCTAAATCAATGAAATATCCTCGCGCTAGAAAAAGATGATGAGTGTTTTCGAATGGAAGTACTCGATCATTTACAAAAAGAACATTTTAAAGAATACTATGAAGAAAAATTAGAAAAAGAAAATATTGAATTAATTGAAAAATCTAAGATAAATGAAGAATTAAATTATATTCAAGAGAAATTTGAATTTTTGGATAACACAGAAAATACTGAAAAAAATATAGTTCCATCAATTATTAAACCTCCTGAACTTGAGTTAAAAATGTTACCTAATCATTTAAAGTATGCTTACTTATGTAATTCTTCAACTCTACCAGTTATTATTTCATCTGAATTAAATGAATTTCAAGAACAAAAACTTTTAGATACATTAAAAAAATATAAGAAAAATTTTTGGTTGAACTTTAGCAGATATTAAAGGAATTAGTCCTCCAATTTGTATGCATAGAATTATTTTAGATAATGAACATAAACCTAAAGCAGATCCACAAAGGAGATTAAATCCAATAATAAAAGAAGTAGTCAAGAAAGAAATTTTAAAATGGTTAGATAATGGTATTATATATCCTATTTCTGACAGTGCTTGGGTAAGCCCAATTCACTATGTACCTAAAAAAGGAGGGGTGACTGTCAAAGCTAATGAAAATAATGATCTTATCCCTATAAGACAAGTTACTAGATGGGGAATATGTATTGATTATAGAAAATTAAACACAGCCACCAGAAAAGATCACTTCCCTTTACCATTTCTAGACCGTGATGTTAGATAGATTAGCTGGACATAAGTATTTTTGTTTCTTAGATGGATATACCGGTTATCATCAAATACAAATTGCTCTTGAGGATCAAGATAAAACTACATTTACTAGTCCTTATGGAACTTTCACTTTTCGAAGATTGCCTTTTGGATTATGTAATGCACCTACAACATTCCAAAGATGTATGATGTCTATATTTAGTAAATTAATTGATAATGGAATTGAAGTATTTATGGATGATTTCTCTGTATTTAGAACAACATTTGACACATGCTTAAATCATTTTTAAAAAGTATTTGAAGTATGTGAGAAAACTAATTTAGTTCTTAATTGGGAGAAATATCAATTTATGGTTACAGGCGGCATTGTATTAGGGCATAAAATTTCGGAAAAAGGCATGGAAGTAGACCCTGCAAAAATTCAAGTTATAGCTAAATTACCACTTCCAACTACAGTGAAAGGGGTAAGAAGTTTTCTTGGACATGCTAGATTCTACAGACGTTATATTAAAGATTTTTCAAAAATTACTAAACCTCTATGCCAACTTCTTGAAAAGGACAAGAAATTTGAATTTACAACTGAATGCCCGAATGCTTTCGAATTATTAAAAGATAAATTAATTACATCACCTATAATTGTTTCACCCAATTGAGAGAAACCATTTGAGATTATGTGTGATGCTAGTGATTATGCTTATAGAGCAGTTCTTGGGCAAAGATATGATAAGATTTTCAAAGTTATATATTATGCTAAGTAAAACTCTAAATGATGCTGAAATAAATTATACGAGTTACTCGAAAGAGAATTATTAGCGATTGTATATGCTTTTAATAAATTTCGGCATTATCTAATAGGAACTAAATGTATTGTACACACTGATCATTCTGTTATTAAGTATTTAATGCAAAAGAAAGATTCTAAACCAAGATTAATCAGATGGATATTATTAATGCAAGAATTTGATTTTGAGATCATTAACAAAAAAGGAACTGATAATCAAATTGCAGATCATTTATCAAGATTAGAAAATCATGAATTATCTGATACTGATAATGAAATTTTAGACAGTTTTCCTGATGAACAACTTTATAATATTAATGAGTTGAAAATACCTTGGTATGCTGATATAGTAAATTATATTGTAAGTGACATTTTACCACCTATGTTAACTTTGTAACAACAGAAAAATTCATTCACGATACTAAAACATACTTTTGGGATGAACCATACTTATATAAGCAATGTAAGGAACTAATTATTAGAAGATGTGTGCCTTATGAAGAAACTGAACCAATTATTCAAAAATGTCATGATTCTGATTTTGGAGGACATTTTGGGACAAATAAAACTGCATATAAAATTCTACAATCTGGATTCTACTGGCCTACTCTATTTAGAGATGTATATAGATATATAAGAACCTGCGATAAATGCCAAAGAGTAGGAAACATATCAAGGAAAAATGAAATGCCTTTGAATTTTATATTAGAAGTTGAAATTTTTTATGTTTGGGGATTAGATTTCATGGGACCTTTTATTCCTTCAATTGGAAACTCATATATATTAGTAGTTGTTGATTATGTTTCCAATTGAATTGAAGCACAAGCATTACCTAGGTGTGATGCTAAAAGTGTTTCAAAAATTTTAATGAAAAATATTTTTACTAGATTTGGAATGTCGAGAGTGATTATCACTGAAGGAGGAACTCATTTTAGAAACAAATATATTCACAAACTAGTAGAAAAATATAATATTATGCATAAGATATCAATCGCTTATCATCCACAAACTAGTGGATTAGCTGAAGTTTCTAATCGAGAGATTAAGCGTATATTAGAAAAATCTGTAAACCCTAATAGATTAGACTGGTCTATAAGACTAGATACTACATTATGGGCATACAGGACTGCTTATAAAACTCCGATTGGAATGACTCCCTATAGGCTTATATATGGAAAAACTTGTCACTTACCAGTTGAATTAGAACATAAAGCATATTGGGCGATTAAAGAGTTTAATTATAATATGAAAGAAGCTGGTGAGAAGAGATTGTTACAATTAAATGAATTGGAAGAATTAAGAAACAAATCATATGATAATGATAGGATTTATAAAGAAAGAATGAAATTATGGCATGATCAGAAGATTAATCAGAGAAATTTTGAACCAGGACAAGAAGTTTTGCTTTATAATACTAGATTTAAATTATTTCCTGGGAAATTGAAATCTCGATGGTTAGGACCTTTCACCATAACTCAAATATTTTCATATGGAACTATAGAAATTGAAGATCCAAAAATAGGACATAAATTTAAAGTAAACAGACATAGATTAAAACCATATTTCAAAGATAGAAGACCAAATTTTAAAGAGGTTTTAATGTTGAGTCAACCTGAACACTAACTAAATTAGGTCGGGCTGACGACGTTAAACCAAGCGCTTTATGAGAGGCAACCCATAGTAGTCTTTTATTTTAAATATCTACAAATTAGTGAGTTTATATTATTAAAACAAATCTTACTACTCAATTTTTTTATTAGAATCATCACAAAATTGAACCTATTTGATGAGATCAGAAAATATTCGGACCAGAGCGAAATTGGGCGATTTTTACGAATCTCGCCGACAGCGAGCCCGAGCCCGCTGACAACGAGATCGTGCACCATGACTTGAGTCAGTTTTATAACTAAGTCGCCGACAAAGAGAAACTTCCCGCCGACGGCGAGGCAGTTGAAAATTTGGTTTCTTAAAGCTTTTTCGTGCTGTTTTTAACGGATCTAAGCCATTCCTTCGTAAGAAATTATCCCAAATCCAATTTTACACCATTTTCTTCCTTAGGAACAACTAGAGACCAATCCTTTCCATCCAAAATGACCACCAAATTCTTAGAAACCACAAAAACTGAAGTTTTTAACCGAAGAAAATTCGTCAGTTCGGAGGCGCAACGAATCTTCAACAAACGCTTGATGAAGAAAAGACTTATTAAAGAAAGATGATTTGTCAACAGAGGAGTAGAGAATTCTACTACAAAAATTGAAGAAATGATCGCACGGCGGCATTGGGAGGTATTTTGTTATACGACATCCGCTTGTAGTTATACCGGTAGTTAAAGAGTTTTACTCTAATTTACATGCGATCAACAATGGAAATGTGTACGTCAGAGGAAGATGGGTAACATTTACTCCTTCGAGGGTAAATGAATTTTTTTCTATAGAGAATACCTCTGTTTTTCATTATTCCAACTTTGTGCCATTAAGATACAATATGAACGAAATCTATAGATACCTGAGCGACGAACCGGATGATTGGGAGTTACGAGAAGACGGGTATGTCAGTTTTTCTGCATCACTTCTTAACCTTGTCTCGAAGCACTGACATTTTTTTATATCATCAAAATTATTACCTACCATGAGAGTAAATAAAGTTTCAAAGGAATGCGCTATTTTAAACTACTGTATTCAAATTGGATTACCTATCGATGTTGGATCAATATTAGTAAAGTCTGCATTGGGATTAATTGTGCATGGGTCAGTGCATGGACTTGGACACCCATCTACTATATTTGCTTTATGCAGTCTGTACTAAGTTTCTTATGAGGCTTGGGAAAAAGTACTTTTACCATGGAAACCACTGGATCCTACTGATATGTTTCCCACTTTGGATAATAAATGATGAGATTACCATTATTTCGACGACAGCATCACGGAACAATCCTTTAGCAAGGCCCTTTACTGATAAGACTAATTTCATTCTGAAGAAGATTAAAGGATTGGAGAAAGAATTGCAAAATGTGATGAATTCCATTGACAATATCTCTGATATGTTTGATCATATTGATTGGAGAATGAAGGAGCATGTTGACCTCATTTTTGATGAGGTCTTCTCTTATTCTCTTTAGTACTTAGGATCTAGCCTTAGGCTTTTCCTTTGACTATCTTAGAGGACTAGAATTGGGACCCACCTTTTAGAAATTCAAACCACTTCTTAACTCCCTGCAAATTCCACAAACTTGACTGTGGACCCCTAACCACCTAGAGGGTTGAAATCAAATGTGGAAGTTTAAAGGATGAGTTCCTATAGGACTCTTTGGCCTTAGGATCGCCTCAGGTGGCCCGGTCCGGTGAAGGGCCGACTTACACACACACTACACTTATACACTACACCTACACACTACACTTCCACATACCTCCTAAAACCACACCCATACCTAACTTGACCTCCCGACTCATGTGGGTGATTCACATGGATGGTCCTTAACCCCTAAGCCCTCGCTAAGAGGGTTAGGAACAACATAGTGAATGCCTCAAATGGGTCCCTTCATGGCTCATATGGGCTTGATATGGCTTCATGGCTCAACCAAAAAGACTTCTTTCCACTTACATCCACCCAATCTTCAATTTCCCAAATTTTCAATTTTTGACCCCCGGGACCCTACACCCGCTTAGCCTACCCAAAACCCTTGAAATTACCCAAATTTCTCAAAAATTTGCAAATTACCCAAAATTCTCCAAAATCAATCCCAAACATTTCCACATCACTTAAATTGATCATCCATACCCAAAAATACCAAAAATTCCAAAAATACCTCCCAAAACCCTCCAAATACCCAAAATACCCCTCTTGGCCAAAAAATCCAAAAATTCAGAAACTTCCCAGAAAATTCCAGAAAATCCCAAATATTCCCAATTTCATTTTGTCCAACTACACCATGGGCCAATTTTGTCGATTTACCCTACTTTTGTCAAAACCCCCAATTTGACCCATTTTAACCCAAAGTGAACCCAAGGTCAAACCAAACCTACCCAATTGACCCCAATTTTGGTCCAATTCAATTCTAAACTTCAATTCAACATCCCCAATACCAATCTAGACCAAATCCAAGTCCAATTTGATTGACATTTGGATCCAATCTCACTTTTGGCCTTAAAGCCCAATTTGGACCCATGACCCAAACCTAACCAAAACTCACCCAATTCAACTCCAATTAACCCCAAACCTTTTCTAAATCCTCCTTAGCATCCCCACAAGCAAAACACTAACATGATTTGCCCAAAATTTAGACCCAAACCCCACTCAAATTCAACCCAAGGCTAAAGGGCCCATTTTTGACCTAAACCCAAACCTAACCCAAATGAGCCCAAACCCCAAAATTAAAGCCCAACCAAAGTCAAAACCTCTTTGAAACACTCCCATAAACATTTCTCAACATTAATTTTACATCAATTTCAACCCTAGCCCAACATTAGCCCAACTTGGCCCACTTGGACCCATATAGGCCCACTTGCCAAATAAACCCAAATTCAAACCAATTCAACTCCAAATCACACCAAATTGACTCCAAGCCCTTCATAGAACATCCCTAAACCAATTATGAAATTTATTTGACAAATTCCTTCACAAAATCTTCACCCAAATGCCCATCCTAAAATCAAAAAGCCCATTCCCCTTAAACTTTCCTAAAAGCCCACTTCACCACATTGAAAAGCCCAAATCCATCCAAAGCCCACATGGCACTTCCCCTCATCATCCATTTAATCAAAATCACCCCTAAGTTTCAAAATCATGAATTAAACCATTCCAAATCAAGCTTCATGCAAATTTTCACCAAAATATCCAAAATTCTTAAAACCCATTTTTATGAAATTGACCCAACCTTTTCCCAAGCCAAATGGAGCCATGAAGCCATGCACAAGCCATATGCAAGCCATGGCAGCCACTTTACACATCACCATGTCATTTTTGGCAAAAGGAGGGAGTCCTTTAATGATTCCCTTAAGGGTGATTTAGCCACTTCCATGACTCCACTAAACCATGCTTAAGCTTAATTGTACTTGGATGGTGACCCTTCCCCACTAATTAAGCCGACCTAAACCACTTTATCTTCAGCCCAAGCTAGCCATGGGAAGGTGCACCCAACCCATTTGCATGGGTTGACCAAAATGAGCCAAAATGACCCCTTCCCCTTTCTACTTTGATTCAGCCACTTTACACATGTCAAACCTCAATTGAATGCACCAAACCCCAGCCCTGACCCACCTGAACAGGATGGTGACCAATGCCTGGCCGGCCAGCCACCAGGCCGCCGGAAAACACCATGGCCGAGAGCTCACATGTGAGCCCAACTTGAAATTCTCACTCGCCGAGCCGCCCCATCCCCAGTGGCCATTGGAGCTGTTCTTCTCTTGCCAAGAGCAGCTGATCCCAAGCCCTAACTCTCCCTGGGAGGCCTTCCACCCTCTCCTATTTAAACACCACCCCTCTCGGCCATGAGAGGTGGTGAAAACAAACCTTAAGGAAACTCGCCAAAATTATTCCGTACTCCTCCCCATACACGTAGCACTTGATCCCCAAGTGAGATCCCCCTGCCATTTCTTCTCCGCGAGCTCAATTTCGGAGTTGAAATTCCACCCAAAACCAGGACATTTCTCCACAAGTGAGCCAATTCCCAAATTGATTGGTTCTACACCTTCACTGCACTAAGGGAAGGTGTCCACCAAGCAAAAGCCCCATCTCCGAGCCACCCAGGTTGCTCAGCCTCCAAGCTTTGTGATCGGGCTTGGTCGAAATCACATCTAGACAATTCACCGGACTGCGGAGACTTCATCCGGAGCTTGCGGGATCCAATCGAAGGTGCAACAACTCTCAGATCGAAGCCACACTTCTCTGAGCAAAGGTATGAGCTAATTCTTCATCCCGAGCTTCTAGAGATTCTCCATTTCAAATGCCTTAATTTCAATGCATGATAACCGTATAGATGTATTCGTCTCTTCAAGACGAATCCATAGAGCATAAGAACATGAAAATCCATTGAGTATCGAGTGAGATCTTAGGGATTTAGTGTGGACGGCTCTCGGGTGAGGACGCTCGGGGATGATGAACGGATGCCGTCCAATCAATACACGCGCGGACGGACGGCTCAGATGGCGTCGGACCAGGAGACGGTACGAGAACCGCGGGGCCCGGAGCGCTGAGTCAGATGGCGGCGTCGAATGGGAGCGCGACACGCGGCGTTTCGGAGATGCCTAGGATGAGTTGGCGCCGCGTGGATAAATAGAAAATTAGGGTATTTTCTTATTTATTTAATTCCCTAAACTTCAAAAATTCATAATTCTGTGTAGAAAAATCAGAAAAATAAAATAAAAATACCCTCTTGCTCAGTGAACAGAGGAAAATAATGTGGAAAAGAAATCAGTTAATTTCATCAGATATTTTATTTTTTATAATTTATTTACTCTCTGCATACTTTTAATTCTCCATGCATGTATACAATTCACCATGGCATGAGACCATAGGGCTTTTGAAGCCTCTGAATTTGGGAACATTCCCTGAATTTTCCAAAGTCAGAGGCCATCCCTATGAAGAGTTATTGATTTTTCAAGTTCATGTTACTGTTTTGAGTATTTTAATTCCAATAAATAGCATGTTGTGAAATAAATTCTAGGAAAATTTGGTGATGTTCCTTATGACCAAAGAACCCTAGGAAAAATAGGTTTTGAGTTAGTTCATTTAAAACAACCCTAATTGGCTTAAACACCCAAAATAGGTCTCTAATTAATTAGAGTTAACCATGCATCAAATTGACATGAAATCAATTCTCCACTGACCTTTAGGATCAGAGGAATCCACCATAAAAGTTTGAGGTCAATTGGACTTGGTTAGCCCCACTAATTGGGTTGATTAAGCCACTTAGTCATTTTAAACTTTAAAAATTCATAACTCTTAAAATACCTTTCAAAAATTCACCAAATTGGTTTTGGAGCCTCTCTGATATTAGGGTAATCTAAGAAAATTAAAATTTCAATTTTCTAAAAAAGTTGATTTTTAATAATATTTTAATATTTTTAATAATTAAAAAATAATAAAAATCACAAAAATAATAAAATTCACCAAAATGTCACATTTTGAATTTTAATCACTTAGGAACAAACCCCATATTTTTCTTAGGTCTATTTAGTAAGATATTAAATTTTAAAGCTCTAGGGTAATTTTAAAATTAAAAAAATGTATTTTCTAGCATTTTCACTAAAATAATTATAATAAATCATAGAAAAATCAGAAAATTGTAAAATTTGATTCACTAATTTCCTTGAGATTAGAGAGATTTTTGAAAAATATTAAATTCATTTTTCAACATTTATTTTATTTTTAAATTAATTAACACTCCAAAACTTAAAATAATTATAATAAAAATAATATAATTCAAAAAATCACCAAAATTGGTCCAAGTGGTCCTCTGGTCATTAGAAATGTCCCCTAATTTTCTTAAGGACAGAAACTTTTCCTTGGTCATGTTATTAAATTTTCCTTGGAAATCTCTATTTTCTACCAAAAATAATTATATAAATAAATTAAATACAGAAAAATCACATTTTCTCCTCCCATGTCTTTATTGACATATGAGTGAAGTTACATAAAAATTTTAAGTTCATTTGAGTTGAATTTAGTGAGTTATGAAATTATTAAGCTTAAAGGGTAAAGTGGTAATTAAATTTTTTAATCCTTAATTAAAACTTGAGGTTTAATAAAAAATTAATAAGTAAAATATTTGATCCTAATCTGATTTGGATGATTGAAATTTAAATAATTAAAGAGTTGAAACCCATTAAGCAATTTAAAATGATTAAACTTTAATTAAATGATTGATTAAATTTGGAAGAATAATAAAATTGGAATTATTAAAATAGGGATATTATTAGGAAGAGATTTATTCTTTAATTTAAAAATCCCTAAATTAATTATCTCATTAATATTCAATTCTTAATTAAAATGATAACTCAAATTTAAAATATATTAAAAGGCTTAATCATTAAACTAAAATTAAATTATTAAACTCTTTTAAAAAATTAAATTAAAATTAAAAAAAATTAAATTAAATTAAAAATTAAATTAAATTAAGTAAATTAAATTAAATTAAATTAAATTAAATTAAATTAGAATTAAAAGTTGAATTAAATTAAATTAAACTAAATTAAATTAAATAAACAAATTAAATTAAATTAAATGAATTAAATTAAATTAAATTAAATAAATAAAACCAAATTAAATCAAATTAAATTAAATCAAATTAAATTAAATTAAATTAAATCAAATTAAATTAAAATTAAATCAAATCAAATTAATTTAATGTAACATCAAATCAAACTAAATTGGATTAAATTGAATTAAATAACATCACCTAAAACAGAAAGAAATAAATCAAAAAAAACTTGAACACTATTCCAAATTTAAACCCATTAACTTAAATTAAATCATTTGAACACCAATTTGCCCTCAAGAGCTTTGGTTATCATAACTCCTAAACAGAACATTAAATGAAATGTTACTTCACTCATAGGATATTCAAATGTCCTAGTTCACTGAGCAAGTTAACAAAACTTGAATCCCCGGACGATTAATTCATTTATATAATCAAATTCATTTGCACTTAAAACAATTCTAGCAATATTGAAAAGATGTTTAAGATTCTTCTTAAACACTTTCTCAATATGATAGGATGTTTATAAGAACAATTGAATTTAATTGTTCTTTGATGAAGAAAATCGTCCTCAAACCAAAACACAAAGAACCTAGACGTCATAGGAGATGACTAGCTATAGGATTAGGAACTTGGTAGAAAACCATAACCCTTACCTTAGCTTTACCTAGGAACTTGCTTAAATATTCTAATTGTGTTTTAAGTGTAGCTTAGGATGACGGGAAGACCCTCCAGGTACGCTTTTATTTTATTGCGATTTACTTTCTTGCAATTTACATTATTGCAATTTATTTAACTGCATTGCACTTATTTTTCTTGCATGATAAACAACTGTTGCATGAAAACTCACACCTTTAGGATAGACCCTAAAACTGAAACCAAAACTAAGTTAAAAGTCATTGCAAGATAAAATTCACCGCCACAACATTTCAAAATATAAAACAACTCAAAATTTAATCACAAACGAGAACACAAAACTACAATTATAACTAAATTAAAACGTCCTGTTGGATGATCGGGAATACCTCGGATGATGTAACCTACGTGTTGCTAACGGGATTTCCCACGGTCTAAATGAAAGTGTGGAACTCATTCAGTTGAGTTTAGCAAATTCATCTGGACTAAGTGAATCCGATAAAAATAATGATGCCGGAAGGATGGAACCGTGGGATCTTAACCGGTGTCGTTATAATCAACTTTAAGATTTGTTTTAATTAAAACATAAAAAATACTTGGAAATTAAGATTTGCTCAAAACCAAAACACTTTTCTCATCCCCTGATTTATGATTTCTAAAACTAAACCTCTGCAATAACAAGAAGCTCGGAGCATGGTGGGCAGCACGGCCATCGTCATCAGCAAAACCTGAATCTACATCAGCAAAACTTTCCTAGAATTAAAATAACCAAGCCATAGGACTTCGAGGTAGTTTGCCTAGTGCAACATAAACCTTCAATCTTTGTTAGGCATTTGCATGATCGGGTCATGTAAATTAAGCCCTAACCAGTTTTAGGATTCCGAGGTAGTCGTCCGATACGACATAAACCCTCACATCTTCGAGGCTATTTGTATGATTCTGTCATATAAATATAAGTCCTAACTAATTAAAATTGGCAAGATCAAAACATTTAAATAAATATTAGGATTTTCCTAAATCCAAGCCAAACAATAGGATAGTCGGGAAATTACCAAAGTTCGCTTCGAATCTGTGATTTCTCCTACCTTTCTTCCTTTGGATTCCCAAAACAAAATGTTCCAAATTTGATCCATTCCCTATTGAAATTCCAAAATTCAATCCTTGAAAATCTTAAACTTTGAAATTCTTGAGAGCAGAATTATTGATTATTATCGAGAGTTTTCTTAGGTGATTCCCGTCACTTAAGATGTAATTAACTATAGGGGCTTGCCCTTATAGGGAATTTTAAAGAACCCAGGTAATATAAACCCTGTTTAATGTTTTCATATTAAGCAGGGTAATTTTGTCGGCTTATAAAATTGGTTCGCAGACCAAACGGATGTCACAAATCTTCTAGTTTATTTAATCGAGCCCCACCGTCAAGCAGTGTGTCTATCCTTAGGGATAGATACACGGTTTGTGGTGCGGTGCTCGTTTATATAAACTATTTGGGATGTGAGATCGGTTTAATCTCATATCTTAAAACCTTCAAATTTAAAATTATTTTCAAAATCAAATACTACTTTTCAAAATTATTTATTTAAACTAAATTAAGAATTCGCCGACAATTTACGTAGGCGACCCCTCTTCAAAATAAAACACACAAACCTAAAAAAAATATGCCGACAGCATTTCAGCGACTCACTGGGGAAAATTCCTCTCTCCATTATAATCGAATAGCTTCGCTTTCAAAAATCGGTAGTGTATCCATGTCCTTAGTGGATCAAACTACCCTTCTTTCCGTTGGAATACTATGTTCATTTATATCTTGAATAAGTATAGCCAACATTCTCTCGGATTTAGGAGCCACTGTTTAGACACCCCTAAACGGAGAGGTTCCGAGATCCTTTTACCTCATTTCGAGGTGGGGTGGACCCTCAATAGGTGTTAGTTTAGGAATGATCCTTCGAGTCGAGAAGTCTTGCTTAAGACTTTCTTTTCCTTTCCAACTCCGAATCGATTCCTTACCTTCTCTACACCTTTGAACATTCCGTTCTAAATAAACAAACCCTCTAATAAGTGACTCTTTTAACAAATGATTCCTTCTTATAAATACATGAACAAGAATGAGTTCGGACTCTTTTCAATTCCTTTCTTCTCGTCCTAAAGAAAAGAAACATAACTTGGGACCGACAACCAGAATCTACCCCGTGAAATGGAAGCCCCGAAGCTGATTTTCTCCTTCACCAACGGACCGGACTTCGCCGTCTATAAGGATGAGCCGCCCGACAATGGGATCATCCGATTTGGACAAGGATTTGAAAACACGAATGTCAAGGTCACCGACGTCTCCCTCTTTGCACTGAAGAACAAGGTATCTGAAGCTGAGGAACCGCTGCTTGAGTTCAACCTTAGGTCGACCCAAGAGTTTCCTCCCCTGCAAAGGATCCCGACTAGGAGGAGTACTGCCGTCCGCAGGAGGACCGTTCTTACTACCCCCACCGGTCTAGTTGTTTCGCACCTACCCCGACTCTCGCCAAATCAAAGGGGAAAGAAATCCGGAACTATGGTAAACCCGTTACCGTGGAGGGTACGGATCTTCTCGTAAGACCTTCGTTTTCGAAATCGGGTCCAGCTTCAAAGATTCCGTCACCGACAAGGACCCAAAGAAGAAACGAAGTAGAAGGATCGCCAGAGAAGCCAGAGCTGCTGAGATTGCTTTCCTGGAGGAAATTCCAGAACTGCCTGAATATACACCGCTGCCAGAATATACACCGCTGCCTGACTACATACCACTTTTGGGAGGAAGCAGGTTCCATCCCCTCTCCGCCGCAGAGGATGAGGAGAATGTTCGCAAGATTGTCGCCACATTACCTCGGCCCGCATACTACAACGATAGCCGTAAGAAAAGAACTAGAACTACGCCATTTGCTCGACTGCAAACTTTGATGAAAAGTTAGCAAGGAAGGAAAACTGCCCCAGTATCGGAGATTCTACGAAAGATAGGGAGGGTGCCGCTCAAATCCCGTCTTGGGCCCCGAGTAGAGCCCGCCGTCATGACAGAAAAGCCAAGCAAGAGAATGAAGGCTAGCCCGCCCGTCGTAGTCTCGGGATTACGGATTAGGGAGGATACCACCTTCCAAGCATTTGGCCGACGCACCATCCGGTCCTAGACCTTCGCCGCTAGAAGGATGGTATGGCGTCCCACTACTCGGGCGATTGAGATCGAAACGACAGCCCGAGAAAGAAAGTCTCGCCGAGAGGCTGGAATCTGAAGAAAGTGCTACTGCGATAAAGGGGACTCGTGAAAAAGGGACCCGGCAGCTATCGCACGACAACCGCAAAGACACACAGAAAACCCCGCTAGAAGATGCCATGGAAAAGTTGAGAACCGATATCCGACGGTTGGCAAAAGAAAGAGAAGAAAAGTTCGGAGATGAGATCGATTCATCGGAATTCATGGACGACGAATATGCGAAATCAATATGGTCGAGACACGAGCTTCATCGGCTTCACAAGGTGCTCCTGCGCAGCCGCAGAAGAGAGGAGCCGGAACCGATGAGAAGGCAGCTTCGGGAAAAAGACGACACGATCGCTAAAATGGCGAAAAGGATGGAAGAGATGGCCGTAGCTCCGGCCACTCTCCGCAGTCAAGTACAACCACATAGAGAGACACCCCCGCGAGGTCATTCACATTGTAGACGGAGGAAAGGAGATTACATCCGTCAATGGGGATGATCGACCGAAAAGGATACAACACAAAGTATGATCCCCGAAAAGGATATCAAGAACTTGGTAGAACAGCAGAGTGCGAGAAGCCTTAGCACAATCGAAGAGCGGGACATCCATTCGGACGGGTAGACCTTACCCGAAGAATTCGACGCCGTCCAATACCCGAAAGACTTCGTACCACCTCCGTTCAAGACCTTCGACGGAACCGGAACCCCGACAAGCATGTTGCACACTTTCGTGCCAGTTGTTGTAATGCCGGCGGGAGCGATGCATTACTCTTCCGACAGTTCGTCAGCAGTCTGTCAGGAATCGCCTTCGACTGGTACGCAGAATTACCAAATGGTTCAGTGAAGACATTCTCAGAGCTAGAGAGCCTCTTCATCAAGCGATTCGCCGGAGCTCAACACCACATCACTATAGGTGATTTAGTGGTAGAGAAACAAAGGCCGAATGAAACTTTGGTGGATTACATACTTCGATGGAGGAACTTAAGCATGAAGTGTGAACCACAACTGCAAGAACAACATGCAGTCGGCATCTTGCTTAAAAGCATTCACGGCCCGATAACACTTCTCCTCAAAGGATTCACTATTAAGACTTTCGAGAAGTTGTTAAGCAAGGCCGGAAGCTTGCAAGAAGAGGCGAAGCAATTAAGTTTCGCCGACAAGACGGACAAGCAGAAGCCGGTGAAGACCTTCGAAAAGAAATCCGGATTGTTGCGACAGATTGACAAAGGCAAGCAACCGATGCAAATACCACCGTAACGGCCGCATCAACCACAACAAAATTACCAAGAACCCGGTCCAACTATCAGTCGTCTCCGCAAGATGAACAACCGTCTCGTCCGCAACGTACATTGAGGGAGCTTCTGAGCGTGGAATATCCATTCAAGAATGAAGCAGTACCGAAAATGTTCCGTAGTCTGATGAAGACTCCAGATTTCTAGCAGAGCCTAAAAGACCAGAGGAAGTCAACAAGAACGGTGATCCCAACTTTTGCCCCTACCACCGGATGCTTGGGCACAAGATAGAAGATTGCATTACCTTTAAAAGTTGGCTCAACGACAACCTTCGGAATGGAAATATAACAATCTCGAAGGAGTACATGAAGGAACCCCAGAAAGGAGGTTCCATCAATGTTATCTCAACTGATCCCGTCATTCCGATAGATCCCTATGCAACCGACGATGGATGGACTACCGCTCGGACGAGGTCTTCGAAGAAGATTTTAGACGACATCCGAACCGCTTCGGTGCGAGCTTCAATTCAGAGTTCGAGACCTGTTAAGCCGGTACTATCACTTGCGATAGAAGAACCACCTCAACAGGAGGCGATTGAAGAGAAGAAGAAAATCGACGAAGAAGAGAGGACCGAGACTCCTAAGGCTGGACTAGGGGCCGCTTATCCTAGGATAGTTGTTTCCGATTCGGGGAGAAATCCCTCGAACCTCTCGATTTCGTATGATTATCTGCTCACTTCGGTGGGATCATATAATGATAAGGGTGATGGCGTTGGCTACGTTTTCGATCGTTTCTAACGATTACGTAACTAGCGACAATCCGGACATCGACTTCGATACCAACAACAATTCTCAAATCATACACGATCTCGACGAGCAAAATAACGAAGAAGGCAGCCATTAAGGAGGCTACGAGAGTTCAACAAGAAACGGATCTATCTGTGAGTTTCGAGGAGCTCCAGTTACGATAGAGTTAGAGCCTTCAGATTCTGAAGATAATTCGGAAGAGCCTGTCATTCCGATTCAGGGGGAGACACCGACAAGTTCAACACTAGATTCAGAAGAAATTACAGAAGTCAACTTAAGAAGTGGAAGAGTTCTACCTTCGAGAATGGGTCCAAAAGACAAAGGAAAGCAGGTGGTTGTTCAAGAAGAACAAACCCCAGCAGAAGAAATACCCATTCGAGAAGAAGCCGAGACACATGGAAATAAAGTGGACTACAACGTGCTAGCCCATCTTAGGAAACTACCGGCCAACCGAGCATTTACGACGCTCTCATCTTATCAAAGGAGATGAGAGAAGCTTTGATCAAGGCCTTACTTGATCCGGAAATTTGCTTAGCTTAAATGGCCGGAGATTCCTTAGATGAGGTTTGCTCGTTAAAGGAACAACGAGGTGTTACCTTCACGGACAATGACCTTCTACTTGGGACAGCAGACCACAACAGACCGTTGTACATTTCAGTTACAATCGGGAAGTTTACACTCTCCAGAGTATTGGTGGATCCAGGAGCATCAATCAATATAATGAGTCTTCGAACACTAGCATATTTGGAAATTGATGCTCGTGAGCTCGAAGCTGACAAAATGTTATTAAGAGGATTCAACCAGAAAGGAGAAAGAGCCCTCGGGTCAATAACGCTACTAATGAAGATCGGTGACTTAGCAAAGACAACGACAAAATTTCACATAATTGATTCGTAAACATCGTTCAACGCTCTACTCGGGCCGACCGTGGATACATGAAAATAGGATGGTACCATCATCTCCGCATCGGTGCATCAAATATTACGATGGAGGGGAACAATGTATCAAAGGCGACTTACAACCATTCTCCGTACATGAGATTGGAATCCATGAAGATGCAGCTTATTATGCACCGCCAAAGAAAACGATCTTCTCCAGAGATACCGTAACAAATAAAGCAAAGAAAGTTGAGGACGACGAAGAACCTGAAATTCTAGTCCAACAATCACTCACCACTCCCTTCCGGCGAGATGGTGAAGGTTTCTCCACAACTCGCATCCGAGGTCGAGGCCGGGGACGAGGCCGTGGTAGAGACGCTAGTGACGATTGGACGGAGGAAACCAGCCATCGGTGTTGATTGGGAAGATAGTTCGAAGAAGAAAAAGAAATCAAACAAGAAGCAGTGACAATAAGTCAGAAGAAGCCGCAATTCAAGATCTCTCTCGAAGATGAGAAGAACGAAGAATACAAATCAATGTACGAGAAGATTAACCACTACGTACATACTATGACCCTAACCCCGATCCATTCTAATAAGATCGAGGGTATGGTGGTCAAAGAGGTACGTAACGAAGGTGCAAGGCCAATCAAATTCTACCGTGGTGCTTTTTCCTCCAAAACTGAAAATAATGTACAATTCGAAGATGTCACTTCATCAGAATTAATGGAATTACCTTTTGAGTGGTACTCTCCCTGTGTTCAAAATTTAATTCAATGTGGTTTCATACCTCGACAATGGACAAAAGGCCAATCACAACATTTTTAAAAATTATGGAATAACTCCGGTCGTCCACCCAATTCAAAGCATGGACTCGGATTCGGCACAGTAGGGTCAGTTGACGATACTGAATTTTGCTTGGTTGTCACTTGCAAGTCCAATGAAAACTGCATGGAAACTATAGACGAACTCGAAGATTTACAAATTGGAGACGCTCCACCAAAATTCGAAGAAGAAATTAAATCCACAATAGATGAGTTAACGGAAGTTAACTTAGGTACTAGCGAAGAGCCTAGACCTACCTTTGTTAGCTCCTTACTCAACAAAGAAGACTCCGAAGAAATAATCAAATTATTAATGGAATTTAAGGACCGTTTTGCTTGGAACTACGATGAAATGCCGGGATTGGCTCCGCAGGTTGCAGTTCATAAGCTAGGAGTGGATCCTACTTCGTCCCAGTCGGACAAGGTCCCGAGAAGAATGCGTCTAGAAATCGAACAACAAGTCATAGCCGAAGTTAAAAAGCTAATAGACGCTAAATTTGTCCGTGAAGAACAATACCCGACTTGGTTAGCCAATGTGGTACCGCTAGGAAGAAGAATGGTCGATCGAATCCGTGTGGACTTCGGAGATTTAAACAAGGCATGTCCAAAGGATGAATTCCCTCTACCGATCCCGTAATTAATGATCGACATTGCTTCAACACATGAAATATTCTCGTTCATGGATGGGTCTTCGTGGATACAACCAGATAAAAATGGCTCCAGAAGATGAAAAGCTTACAGCATTCGTAACGCCGATCGGAGTATTTTGCTACACAAGAATGCCATTCGGATCGAAGAACGCAGGAGCAACCTACCGAAGAGCAATGACAAGAATTTTTGATGATCTCATCCACAATCAAGTCTAATGCTACGTGGACGATGTGGTCATCAAAAGCAAAGTAAAGGAAAACCACTCGTATGATTTGAGAATTGTTTTCGAACGATTAAGACAATTTAACCTTAAGATGAATCCCTTAAAATGCGCCTTCGGCGTCACCTCCGGAAATTCTTAGGATTCGTTGTCCGACATCGTGGAATTGAAATCAACCCGAAAAGATTAAAGCTATCTTAGAAATGCCGCCTCCCAAAACCTTAAAACAACTACGATCTTTTCAAGGAAGTCGGCATATCTTCGACGCTTTATCTCAAACCTCGTCGGTAGGTGTCAACCTTTCTCGGCACTAGTTAAAAAGGACGCCAAATTTATTTGGGAAGAGAAATGCCGAAGGCCTTCGAGGACATTAAACAATATTTAATGACACCTCCCGTCTTAGCAGCCCCCGTCTCGTGTAGACCGCCGATACTTTACACCGCGGCTTTAGACGACTCTCTCGGAGCCCCGTTGGCCTGAGTCAATGATGAGGGTAAAGAAAATGCTCTTTACTACTTAAGCCGTCGTTTACTTCCGACGGAAGTAAGGTATCCCGCAATTGAAAAGCATTGTTTGGCCCCGATCTTCGCCGCTCAAAAGCTCGTGCATTACATGCTTTCTCATAAGGTCAACTCGATCTCGAAGTTTAATCCATTGCAATACTTCGATGACTCGTCCAACACTTTCCGGCAGACTTGCCGTATGGTCAATGATATTATTGCAATTCGATATAACTTCCATGCCTCTCGCGTGCCGTAAAGGGACAAGTCTTAGCGTACTTCCTCGCAAAGACACCCTTTGCCGGCCGAATCTCCTCTCAATGACGATCTGCCAGATGAACAAATAATGAATCTAGAAGACCCTGATGATCGACGTTGGGAATTGTATTTCGACGGAGCATCTTCAGCACACAAAGACAAAGAATCGCAAGTGATAGTGCCCGGTAAGGCAGGAATCGGGCTAATCTTTATAACACCGGAGCGGGGGATGTTAAGATACTCCTACCACTTGACGTAACCGTGTACAAACAATGAAGCAGAATACGAAGCCCTCGTAACGGACCGGAATTAACTATTCAAATGGGGATAACGTACATCAACATCTACGGGGATTCGCAGCTAATCATTCAACGGATCGCCGGACAATACAGAATTTTAAAGCCAAGACTCGAGCAATACTTCCAAGATGCCATACGATTGTTGGAACAAATTCCAAATGTAACGATCTACAAAATTCCCGTAAAAGAAAATGCTTTAGCAGATGCTTTAGCCCGTCTCGCAAAAGAATTTGCCTCGTTTGCAAGATGAATCGGTGGAAGTGTCGGCTCACGGACGTCGAGTCCTATCACGGCTCGACATAGACACAATACACAAATCGAAAAAGAAAAAGAATCAAGTGGCAGCAGTGACGTAAAACACAGAAGATTGGCGACGACCATTGATAGATTACCCGCATACGGAGAAAGCTACCGGACGATAGGTCGCTAGCCCATCGTATCAAGAAAAGAACTCCGTCCTACGCATTAATAAACAACACACTCGTACGTAAAGTCTTTTGATCAAATGTGGCTAAGGTGCCTAAGCGGGTCCGAGGCCCGTGAAATTGTTAAGGAGGTGCATTCAGGACTTTGTGGCGCTCACCGCCGGGTCCGAAGATGAAAATGAAAATTAAAAGATTAGGATACTACCGGCCCTCGATGATGACCGACCGCATGAAAATCGCCAAGAGCCGTCACCAATGCCAAGTGCACGGAGTGGTTCTACACCAACCTCCAAATGTGCTACATCCGACAATTGCGTCGTGGCCATTTGAATGTTGGGGCACGTATATAGTGGGTCCGATAGAACCACCATCTTCAAAAGGACATCGTTTCATTCTCTGCGGCTACGGATTACTTTTCCAAGTGGGCAGAGGCGCTCCACTTAGAGAAGTGAAAGCACACCACGTGCTACGGCTTTTCAAGAACCAAGTTGTCTATCGTTTCGGAGTGCCGCGCAGATCATCTCGTATAATGGGTCAGCATTCGAAGCACACAAATCAACAATTTTGTCGGGAGACACGGAATCGACTGGCGATACTCAACAATTTACTACCCAAGAGCAAACGGCCTCGCTGAGGCTTTTAATAAAACTCTCGTTCAAATCCTAAAGAAAACCTTGGACGATAATAAGAGAAATTGGCACGAGAAATTGTTAGAAGCCTTATGGGCCTACCGGACAACCTTCAGAACTCCTACTCAAGCTACACCTTACGCTCTGGTGTATGGGTCCGAGGCAGTGTTACCTTTAGAGGTTCAGCTTCCTTCACTCAGAATTGCAGTTGCGAATAAGATCACGACGGAAGAGAACGCCAAATTACGACTAGAAGAATTAGAAAGCCTGGAAGGGAAAAGACTTGCAGCGCAGCAACGGAATTTAGAACTATACCAAGCTAAGATGGTTCAAGCCCACGACAAACCGGTCCGCCCAAGAACCTTCAAAGTTGGTGACTTAGTTCTTGTTCTCAAGAGACCTATTCTTGCACACCGCAAGATAGAGGAAAATTTGAACCCACTTGGGAAGGACCGTTTGTGGTTGAAGCAAGATACTCGTGAGGTTCCTACCAGCCTAGTGAATTGCCGGGGAGAACGACATATGCTTCCGATCAATGGACGATACATGAAAAAGTATTACGCTACCTGATGTTTCGAAGGAATGAATCCTTCATCCCTAAGAAACACGGGCGAAGTAATTACTTATGATTGGGTCCGAACCCAAAAAAATAATAAAATGTGCTAAAAGAAATAAAATCATGATAATAAAGTTTTCCTTGTTTTCTTTTCCAAATCAAGATCTCTTTCCTGATCTTATCCCGCTTCATTCCTGTTAAATTTTAAAATACAAGAAGTAATAAAAAAACTGTCTCTAATAAACGTTTTCTTAATGTTCTTGTTCTTAGTACAGCCCCTGATCCTTTTCCTTGTCTTTTCGCAGGGGAATGTCGAACGGGCGGTTGGTCCTGAACTTTAAGAATGGCGTAAGCCTTGCACTCGATGAAAAGAGGGTGAAAGATGGAGCGATAATCGAGATTGACTCGGATTTTGCACCGAGCGGGCCTACAGTATGAGGAAAGTGACCGGGTCCCGGCTAACCGAGAAGAACTACCCGGGAAAATAGTGATGAAAGTGGGTGGCCCAAGCCACCAATCCAGCAGCAAGAAGAGAAAGGCAAATACTGAAGAAGACAAGAAAATGAAATCTGTAGTCGCTACAGCAGAGGGCAGGCTTGTCAGCGTCGCGCCCACAGAGATTCAAGAAGTGCGGAGAGCTACTCTCACAGCAACGCAACGAAGAAATAACAATCGCCGTATCCGTAAGATGTTAACAAAACTAGCCGCGGACCAACACGACGAGACAGTTGCTAATGCCAGACATACACTTCAAGGACACCGGTTCACCGAGAACCCGAAGAAAGAAGGCCAGCTCCTAGGATAACGAAAAGAACCAGGAAATCTCACAAAGACCGAAGAAAGAAGGCAACCACGTCACCGGATAGAACCACCAATAATGCATGACCTTGTTGCGTAGCAACCCCGGGGATGTCCCGACGGACATCATCCCCGAGGAGCCGAGGTATGCAGGGAGAACGTGAAGGGATTGAACCATATATCCCACAATATGTCACCAGGCCTCGCCATCTGCAGATCATTCCGGAATACGAGCTGGAGAGAATGCAGAATGTTGAAAAGAAAACCTTTGAATACTTCGAGAGAATTAAAGGTAGAAGAATCAATATACTAAAGGGCCTCGAGCTACATACCGACGTATTCTCAGAGTATGAACAACAGCAAATCGTGGATTGTATCCGGGATTTGAAAAGAATGGGCCGAGCAGGCCGCCTAAGGGAAAACACATACTCAGAACCCCGGAGATGGATGCCAGGGAAGGGAAGAATCACAATACAATGCGGATGCTGCTACAACTTTGCGGAGGACAGGAAGGGAAACCCACCGGGAATACTCCGTCATGGGCAAGTGGATCCGATGCCATTAGTCATCAAGAGAATGGTAAAGAGATTGATAACATGGAGGGTACTGCCAGCAGATTGCATACCCAATAGCTGCATCATCAACATCTACAAACAGGGTGACTGCATACCCCCACATATAGATCACCACGACTTCGTCAGACCTTTCTGCACGCTCTCTTTCCTGAACGAGTGTGACATCATGTTCAGATCTGACCTCCGGATAGCAGGCCCGGGTGAGTTCCGAGGGCCAGTAAAGATACCTTTACCGGTAGGTTCCGTCATGATACTGAAGGGCAACGGAGCAGATATCGCTAAACATTGCATACCAGGAGTGCCAGTGAAGCGGATCTCAGTTACTTTCAGGAGAATGGACGACAAGAAGACACCTTACCATTTCCAACCAGACCCAGAGCTAGAGAACCTCCGGCCTTACGAGCTGTGAGTTACATGGGAAATATCACACCTCCAACGTACATCCAGCCGGCATCCTTGCCAAGGATGGCTTGGAAGGTGATGTTATTAACCATGTACCCCACTATTCAGACATGGATTTTTGACAGATGCTTCTTTTGATGGATCGACAAAAAGATCATACAAAGTCCGTTTTGAGTTTACATGGATTGTATGAAATATATTCCGTATCGAGTTGTATGATGTATCTTCAACATGATTGGAATGAAAGTGACCATGTCACATTTTTGGCCTTCACCTCTTTTGTGCAAATTGATTAGGAAACGCCATTAAAGTTAAATGAACTTCGAACAAAGAAGAAAAAAGAAATAAAAAAAATAATAAAAGAAAACTTTCTAAAAAAAAATCTAAAAAATGACGAACACCAAATTCACGTGAACATTAAATAAACGATAAAATAAAATTTGAACCATTAAAAGATAAACGAAATCAACATGAATGTTAAATCAAATCACAAATCAAATTCTCAATCAAATTTAAAATTCAATCTTTCCAAATTCCAAATCAAATTTCAATCTTTTCAAATCACAAATCAAATTCTCAATCAAATTCCAAATCCACTCCCGATCAAATTTCAAATTTGATCTTCCAAATTTCAAATCAAATCTTAAATCAAATTTCAATCGAGTTCAAACTCATCCTTCCAAATCTCAAATTCAATCTTTCCAGCATTTCAAGTCTCAATCAAATTTCGAGTTCGATCTTCCGGATCTCAAATCAAATATCAATCAAATTCAAACTTTTGGGTCGAGGATTTTACATCCAAGACCGCATCGCTTTAGGATTCACCTGCACTGCTTTAGGATTCTTCCCTATTGCACCGAAATACATCAAATTCAAACTTTTGGGTCGAGGATTTTACATCCAAGACTGCACTGCTTTAGGATTCTTCCTTATTGCACTGAAATACATCAAATTCAAACTTTTGGGTCGAGGATTTTACATCCAAGACTGCACTGCTTTAGGATTCTTTCCCTATTGCGATGAAATACATCAAAATCAAACTTTTGAGGTTAAGGATTTTACATCCAATACCGCATTACTCTGAGATCTCTTCTCATTGCAATGATTCAATCCAATCAATTCAATTTTCTTTCGAGGTTGAAGATGTTACATCTAAAACCTCAAATTCCAATTTTCATTTCAAATCAAATCCCTCAAATTAATTTTGACAAACTTCAATCTAAATTGAAACTCCAAACTAAAATATAAACTCACACATCAAAACTTAAATTGAAACAAAATAAAATCTAAATCGAAATTCCCCCAGGTCATGTGATTTGGGATTCACCTCCTTTTCCTTTCCCTGCACGAGAGTTCAGAATCTCCGATTTCGTAGATATACTTGCTACTCCCCAGCGAAAATTCTTCTATTTCGTCCTAAGTTTGTCACTTGGACGTCTGTGTTGGTTTTGTTGATCGTTTCGGTCAACGCCAATACGCGCGGTGTGCTCCGTCATCTCACCACACGTATTGGGGGCCATTTGTTGACCTCATTTTTGATGAGGTCTTCTCTTCTTCTCTTTAGTACTTAGGATCTAGCCTTAGGCTTTTCCTTTGCCTATCTTAGAGGACTAGAATTGGGACCCACCTTTTAGAAATTCAAACCACTTCTTAACTCCTTGCAAACTCCACAAACTTGACTGTGGACCATTAACCACCTAGAGGGTTGAAATCAAATGTGGAAGTTTAAAGGATGAGTTCCTATAGGACTCTTTGGCCTTAGGACCGCCCACGCGGCACCGGGTCCGTGAAGGGGCCGACTTACACACACACTACACTTATACACTACACCTACACACTACACTTCCACATACCTCCTAAAACCACACCCATACCTAACTTGACCTCCTGACTCATGTGGGTGATTCACATGGATGGTCCTTAACCCCTAAGCCCTTAGCTAAGAGGGTTAGGAACAACATAGTGAATGCATCAAATGGGTCCCTTCATGGCTCATATGGGCTTGATATGGCTTCATGGCTCAACCAAAATGACTTCTTTCCACTTACATCCACCCAATCTTCAATTTCCCAAATTTTCAATTTTTGACCCCCGGGACCCTACACCCGCTAAACCTACCCAAAACCCTCGAAATTACCCAAATTTCTCAAAAATTTCCAAATTACCCAAAATTCTCCAAAATCAATCCCAAACATTTCCACATCACTTAAATTGATCATCCATACCCAAAAATACCAAAAATTCCAAAAATTCCTCCCAATACCCTCCAAATACCCAAAATACCCCTCTTGGCCAAAAAATCCAAAAATTCAGAAAATTCCCAGAAAATTCCAAAAAATCCCAAATATTTCCAATTTCATTTTGTACAACTACACCATGGGCAAATTTTGTCAATTTACCCTACTTTTGTCAAAACCCCCAATTTGACCCATTTTAACCCAAAGTGAACCCAATGTCAAACCAAACCTACCCAATTGACCCCAATTTTGGTCCAATTCAATTCTAAAATTCAATTCAACATCCCCAATACCAATCTAGACCAAATCCAAGTCCAATTTGATTGACATTTGGATCCAATCTCACTTTTGGCCTTAAAGCCCAATTTGGACCCATGACCCAAACCTAAACCAAACTCACCCAATTCAACTCCAATTAACCCCAAACCTTTTCTAAATCCTCCTTAGCATCCCCACAAGCAAAACACTAACATGATTTGCCTAAAATTTAGACCCAAACCCCACTCAAATTCAACCCAAGGCTAAAGGGCCCATTTTTGACCTAAACCCAAACCTAACCCAAATGAGCCCAAACCCCAAAATTAAAGCCCAACCAAAGTCAAAACCTCTTTGAAACACTCCCATAAACATTTCTCAACATTGAATTTACATCAATTTCAACCCTAGCCCAACATTAGCCCAACTTGGCCCACTTGGACCCATATAGGCCCACTTGCCAAATAAACCCAAATTCAAACCAATTCAACTCCAAATCACACCAAATTGACTCCAAGCCCTTCATAGAACATCCCTAAACCAATTATGACATTTATTTGACAAAGTCCTTCACAAAATCTTCACCCAAATGCCCATCCTAAAATCAAAAAGCCCATTCCCCTTAAACTTTCCTAAAAGCCCACTTCACCACATTCAAAAGCCCAAATCCATCCAAAGCCCACATGGCACTTCCCCTCATCATCCATTTAATCAAAATCACCCCTAAGTTTCAAAATCATCAATTAAACCATTCCAAATCAAGCTTCATGCAAATTTTCACCAAAATATCCAAAATTCTTAAAACCCATTTTTATGAAATCGACCCAACCTTTTCCCAAGCCAAATGGAGCCATGAAGCCATGCACAAGCCATATGCAAGCCATGGCAACCACTTTACACATCACCATGTCATTTTTGGCAAAAGGAGGGAGTCCTTTAATGATTCCCTTAAGGGTGATTTAGCCACTTCCATGACTCCACTAAACCATGCTTAAGCTTAATCGTACTTGGATGGTGACCCTTCCCCACTAATTAAGCCGACCTAAACCACTTTATCTTCAGACCCAAGCTAGCCATGGGAAGGTGCACCCAACCCATTTGCATGGGTTGACCAAAATGAGCCAAAATGACCCCTTCCCCTTTCTACTTTGATTCAGCCACTTTACACATGTCAAACCTCAATTAAATGCACCAAACCCCGACCCCGACCCACCCGAACAGAGATGGTGACCAATGCCCGGCCGGCCAGCCACCGTGCCACCGTAAAACACCATGGCCGAGAGCTCACATGTGAGCCCAACTTGAAATTCTCACCCGCCGAGCCGCCCCATCCCCAGCGGCCATCGGAGCCGTTCTTCTCTTGCCAAGAGCAGCTGATCCCAAGCCCTAACTCTCCCTAGGAGGCCATCCACCCTCTCCTATTTAAACACCACCCCTCTAGGCCATGAGAGGTGCCGAAAACAAACCTTAAGGAAACTCGCCAAAATTGTTCCGTACTCCTCCCCATACACGAGCACTTGATCCCCAGCTGAGATCCCCCCGCCATTTCTTCTCTCGCGAGCTCAATTTCGCAGTCGAAATTCCACCCAAAACCAGTGACACTTCTCCACAGTGAGCCAATTCCCAAATCGATTGGTTCTACACCTTCACCGTACCAAGGGAAGGTGTCCACCAGCAAAAGCCCCATCTCCAGGCCACCCAGTTGCTCCAGCCTCCAAGCTTTGTGATCGGGCTTGGTCGAAATCACATCTAGACAATTCACCGGACCAGGAGACTTCATCTGGAGCTTGCTGGGATCCAATCGAAGGTGCAACAACTCTCAGATCGAAGCCACACTTCTCTGAGCAAAGGTATGAGCTAATTCTTCATCCCGAGCTTCTAGAGATTCTCCATTTCAAATACCTTAATTTCATTGCATGATAACCGTATAGATGTATTCGTCTCTTCAAGACGAATCCATAGAGCATAAGAACATGAAAATCCATTGAGTATCGAGTGAGATCTTAGGGATTTAGTGTAGACGGCTCTCGGGTGAGGATGCTCGGGGACGATGAACGGATGCCGTCCATTCAATACACGCGCGGACGGACGGCTCGGATGGCGTCGGACCGTGAGACGGTACGAGAACCGCGGGGCCCGGAGCGCCGAGTCGGATGGCGGCGTCGAATGGGAGCGCGACACGCGGCGTTTCGGAGATGCCGAGGATGAGTTGGCGCCGCGTGGATAAAAAGAAAATTAGGGTATTTTCTTATTTATTTAATTCCCTAAACTTCAAAAATTCATAACTCGTGTAGAAAAATCAGAAAAATAAAATAAAAATACCCTCTCGCTCAAAGTGAACGTGAGGAGAATAATGTGGAAAAGAAATCATTTAATTTCATCAAATATTTTATTTTTTATAATTTATTTACTCTCTGCATACTTTTAATTCTCCAAGCATGTATACAATTCACCATGGCATGAGACCATAGGGCTTTTGAAGCCTCTGAATTTGGGAACATTCCTTGAATTTTCCAAAGTCAGAGGCCATCCCTATGAAGAGTTATTGATTTTTCAAGTTCATGTTACTCGTTTTGAGTATTTTAATTCCAATAAATAGCATGTTGTGAAATAAATTCTAGGAAAATTTGGTGATGTTCCTTATGACCAGAGAACCCTAGGAAAAATAGGTTTTGAGTTAGTTCATTTAAAACAACCCTAATTAGCTTAAACACCCAAAATAAGTCTCTAATTAATTAGAGTTAACCATGCATCAAATTGACTTGAAATCAATTCTCCACTGACCTTTAGGATCAGAGGAATCCACCATAAAAGTTTGAGGTCAATTGGACTTGGTTAGCCCCACTAATTGGGTTGATTAAGCCACTTAGTCATTTTAAACTTTAAAAATTCATAACTCTTAAAATACCTTTCAAAAATTCACCAAATTGGTTTTGGAGGCTCTCTGATATCAGGGGAATCTATGAAAATTAAAATTTCAATTTTCTAAAAAAGTTGATTTTTAATAATATTTTAATATTTTTAATAATTTAAAAATAATAAAAATCACAAAAATAATAAAATTCACCAAAATGTCACATTTTGAATTTTAATCACTTAGGAACAAACCCCATATTTTTCTTAGGTCTATTTAGTAAGATATTAAATTTTAAAGCTCTAGGGTAATTTTAAAATTAAAAAAATGTATTTTCTAGCATTTTCACTAAAATAATTATAATAAATCATAAAAAAATCAGAAAATTGTAAAATTTAATTCTCTAATTTCCTTGATGTTAGAGAGATTTTTGAAAAATATAAAATTCATTTTTCAACATTTATTTTATTTTTAAATTAATTAACACTCCAAAAATTAAAATAATTATAATAAAAATAATATAATTCAAAAAATCACCAAAATTGGTCCAAGTGGTCCTCTGGTCATTAGGAATGTCCCCTCATTTTCTTAAGGACAGAAACTTTCCCTTGGTCATGTTATTAAATTTTCCTTGGAAATCTCTATTTTCTACCAAAAATAATTATATAAATAAATTAAATACAGTAAAAATCACATTTTCTCCTCTCATGTCTTTATTGACATATGAGTGAAGTTACATAAAAATTTCAAGTTCATTTGAGTTGAATTTAGTGAGTTATGAAATTATTAAGCTTAAAGGGTAAAGTGGTAATTAAATTTTTTAATCCTTAATTAAAACTTTAGGTTTAATAAAAAATTAATAAGTAAAATATTTGATCCTAATCTGATTTGGATGATTGAAATTTAAATAATTAAAGGGTAGAAACCCATTAAGCAATTTAAAATGATTAAACTTTAATTAAATGATTGATTAAATTTGGAAGAATAATAAAATTGGAATTATTAAAATAGTGGATATTATTAGGAAGAGATTTATTCTTTAATTTAAAAATCCCTAAATTAATTATCTCATTAATATTCAATTCTTAATTAAAATGATAACTCAAATTTAAAATATATTAAAAAGCTTAATCATTAAACTAAAAATTAAAATTAAAAAAAATAAAATTAAATTAAAAAATTAAATTAAATTAAGTAAATTAAATTAAATTAAATTAAATTAAATTAAATTAAATTAAATTAAATTAAATTAGAATTAAAAGTTGAATTAAATTAAATTAAACTAAATTAAATTAAATAAACAAATTAAATTAAATTAAATGAATTAAATTAAATTAAATTAAATAAATAAAACCAAATTAAATCAAATTAAGTTAAATCAAATTAAATTAAATTAAATTAAATTAAATTAAATAAAATTAAATTAAAATTAAATCAAATCAAATTAATTTAATGTAACATCAAATCAAACTAAATTGGATTAAATTGAATTAATTAACATCACCTAAAACAGAAGAAATAAATCTAAAAAAACTTCAACACTATTCCAAATTTAAACCCATTAACTTAAATTAAATCATTTGAACACCAATTTGCCCTCAAGAGCTTTGGTTATCATAACTCCTAAATAGAACATTAAATGAAATGTTACTTCACTCATAGGATATTCAAATGTCCTAGTTCACAGAGCAAGTTAACAAAACTTGAATCCCTGGACGATTAATTCATTTATATAATCAAATTCATTTGGACTTAAAACAATTCTAGCAATATTGAAAAGATGTTTAAGATTCTTCTTAAACACTTTCTCAATATGATAGGATGTTTATAAGAACAATTGAATTTAATTGTTCTTTGATGAAGAAAATCGTCCTCAAAACCAAAACACAAAGAACCTAGACGTCATAGAGATGACTAGCCTATAGGATTAGGAACTTGCGTAGAAAACCATAACCCTTACCTTAGCTTTACCTAGGAACTTGCTTAAATATTCTAATTGTGTTTTAAGTGCAGCTTGGGATGACGGGAAGACCCTCCGGTACGCTTTTATTTTATTGCGATTTACTTTCTTGCAATTTACATTATCGCAATATATTTAACCGTATCGCACTTATTTTTCTTGCATGATAAACAACTCGTTGCATGAAAACTCACACCTTTAGGATAGACCCTAAAACCGAAACCAAAACTAAGTTAAAAGTCATTGCAAGATAAAATTTACCGCCACAACATTTTAAAATATAAAACAACTTAAAATTTAATCACAAACGTAACACAAAACTACAATTACAACTAAATTAAATTGTCCCGTTGGATGATCGGGAATACCTCGATGATGTAACCTACGTGTTGCTAATGGGATTTCCCACTGTCTAAATGAAAGTGTGGAACTCATTCAGTTGAGTTTAGCAAATTCATCTGGACTAAGTGAATCCGATAAAAATAATGATGCCGGAAGGATAGAACCGTGGGATCTTAATCGGTGTCGTTATAATTAACTTTAAGATTTGTTTTAATTAAAACATAAAAAATACTTGGAAATTAAGATTTGCTCAAAACCAAAACACTTTTGTCATCCCCTGATTTATGATTTCTAAAACTAAACCTCTGCAACAACAAGGAGCTCGAGCATCGTGGCGCAGACGCGCCATCGTCATCAAGAAAACCCGAATCTACATCAGCAAAACTTTCCTAGAATTAAAATAACCAAGCCATAGTGACTTCGAGGTAGTTTGCCTAGTGCAACATAAACCTTCAATCTTTGTTAGGCATTTGCATGATCGGGTCATGTAAATTAAGCCCTAACTAGTTTTAGGATTCCGAGGTAGTCGTCCGATACGACATAAACCCTCACATCTTCGAGGCTATTTGTGTGATTCTGTCATATAAATATAAGCCCTAACTAATTAAAATTGGCAAGATCAAAACATTTAAATAAATATTAGGATTTTCCTAAATCCAAGCCAAACAATAGGATAGTCGGGAAATTACCAAAGTTCGCTTCGAATCAGTGATTTCTCCTACCTTTCTTCCTTTGGATTCCCAAAACAAAATGTTCCAAATTTGATCCATTCCCTATTGAAATTCCAAATTTTAATCCCTCGAAAATCTTAAACTTCGAAATTCTTGAGAGCAGAATTATTAATTATTATCGAGAGTTTTCTTAGGTGATTCCCGTCACTTAAGATGTAATTAACTATAGTGGCTTGCCCTTATAGTGGAATTTTAAAGAACCTGTGTAATATAAACCCCGTTTAATGTTTTCATATTAAGCAGGGGAATTTTGCTCTGCTTATAAAATTGGTTCGTCGCACCAAACGGATGTCACAAATCTTCTAGTTTATTTAATCGAGCCCCACTGATCAAGCAGTGTGTCTATCCTTAGGGATAGATACACGGTTTGTGGTGCGGTGCTCGTTTATATAAACTATTTGGGATGTGAGATCTGTTTAATCTCATATCTTAAAACCTTCAAATTTAAAATTATTTTCAAAATCAAATACAACTTTTCAAAATTATTTATTTAAACTAAATTAAGAATTCGCCGACAATTTCTGTAGGCGACCCCTCTTCAAAATAAAACACACAAACCTAAAAAAAATATGCCGACAGAGCACTTTGATCATACTGGATATCTGGAGGCCAGTTTTATTCATCTACTAAGACAGAAAGGATGGATTAATGAAGAATCTACTGCAGAATTCCCTTTCAGGCCTTTCTACATTTTATTTATGCACCTGCATCGCATCAGAAATATCAGAGAAGATGTTAGTTCAGACACTGAAGAGTAGGAAAGATTTCTATGTTTATGTTATATTTGTATATATATATATGTATGTTGATTTGGAGTTAGATTTTATTATGAGTCGAAATTTGATTTGATCATCTCAGATTTGATGAGATTTTATGTAAATTGTTATGTCTCAGCATTTAGAGTGTTGTGGTGTGGATTGCGATGCTGAGTATTATGGATTTGAACATTTAAGTTAAGTATGTGCTAAGTTGTTAGTGTAAAATTTGTAAGTCTCATGGATTTCATATATAAAGTTATATTGTTTGTGTTGTGTGACTTTTTGTGAGTATAAGTATCTAATCTTCGTATTATTATTAAATTAAATGATTGGAACATTGATTAAGGGCAATTCGAGGTTGAAAATGATTGACGAATTTCAAAAATTTAAAATTTTTGGGATCTCGTCGACGGCGAGAATTATCTCGCCGACAGCGAGAAAACCCACTGACAGCGAGACCGAGCTCGCCGACGGCAGATTTTTCCCGAAACTTTTGCCTTATGAAATTAATTAGCTTACCGAAGGTGAGAAAAATCTCACTGACAGCGAGATCGCGAAAAGACCTATATTTGACCGGTCAACCGACACTATTCATCATCCCTTTCCTCAAATTTTCGATAAAAACCGACCTAGGTCTTGAGAGATCTTTGATTTGAGGCGATTTCAACACTTTTTGACACCGGATTTCATCCTCCCTTGGTAAGAGCTTCACTTCTATGCAAAAATTTATGATTTTCACCATGGATTTCTTCTACATTTGGAGAATTTTAAAAAATTTTGAAATGTGGAGAAAATACTTGGAAGAATTTCATAAAAATTGATTTAAATGGATTTTAGATGTTGTAGGAAGCCTTCTTAGTAATATTTTGGAGTTTAGTTAAGATTTTTGCAAATTTCACAGATCGAGAAATGTCTCCATGACAAAAGCGACGAATAGATTTTGACGAAACCCGATTCATTATTGCAAGAGCACAAACTTGATATTTTCAAAACATACAAGCAAGAAAATGCATTCAAGATCGAGTTTTCAAGAATCCAGGAGGAGAAGTTGAGCGAATCATTCAGGAGCGAGGATGGGAAAATTTTTGTTTCGTGACCAACAGAGCAGCTGTAGAAGTAGTAAAGGAATTTTATGCAAATTTAACACAGGCTGAAGATGCACCAGTTAAGGTTAGAGGATTTTTTGTAGATTTCAACGCTGCTAGAATAAACGCTTATTATGAAGTACGAGACACCTACACCAGCGAGTATGAAACTTTTGGAACTATGGAAGGACCATTGGACGAGGTGATCGACTTTCTCACTGATGGGAAAGGAGTCTGGAAGATAAAGCAGCGGGAATGGGTAAACTTCTCTCTTTCTATGCTAAATGCAACATCTAAAGCCTGGCATTATTTTATTTGTTCTAATTGTTACCTACCTACCACCATAGTGAGGTAACAAGAGATGAAGCAGCTTCCGAATTTCGTATTCGGTAACCGTAAGAGTATTAATGTGGGAAATGTTATTTATAAAAACATATTAGCCAATCGCTAGAAATAAAAGTGGAGGAGGACTATGACATCCCGGTCTTATCTATGCACTTTGCCAATTATCTGGGGTAGAGGCAAGAGATGATGAGGAATGGATTGAACCTATGAAACCCCTTACTTAGGCTAATATAAAGAAATATGAATCCCATGAAGGATGGAGATCTGGGACAAGGGATTTGTTGACCTAATTTTTGATGAGGTCTTCTCTTCCCTCTTTAGTGCTTAGGATCTAGCCTTAGGCTTTTCCCTTTGACTATCTTAGAGGACTAGAATTGGGACCCATCCCTTAGAAATTTGAACCACTTCTTGCCTCCCTGCAAAACCCCACAAGCTTGATTGTAGACCCCTAATCACCTAGAGGGTTGAAATCAAATGTGAAGGTTTAAAGGATGAGTTCCCTATAGGACTCTTTGGCCTCAGGACCACCCTAGGTGGCTCGGTCCGGTGAGGGTTGAATTACACACTCACTACACTCACACTCTACACTCTCACACACACAATACAAATCCTAAAACCACACCCATACCCAACTTCGACTCCTCGACTCATGTAGGCAATTCATTTGATGGACCTTAACCCCTAAGCCCCCGGTTAAGAGGGTTAGGAACAACATAGTTGAATGCCTCAAATGAGTCCTCCCATGGCTCATATAGGCTTAACATGGCTTCATGGCTCAATCAAAGTGATTCCATTCCACTCATATTTGATCAATCTTCATTATTCCAAATTTTCAATTTTTGGCCCCGGGGACCCTACACTTACCAAACCTACTAAAAGCCCTTAGAATTGCCCAAATCCTCCAAAATTTCCAAATCACCCAAAATTCCCCAAAATTAACCTTTAAAATTTCCTCACCAATCAAATTGATCATCCATAGCCAAAAATACCTAAAATTCCAAAAATACCCCCAATACCCTCCAAATACCCAAAATGCCCCTCTTAGATAAAAAATCCAAAAATTCAGAAAATTCCCAAAAAATTCCAGAAAATCCAAAATATTGCCAATTTCATTTTTGTCAAACTACACCATGGGCCAATTTTGTCAATTTACACCACGTTTACCAAAACCCCCAATTTAGCCCATTCTCAACCCAAGTGAACCCAATGTCAAATCAAATCTACCCAATTGACCCCAATTTTGGTCCAATTCAATTCTAAACTTAAATTTAACATCCAAAATATTAATCTAGACCATATCCAAGTCCAATTTGATTAACATTTGAATCCAATCTCACTTTTGACCTTAAAGCCCAATTTGAACCCATAACCCAAACTTAGCCCAAACCAAACCAATTCAACTCCAATTGACCCCAAAACTTTTTTAAACCTTCCCTAACATCCCCAAAAACAAAACACTAACATAATTTGCCCAAAATTTGGACCCAAACCCCACTTAAATTCAACCCAAAACTAAAAAGCCCAATTTTGACCTAAACCCAAACATAACCCAAATAAGCCCAAGTCCCAAAACCAAAACCCAACCAAAGTTGAAACCTCTTTGAAACACTCCCATAAACATTTCCCAACATTAATTTTACATCAATTTCAACCCTAGCCCAACATTGGCCCAAATTAGCCCAATTTGACCTACGTTGGCCCATTTACCAAATGAACCCAAATTCAACCCAATAATATTCGAAACCACCTTAAATTTGCTTCAAATCATTCAAGATACATCCTTAAACTAAATTCAACATTTATTTGGCATGGCCCTTTACAAAATTTTTTATCTAAAAGCCCATTGCTAAACATAAAGGCCCACTCCCTTAAACCTTCCTAAAAGCCCATTTCCACCAAATTTAAAAGCCCAAATCAATCTAAAGCCCACATGACACTTTCCTTCATCACACATTCAATTTAAAATCATTCCTAAAGTCCTAATTTTTCAATTAAACAATTCCAAATCAATCCTCATAACAATTCTCATCAAAATGCCAAAATTCACAAAATCTTTTTTTATGAAATTGGCCAAGCTCTTGCCAAGCCATAGGTGAGACAAAGACAAGCCATGTACAAGCCATATGAAGCCATAGGATGTTTGACATGTGACCATACCCAAAGTAGCAAAAGGAGGGCCCCCTTTCTTAAACCTTCATTAAGCTTTTTAACCCCTTCTATGTTACACACTAAACCATGATTAGCCACATCACTTTAGATGGGGACTTCACCACCCCTTTCTAGCTGATGCAAATGATCCTCCCTCAGCCCAAATCAGCCCATGGAGAGGTGAACCTAACCCAAAATCATGGCTTGGACCAAATCATGCCAAAATGGCCTCTCCTCGGGCCATTTTAATCCAAGCCCTTTACACATGGCAAAGCTCAATCGCTCGCACAAACCTCCAGCCCTCGACCCACCCGAACCCGAGGGCGACCCATGCCCGCCGGCCACCGCTCGGATCGCTGGAAAATACCATGGCCGAGACCTCGGGGGAGCTAAATTTTGGAATTCCACCTTGCCGAGCTTCCTCACTCCAAATGTCCATTACAAGTTGTTCTTCTCCTCACCAGCAGCAGTCGATCCCAACCATTAAATCCCCCCGGGAGGCCCTCCAGCCTCTCCTATTTAAACACCCCCTCCTCTCGGCCAAGAGAGGTGCCGAACCAAACCTTATCGAAACCATGCCAAAATCATCCTGCACCACTCTCTACACATAAATAACTTGATCCCCACCGAAATCCCCCTGCCATTTCCTCTCTACGAGCTCAATTTCGGAGTCGAAATCCAAGCCCAAAACCGAGACACTTCACCACGATGAGTCAATCTTCAAATTGATTGACTCTACACCTTCACCAGACCAAAAGGAAAAGTTTCCCAGCAAAAGCCCCCTCACCAGGCCAGCCATTGCTTCCAGCCTCCAAGCTTTGTGATCGGGCTTGGTCGAAATCATACCTAGACAATTCTCCAGGCCAAGGAACTTCATCTGGAGCTTTCTTGGACCCAATCGAACGTGACACAACCCTCAGATTGAAGCTTCACTTCTCCGAGCAAAGGTATGGACTCACTCTTCCTCCCGAGCTTACGAGAGATTCTCCATTTAGTTTGAGTTAATTTCAATGCATGTTTACCGTATGGATGTGTTCGTCTCTTCAAGACGAATCCATAGAGCATAAGAACACATAAATCCGTTGAGAATCGAGTGAGAAATTAGGGTTAGAAGGTCTACGGTCATGGGTTCGCACCAGTCGTAGACGATGACTGGGAGCAGTTGGATCGCGCGTGTATCGGATGGACGGCTCGGATCGAGTCGGACTAGAACATGTTACGTGAAAGGCGGGTCCCGGGACGGCTGACTCAGATGGCGGCACCCAATCACAAGACGACATGCACCCCCTCCGAGTCGCCGAGGCCGAGCGCCGTGCCGCGTGGATAAGTAGGATAATAGGCTATTTTCTATTTATTTAATTCCCAGAACTTCAAAAATTCATAACTTTGTGTAGAAAAATTCTAAAAATAAAAGAAAAATATCCTCTTGCTCAGTGATCAGAGGAGAATAATGTGGAAAAGAAATCAAGTAATTTCATTAAGTATTTTATTTTTAATGATTTATTTACTCTCTGCATTGTTTCAATTCTCCATTTGCGTAGGTAATTCATCATGGCATGAGACCATAGGGCTTTTGAAGCCTCTGAACTTGGGAACATTCCTTGAATTTTCCAAGGTCAAAGGCCATCCCTATGAGAAGTTATTGATTTCTCAAGTTCATGTTAATGTTTTGAGTATTTTAATTCCAATAAGTAGCATGTTGAGAAATAAATTCTAGGAAAATTTGGTGATGTTACTTGTGACCAGAGGGACCTAGGAAAAATAATTTTTGAGTTAATTCACTTTGAACAACCCTAATTGGCCTAAACACCCAAAATTGAACCTTAATTAATTAGGTTTAACCATTCATTAAATTTACCTAAAAACAATTCTCCTTGTCCTCTAGGGATAGGAGAACACCACATAAAAATTTGAAACCAATTGGACTTGATTAACTCCACTAAATGGGTTGATTAAGTCTCTTAAGAAAAATGGGTAAAATTAAACTTTAAAAATTTATAATTCACAAAATACTTTTAAAAAATCCACAAAAATGGTTTTGGATCCTCTCTGATATCAGAGGAACTTAGGAAAATTAAAATTGTAATTTTCTAAAAAAAGTTGATTTTTATCATTATTTTAATATTTCTAATAATTAAAAAATAATAAAAATCATTAAAATATTAAAAATCACCCAAATGTCACATTTTGAACTCTAATCATTTAGGAACAAACCAAATATTTTTCTTAAGTCCCTAGGGTAAGATATTGAATTTTAAAGGCTTAATGTAATTTTTAATATTAAAAAATGTATTTTCCAACCTTTTCACTAAAATAATTCTAATAAATCAACGAAAAATCAGAAAAATATAAAATTTTTTTCTTTGAACTCCTTGAGGTCAGAGAGATTTAAGAAAAATATAAAATCCATTTTTCAACTTTAATTTTATTTTAAAATTAATTAATGCTCCAAAACTCAGAATAATTCTAATAAATAAAATATAATTCAAAAAATCACCAAAATTGGTCTAAATGGTCCTCTGGTCATTAAGAATATTCCATAATGTTCTTAAGAACAGAAACATTTCCTTGGTCATGTTATTTAATTTTCCTTGAAAATCCCTATTTTCCATTAAAAATAATTACAGAAATAAATTAAATACAGAAAAATCACATTTTCTCCTCTAATATCTTAATTGACATGTAAGTGAGGTCACATAAAAATTTGAAGTTCATTTGAGCTTAATTTAGTGAGTTATAAAATTATTAAGCTTGGAGGGCAAAATGGTAATTAAAATTTTCAACCTTTAATTAAAATTTTAGGATTAATCAAAAAGGGGAGAGTAAAATATTTGATTTAAACTAATTTTGGATGATTGAAACTTAAATGGTTAAGGGTAGGAACCCACCAATCATTTTAAGAATAATTAAAGTAAACCTTAATTAATTAATTAATAAAAATTGGAAGATTAATGGAAAATTGAAATTATTAAAGTAGGGATATTATTTAAGAAAATATTTATTCTTTAATTTAAAATCCCTAAGTAAATCACTTCAATAATAATTAAAAAGAAAATTAAAAGAATAATCTAAATTAAATTAAATTAAATTAAATTAAGTAAAAATAAAATTAAATTGAAATAAATTAAATTAAAATAAATTAAAATTGAAATTAAATTAAAAATTAAATTGAAATTAAATTAAATTAAATTAAATTGAAATTAAATTGAAATTAAACTGAATTAAAATTAAATTAAATTAAATTAAATTAAATCAAAAATTAAATTAAGTTGAATTAAATTAAATTAAAATCATTTAATAACAAACCTAAATTAAATCTTTAAGAATTAAATCTAAAATAACTTGAACACTATTCCAAACTTAAACTAATTTTCTATAATTAAATCATTAAGTTTAAATCATCAAAGTATTTAATAATTTGATTTGCCCTTTTTTTAAAGCTCTTATTATTATAACTCCTAAATGACGTGTCAAGTGAATTGTTACCTCACTTATAGGATATTTAAATGTCCTAGTTCACTGAGCAAAAAGAACAAAACTTAAACTCCTGGATGATTAATTCACTTGTATAATTAAATTCTCTTGGACTTAAAACAATCCTAGAGGTATTGAAAAGATGTTTAAGACTCGTCTTAAGCACTTCCTCAATATGATAGGACGTTTATAAGAACAATTGAATTTAATTGTTTCTTTGATGAAAAAAATCTTCTTTAAACCAAAAACACAAGATTCTAGACGTCATAGGAGATGACTAGTTATAGGATTAGGACTTTGGTAGACAACCAAAACCTTTCCCTTAGCTTTACCTAGGTACTTGTTGAAATATTTAAATGCCTTAACATGTGTTTTAAGTGCAGCTTGGGATGACGGGAAGACCCTCCAGGTACGCTTTTATTTTATTGCAATTTACTTTACATTCAAATGCACTTTTCTTTTCTTGCATGATAAACAACTGTTGCATGAAAACCGAAACCTTTAGGATAGTCCCTAAACTAAAACCAAAACTAAATTAAAAATCATTACAAGATAAAAATTTCCGCCACAACATTTCAAAATATAAAACAACTCAAAACTTAATCACAAACAGAACAACAAACTATAATTGCAACTAAATTAAAACATCTCGTTGAATGATCGGGAATACCTCAGATGATGTAACCCACGTGTTGCTAACGGGATTTCCCACGGTCTAAATGAAGGTGTGGAACTCATTCAGTTGAGTTTAGCAAATTCATCTGGACTAAGTGAATTTGATGAAAATAACGGTGCCGGGATGACGGAACCGTGGGATCTTAATGTGTTCTGTTTAGTCAACCTTAAGATTTGTTTTAATTAAAATATTAAAAACACTTGGGCTTTAAGATTTTCTCTAAACCAAAACACTTCTAGCATCTCCTGATTTATGACTTCTAAAACTAAACCTCTGCAACAATAAGGAGCTCGGAGCATGGTGGGCAGCACGACCATCGTCATCAGCAAAACCTGAGTCTACTTCAGCAAAACTGTCCTAGAATTTAAACAACAAAGGCATAGGATTTTGAGGTAGTTTGCCTAGTGCAACATAAATCCTCAATTCTTCGTTAGGCATTTGCATGATCATGTCATGTAAATTAAGCCCTAACCGGTCTTAGGACTCCGAGGTAGTCGTTCGGTACGACATAAACCCTCACATTTTCTAGGCTGATTGTATGATTATGTCATACGAATATAAGTCCTAATTAACTAAAATTGGCAAGATTGAAATATAAGATAATATTAGGATTTTCCCAAATCTAAGCCAAACAATAGGGTAGTTTGGGAAGTTGCCAAGATTCTTCTTGGATCCTCAGCTTCTTCTACTTCTCTTCCTTTTGGACTCCTGAAAATAAATGTTCCAATCCTTTAAAAACCTTAAACTTTGAAACTCTTGAGACCAAAACTATTGATCATTATCGAGAGTTTTCTAAAATGATTCCCGTCATTTAAGATGTAATTAACTATAGGGGCTTGCCCTTATAGGGAACTTCAAGAACCCAGGTAATATAAACCCTGCTTAATTCCTTTATATTAAGCAGGGGAGCTTGTCAGCTTATAAAATCGGTTCGCAGACCAAACGGATGTCACAAATCTTTTATTTTATTTATTAGAGCCCCATCATCAAGCAGTGTGTCTATTCTTCGGAATAAATACACGGTTTGTGGTGCGGTGCTCGTTTATACAAACTATTCGGGATGTGAGATCGGTTTGACTTCATATCTTAAAACTTTCAAATTTAAAATTATTTTCATAATCAAATGCTATTTTCTAAATTATATATAGATATTCAAATTAAATTTAAAATCTAAAATTCACCGACAATTTCTGTAGGCGACCCATTTTCAAAAATACAACACAGAACCTAAAAATAGGCCGATATGATTATGTACCTTCTTCAAGTAGAGATATACCCTCTACTAGTTATGATCCACCCCCTCAGTACACCACTCCTACCCTTCAAGATCTGATGAATGAATTAACCCTGAGTAGAAAGAGTTTTGAGTTATTTGGAGAAAATATGGAAAGAAGATTTGAGCTTATAGACCAAAGGATCGGAGGCTTGGAAAGAAGACACGATTATGATAGTGAATATCTCCAGCGACATTCAGAGTACGAAATTGCATACTATGAAGCTGAACGTCGATATAGGAGTGGTGATTTACATGTTGTCTTTCCTGAGTGCCCCCGTTATTCACGAAGATTACCACTGCTCGACCTTCTCGACTTTGGAGATCAGGGAGATGACATAGTTTGGGATTTTAATGTAGAAGATTAGAGTCTTTGTTTAGTTTGTTTGGTTTGTTTAGATTTGTTGTTATTTTGGGAATCTTTATTATTTTGGATGTGATTATTCTGTACTTTCTTAAGACTATGGATGTTGGTATGTTTACTTATGTTATGATGTTAGATTTCTTATGTGTGTTAAGTTAGTTTGCCATTTTCTTATAAGATGTTAGTTTAAGTTTTTATAAGTTATGAATTTTAACATTGTTTAGATTGTTTTAATATGTTTTAAAATAGATTAGTTAAATGTATATGTATTAATAGATTAAGTTTTCAATTGTTATGTTTAATACTTATTTTAAAATTTCATCCCTGCACTTTCTTTTAAATATTATATGTGGAAGAATACTAACAGTACATGTTCTGTAAGTAATAAAAAAGCCTGCAAAAATTTCAAAGAAAAGAAATACCTAAAGCCCAAAGGTATGATGAATTTTATTATATACTTTCCCTTTTTCACTATGTAGTATAGATAGAAAAATTTAAGTTTGAGGGAAGGTAAAAATACAAATTTAATTATTAAAATTGTTCTCAATTTCTATTTTCAAAAATTATTATTAAATGATTTTCTATAGTAGTTTTTCAATTCAATAAACATGAGTTACTTTATTTAATTATTATATAAAGTTAAAAAAAATATTTCTAGTAATTCAATTAATTAATGGAATAAGATATTCACTTAAAAGGAATAAGAATATAGTAAACTATTTAAAGTAAGGAAAACTATATTCTAAAAATTGAAAATTCTTAAGTATTTAAGTGAAAAAGAAAGGATAGAAACTCAATGAAGTAAAGGCTATGAAATATATATAAGCAAGGACATTTTTTAAGTTTCAAATTTAGGAAGAGAAATTGAAGTTCAAAATTATTAACAGGCTATCCAGATATAGTAATCCTCACTTAAAAAAAAGAAAAAGAAAAAGAAGGATTGAAAATCAATCCGAAAAGAAAAGAAAAGAAAAGAAAAATATAAGTTAGGAGAAGCTTGAGGAGATGCCTTATCAAAAATTGGCTTCAATGAAATCAACTTAAAGGGTAAAACTTAAGTATATTTCTAAACTTATATTTATGGATTAGTATTTTACTAAATAGTGTTTTCTTGAACTTCTTATCATCTAAATATCTTAAGTAATTTATTATTTTAAATATAGTCATTCCTGAAATAAATAGAAAGCTAGAAATCTTAGACCTGATAACTAAATAATCTTATTTCTATAAAGTTAATTTAATTACTCAGAAATATTTATATTTAACTTTATTATAATGTTATTTAAATTTAATTCATATTATATGAGTTGAAAAATTCTATTATAGAAATCATTATTTTTATTTAGTATCAAAATTACTTGAGGATAAGTAATAATTAAGTTAGGGGGATTTTGATCATAGAAAAATACATTAAGAAATTCATATCTATTTTTGATGAAATTGCACTTTAAAGAAAGGTATTTTCTTTATTTTATTGCAGGAATGAAGATTCATAAGTGATGGAAGCAAAAAGCATGAAATGGAGCTAATTTGGATCAGAAAGGAGGAAATTCATGCAAATTGAACTAAGTCGCCGACGGCGAGAACGAGGCCGCCGACGGCGAGATCATGAGGAGAATTTCTGAAGGAATTATAACTACCTCACCGACAGTGAGCCCGAGCTCGTCGACAGTGAGATCGCGTGGTTTGAAGACCTTCTAGAAGCCCCGCTGACGGCGAGGTCGTTTCCCGCCGATGGCGAGACAGTTCAAAATACAAATACTTTAAACCTGGAAACTTTTTGAAGAGGTGTTTAAGCACCCCTTGGACCTTTGCTTACATCTATAAATAAAGGCTGAATTCTAATGTCTAAGTGTGTCTCTTGAGTCTTCAGTGTGTCCATTTTAGAGAGTCTGAGTCTATTTTGAGTTTGTTGTTAGTCATTAGTGAGTTTCTTTAATTTATTTTGAGTGTTATTTAGAAGTTTGCTGTACTAGAAGGAAAAGTCAAAGGAACTTTAAGGAGTCTGCTTGGGGAGGAAATTAAGATAAGTATATTTGTTTATTATTATTAACTTTAAATGAAATCCATGCTTTGTTTTATTCCCATGCATTCTGAGTAGTTTTCTTAGTCTTTCTCCTTGTTTATGAAAATTATGTGGATTGATGAAATTAAATAGAAGCACCTAATATATTAAAATAAATTGTGATAATTTCTACTTAAAACTTAATTTACTTTCAATCCGGCCAATCGAGTTGTTAAAATATGTTGAATTATCAACTATAATAAAAATTACATCCAATATTCGAAGGAAGTCAAAAGCCTTAGAAGGCGGGTGCAAATAAATATGGAAATATTAATTATCGGACGTAGAATTGGTCATTTTAGTGTGACGAGACTAAAAATATTCAATTCGGTCCTATTGTTTGAGAGTTGAAGTGTAGATGTTAGCCCTCAGGTGAGGGGAACGTGGGAGCTCTGAAGTGGCAGCCAGTATCCTCCCAGCCTAGTCTCAGATTCAGAAATCAAACATAGGATTAGTCAATGTTCTTTGCACCTGAACCAAAGGGTAAAGAATAGGAATGCTCTTATTTGTCACAATACAATTTAAGAATTCTATTTAAATTCATCATTCACTTAATTTTCTAAAAACAAGGAGAAGGATACTTTTTCTGAATTATTTAAATCAACTTATTTCAAGCATTAGTTTACCTTAGTTTTCTATAGTTACTTTTAATTTCCGTTTACTATATTAGTAAGTAATTCCTTTAAATTTAGCTGATAACAAATCTGTTAAAAACTTCCCTGTGGGATCGATAACCAGGACTCCACTAGAGCCCTGTATTAGTTGATATGACACGTATACTTGCGTAGAATCCACATTATACATTAAATCATATATCTATATTTAAAGCGGGATCAAGTTTTTGGTGTCGTTGCTATAAACATAAATTGCAAACATATTAAAAGTGGGTCAGTCACAAAGTATCACAAAAAGGGATGGAAGTAGATCAAGCAAAAGTGAAAATTATTGCTGAATTGCAACCACCTACTATCATTATCGATGAGAGAAGTTTTCTAGGTAATGCTGGATTTTATAGAAGATACATAAAGGATTTTTCTAAAATTGCTAAACCTCTTTGTCATTTATTGGAAAAAAATGTAAAATTTGAATTTAATAAAAAATGTATTAATGCTTTTAATATTCTAAAAGTAAAATTAATAACTGCACCTATCATTGTTGCACTTAATTGGAATAAATCTTTTGAATTAATGTGTGATGCAAGTGATTTTGCAATTGGAGCTGTATTAGGAGAAAAATATGAGAAAATTTTCAAAGTTGTATATTATGCTAGTAAAACTCTCACTGAAACACAAAGAAATTACACTGCCTAGCTATAGTATATGCCTTTGATAAATTTAGACCTTATCTTCTTGGTACTAAATGCATAGTTCATACTGATCATTCTGCTATTAAATATCTATTATCTAAGAAGAATTCTAAACCTAGACTTATAAGATAAGCTTTACTTCTACAAGAATTTGATTTTCAAATAGTAGATAGAAAAGGAACTAAAAACCAAATTGATGATCATTTGTCTAGAATTAAAAATGATATTATTTTGGAAGAAAATATAAATGAGAAATTTCCTGATGAATCTTTATATGTTATTCAAGGATGCAAAACACCTTGGTATGCTTATATTGTGAATTATTTAGTTAACAATATTTTGCCTTATGACATGGATAACAAATTTATTAAGAAATTTAAATATGATGCTAAATCTTATATTTGGGAAGAACCTGATTTATTTAAAATTAGTGAAGATTCTATGATTCGAAGATGTGTACCTTATGAGGAAACTTTTGCTATTATTTAAAAATGTCATGATTCTGATTTTGGAGGACACTTTCGCATGATAAAACCGCATTTAAAATTTTAATTTCTGGATTTTATTAGCCTACCTTATTTAAAGATGTGAGACATTATGTGAAAACATGTGATCGATGTCAAAGGTTGGGAAATATATCTAGGAAGAATGAAATGCATTTAAACTATATATTGGAAGTTGAAATTTTTGATATATGGGGTTTAGACTTTATGGGACCATTTTTTCTATCATCTGGAAAAATTTTTATTTTATTAGCAGTTGATTATGTTTCAAAGTGGATTGAAGCTGTTCCTTTACCAATCTGTGATTCCAAAAGTGTTTCTAAATTTTTAAAGAAAATGATATTTTCAAGATTTGGAATGCCTAAGGTAATTATCACTGATGGTGGAAGTCATTTCAGGAATATAAGAATTCAATCATTACTACAAAAATTTGGAATCAAACATAGAATTGCAATCGCTTATCACCCACAAACAAGTGGAATGGCTGAAGTATCAAACAGAGAAATTAAAAGAATTTTACAGAAGACCGTTAATCCTAAAAGAACCGATCGGGTTGATAGACTTGATTCTACATTATGGGCTTATAGTAACGACTTATAAGACACCAATCGAATGTCACCTTACCGGTTAAACTATGGTAAACATTGTCACTTACCTGTAGAACTTGAACATAAAGCTTATTGGGCGATAAAGGAGTTTATTTTTAATTTGAATAAAGCAGGAGAAAAGCGATTATTGCAATTAAATGAGATGGAAGAAATAAGAACTGAAGCATATGAAAATGCGAGGATTTATAAAGAGAAAATGAAGATGTTGCATGATAAGAAAATTTCAGGAAAAATTTTTGAACCTGGACAAGAAGTATTACTGTTTAACTCTCGTTTAAAACTTTTTCCTCAAAAATTAAGATCTAAATGGATTGGACCCTATATAGTTGAGAAAGTATACCATTATGGAGCTGTAGATATTAAAGATCCCAAAACAGGAAAAATTTTTAAAGTAAAGTGATTAAGATTGAGGCCTTATTTGGGAGATATTAAAAATATTTATAAAGAGGCTTATGAATTGAGTTAACCTGATTAAAGATTTACTTAAGTCGGGCTGACGATGTTAAACCAAGCGCTTTGTGGGAGGCAACCCATAATTATATTTTGTTATGAGTGTTTTTGTGTTTTAATGTAAGGTTATGCCTCGATCTCGATTAATTTTATATTACATTAGAAAAATTTGATGCTCATAAGTCTTCGTTGACTTAGGCCGAAAATTATTTTGAAGTATGTAAGATTTAGAAATTGGATCACTCTATTCTGAATATGAGTAAAAAGGAGATTAAGTTAACCTTCATTATGATTGTTTACAATGTGAGTTATCGAGTCTAAATTACTCTTACTAGTATAATTTACCTATCTTGGAGAACAAAATTTTGAAATTCGACGATTGGCGAAACGGAGTTGAACATAGTTCCGGCGCCTAGGCGCCAGAATTCGGCGCCTAAGCGCCAGAATCAAACTATGTATCAATAGGTCCAGCGCCTAGGCGCCAGATTCGGCGCCTAAGCGCCACAGTTACTGGGTCGTGCAATAATCGAAAATTTTAAGTTTTTCACACGATTTTCACCTTTAAATCAACCTATCTTGTTCCCTAACCATCAAGCAATCAAAATTACGTCCCTTGCACTTCATTCTTGAGAGATTTGAGAAATGTTTGAAGAATATGGAAGGAAGAAATCATGAACAAGAAGCTAGGGATAAGGTCTCAAAGGATCCTCAACCCTACTTCAATGGTTTCATCGCTGTAAGTTTAAAAAAAATTTCTAGTCGTTTGGATAAGTTTAAAGCAGAGTTTAAAAGCATTGGAGATCGCCTTCATGAGATGTTTCATCAAATTGAACATCTAGAATGGCAAATGAGACTTAAATTTAATCATTTTGCGGCTTATCAAGATGCTCAAGTTGAAATGTATGCGAAGAACAAGTGGATTGACGAAAAGACGGTTACGGATTTCCCGAGAGAGTTAGTGTTCTTTCCAAGTGGAATACACAATTTCCCTTGTGAAGAATAGAATATTCTGGTAATGAGATAGTTATTATATGGTTTGTTGAGTCGTTGTATCGATTTAGAGAATCGATTGTATATGTTTGTGTATTTGCTTTCATGTTCAATGTGTGTTGTTTTTGCTTAGAAATTGTTGTGTTGGAGTGTGTATTAGGAACTTGAATCAAGTATAATACTTATCTGGAATTTATTGAGTCAATATTGAAGATTATAAATGGAATTTAGTGAGTTTGATTTAAACTTTATGTTTGATTGGTGGATTAAATATTTAATTTTTATAAATTTTTGAAAAATGTTGTGGAAGTTAGAAATTGAAGCCCAACTCTGATATGAGTAATTGGAAGTTGAATTTATGAATTTTGGTGGAAAATAAAATTTAAAAATAATTTTTTGTGAAAGGCGAGTCTGGCACCTAGGCACCAGAATTCGGTGCCTAAGCGCCAGTTCGGCCTGTACCCAAAAATTGACTTAAATAACTGTCGGCGAATTTTTAATTTAATTTAAATAAATAATTTGAAAAGTAGTATTTGATTTTTGAAAATAATTTTTAAATTTGAAAATTTTAAGATATGAAATCAAACCGATCTCACATCTCGAATAGTTTATATAAACGAGCACCGCACTACAAACCGTGTATCTATCCCTAAGGATAGACACACTCGCTCGATGGTGGGGCTCGATTAAATAAACTAAAAGATTTGTGACATCCGTTTGGTCTGCGAACCAATTTTATGTGCCGACAAGTTCCCCTGCTTGATATGAAAACATTAAACAGGGTTTATATTACCTGGTTTCTTTAAAATTCCCTATAAGGGCAAGCCCCTATAGTTAATTACATCTTAAGTGACGGGAATCACCTAAGAAAACTCTCGATAATAATCAATAATTCGTTCTCAAGAATTTCAAAGTTTAAGTTTTCAAAGGATTGAATTTTGGAATTTCAAGAGGGAATGGATCATGTTTGGAACATTTTGTTTTGGGAATTCAAAGGAAGAAAGGTAGGAGAAATCACAGATTCGAAGTGAACTTCGGTAATTTCCCGACTATCCTATTGTTTGGCTTGAATTTAGGAAAGTCCTAATGTTCATTTAATGTTTTGGTCTTGCCAATTTTAATTAATTAGGACTTATATTTGTATGATAAAATCATACAAATAGCCTCGAAGATGTGAGGGTTTATGTCGTATCGGACGACTACCTCGGAAATCCTAAGACCGGTTAGAGCTTAATTTACATGACATGATTATGCAAATGCCTAACGAAAAGTTGAGGATTTATGTTTCGCTAAGCAAACTACCTCGAAATCCTATGGCTTTGTTGTTTAATTCTAGGAATGTTTAGCTGATGTAGAGTTGTTTTCGTCGACGAAGATGGCCGTGCTGCCCACCATGCTCCAAGATCCTTGTTGTTGCAGAGGTTTAGTTTTAGAAGTCATGAATCAGGAGATGAGAGAAGTGTTTTGGTTTAGAGAAGTTTTAAAATCCAAGTGTTTTACATGTTTTAATTAAAACAAATCTTAAAGTTGATTATAACAACACCGGTTAAGATCCCACGGTTCCATCCTTCCAGCATTGTTATTTTTATTGGATTCACTTAGTCCAGATGAATTTGCTAAACTCAACTAAATGAGTTCCACACTTTCATTTAGACCGTGGGAAATCCCGTTAGCAACACGTAGGTTACATCATCCGAGGTATTCCCGACCATCCAACAAGACTTTTTAATTTAGTTGTAATTGTAGTTTTGTGTTCTGTTTGTGATTAAATTTTGAGTTGTTTTATATTTTGAAATGTTGTGGCGGTGAATTTTATCTTGCAATGACTTTTAATTTAGTTTTGGTTTCAGTTTTAGGGACTATCTTAAAGGTGTGGGTTTTCATGCAACAGTTGTTTATCATGCAAGAGAAGTAAGTGCGATGCGATTAAAGAAATTGCAATAATGTAAATTGCAATAAAATAAAAGCGTACCTGGAGGGTCTTCCCGTTATCCCAAGCTGCACTTAAAACACAATTAGAATATTTAAGCAAGTTCCTAGGTAAAGCTAAGGGAAGGGTTATGGTTTTCTACCAAGTTCCTAATCCTATAGCTAGTCATTTCCTATGACGTCTAGGTTCTTGTGTTTTAGTTTCGAGGACGATTTTCTTCATCAAAGAATAATTAAGATCAATTGTTCTTATAAGTATCTTATCATATTGAGGAAGTTCTTAAGAAGAATCTTAAACATCTTTTCAATATTGATAGGATTGTTTTAAGTCCAAATGGATTTAATTAATCAGGTGAAGTAATCGTCCGAGAATTCAAGTTTTGTTATCTTGCTCGATGAACTAGGACATTTGAATATCCTATAAGTGAAGTAACACTTCATTTTACGTTCTGTTTAGGAGTTATGACAATAAAAGTTTTCGAGGGCAAATGGTGTTCAAATGGTTTGTGATTTAGTTTAATTTCAGTTGACGGGTTTAAATTTGGAATAGTGTTCAAGTTGCTTTATATATAATTTTTTTATGTCTTAGGTGATTCAATTCAATTTAATTTAACTTTAATTCAATTTGATTTGGTTTAGCTTCAATCTTAATTTAATTTAATTTAATTTAATATGATTTAATTTTAATTTAATTTAATTTAATTATTTATTATTATTTTTTATTTTATTTAATTAATTTAATTTAATTTTAATTATATTTAATTCAATATAATTTAATTTGTTCAATTTAATTTAATTTAATTTATTTGATTTGATTTAATTTAATTTAATTTAATTTGTTTGATTTAATTTAATTTAATCTTTAATTTAATTTTATTTTTAATCTTAATTTAATTGAAAATTTAAAAAGAGTTTAATAATTTAACTTTTAATTTAATTTTAATGATTAAGTCCTTTAACATTTTAAAACTTAAATTTGAATTATCATTTTAATTGGGGATTGAATATTATTGAGATGATTAATTTAGGGATTTTTAAATTAAAGAACAAATCTCTTCCTAATAATATCCCCATTTAATAATTCTAATTTTATTATTCTTCCAAATTTAATCAATTATTTAATTAAGGTTTATTTTAATTATCTTCAAATTGTTTAGTAGGTTTCTACCCTTTAATTATTTGAATTTCAATCATCCAAATCAGATTAAGATCAAATATTTTATTTGTTAATTTTATTAAACCTAAAGTTTTAATTAAGGGTTGAAATTTTTTAATTACCATTTTGCCCTTCAAGCTTAATAATTTCATAACTCACTAAATTGAGCTTAAATGAACTTGAAATTTTTATGTGACTTCACTCATATGTCAATAAAGACATGAGAGGAGAAAATGTGATTTTTTCTGTATTTAATTTATTTATGTAATTATTTTTGGTAGAAAATAGGGATTTCCAAGGAAAATTTAATAATATGACCAAGGGAAAGTTTCTGTCCTTAAGAAAATTATGGGACATTCCTAATGACTAGAGGTCCACTTGGACAAATTTTGGTAATTTTTTGAATTATATTATTTTTATTATAATTATTTTATGTTTTGGAGTATTAATTAATTTAAAAATATAATAAAGGTTGAAAAATGAATTTTATATTTTTCAAAAATCCCTCTGATATGAAGGAAATCAGAGAACCAATCTTTACAATTTTCTGATTTTTCTTTGATTTATTAGAATTATTTTAGTGGAAATACTAGAAAATATATTTTTTTTAATTTTAAAATTACCTTAGGGCTTTAAAATTTAATATCTCATTAAATAGACCTAAGAAAAATATGGGATTTGTTTCCAAGTGATTAAAATTCAAAATGTGACATTTTGGTGAATTTAATTATTTTTATGATTATTATTATTATTTAATTATTAAAATATTAAAATAATACCAAAAAATCAACTTTTTTTAGAAAATTGAAATTTTAATTTTCTTAAATTCCCCTGGTATCAGAGAGGCTCCAAAACCAATTTGGTGAATTTTTGAAAGGTATTTTGAAAGTTATGAATTTTTGAAATTCAAATTGATTAAATGGCTTAATCAACCCATTTAGTAGGGCTAACCAAGTCCAATTGACTTCAAATTTTTATGGTGGATTCCTCTGATCCTAAAGGTCAGTGGAGAATTGATTTCAAGTCAATTTGATGTATGATTAGCTCTAATTAATTAAGGAGCTATTTTGGGTGTTTAAGCCAATTAGGGTTATTCTAAGTGAATTAATTCAAAAGCTATTTTTCCTAGGGTCCTCTGGTCATAAGAAACATCACCAAATTTTCCTAGAATTTATTTCACAACATGCTAATTATTAGATTTAAAATACTCAAAACAGCAACATGAATTTGAAAAATCAATAACTTCTCATAGGCATGGCCTCTGTCTTTGGAAAATTCAGGGAATGTTCCCAAATTCAGAGGCTTCAAAAACCCTATGGTCTCATGCCATGGTGAATTTCCTATATGCATGGAGAATTAAAACAATGCAGAGGGGAAATAAATCATTAAAAATTGAATACTTGATGAAATTAAATGATTTCTTTTCCACATTATTCTCCTATGTTCACTGAGCAAGAGGGTATTTTTATTTTATTTTTCTAATTTTTCTACACAAAGTTATGTATTTTTGAAGTTTAGGGAATTAAATAAATCAGAAAATACCATAATTTTCTATTTATCCACGCGGCGCCGCGTCAACCTCGGCAGCTCCGAACGCACAAGCGTCGCTCTCTGATTCGATGCCGCCATCCGACTCAGAGCTCCAGGGGCCCGCTGTATCGTTCCGTCTCCTCATCCGGCGCGATCCTGGCCGTCCGTCTGCGCGTGTATTAAATGAACGGCATGCGTTCATCGTCCCCAAGCGTCCTAACCCGAGAGCCGTCCGTCTTCTAGGCCTAAGATCTCACTCGATACTTGACCAAATTGAACGTTCTTATGCTCTATGGATTCGTCTCGAGAAGACAAACACATCCATATGGTTTATGTGGCATGAAATTGACTCAATAAAAATGGAGAATGTTCAGAAGCTTGGGAAGAAGAATGAGGCCATACCTTTGCTCAGAGAAGTATGGCTTCGATCTGAGGGTTGTGTCACCTTCGAATGGATTCCAGCAAGCTCTAGATGAAGACTCCTGGTCTGGTGAATTGCCTAGCTATGAAAGTGACCACAGCCGATCACAAAGCTTCGGAGGCCGGAGCAACCGGGTGGCTCCGGAGATGGGGCTTTCAGCTGGAAACTTCTCCTCTTGGTCCAGCTGAAGGTGTAGGACCGACTAATTTGAGGATTGGCTCATTATGGCAAAGTGTCCCGGTTTTGGGTGAAATTTCGGCCGAGAAATTGGATTCTCTCGGTGGGGATTAGGGCAAATTGACACTGGGGATCAACTGCTCTAAGTATGGAGTAGGGTTTGGAACAATTTTGGCAGAGTTTCAGCAAGGTTTGTGCAACTCTCCTCCATGGCCGTGAGGGGGTCGATTTTAAATAGAGGTGGCTGGAGAGCCTCACAGGGATGGCCAAGGGTTGGGATCAGCTGCTCTGGACATGGGAAGAACAACTATGGTGGCCATTGGGCATGGGGCAGCTCAGCAAGGTGGAATTCCAAAGTTTGGCTCGTCCCAAGGTCTCGACCATGGTGTTTTCCGGCGACCCGGTGGCCGGCCGACTGTGCACCGGTCACCATCTTGTTCGGGTGGGTCGTGGCTGGGGTTTAGTGTAGCACTGGCAAATGCCATGTGTAAAAGGCTTGGATTAGAATGGAATGGGAGAGGGCTCATTTTGGCTCAAATTGGTCAACCCATCCATTTGGGCTAGGTGCACCACCCAAGGCTTGGTTTAGGCTGAAGAGAAAGTGATTTGGATTAGCTTGATCAGTGGGGAAGGGTCACCATCCAAGTACAATTAAGCTTAAGCATGGTTTAGTGGAGTCATGGAAGTGGCTAATCACTCTTAAGAGAATATGGAAAGGGCCTCCTCCTCTTGCCATCTTGGGTATGGTGAGGTGGAAAGTAGATTCCATGGCTCTCATGGCTTCCATGTGGCTCATGCATGGCTTCATGGCTCATCTTTGGCTTGGGAAAAGTTAAGTCAATTTCATGGAAATGGATTTAAGAAAAATTTTGGTATTTTGATGGGAATTTGTATGGGGCTTTAATTTGGAATGGATTCATGATGAGTTTTGAAACTTAGGGATTTATTTAAATGAAAATATGGTGTAGAGCAATTGTCATATGGGTTTTGGATTGATTTTGGCCCTTTGGATTTTGGTGGAGATGGGCTTTAGGAAGGTTTCATGTAAGTGGGCTTTTAAGTTTAAGAATGAATTCATGAATGGGAATTTTGTAGAATTTTGGGCCAAATAATTTTTGGGTTTAGTTCATGGATGTGTCATGAGTGATTTGAAGCAAGTTGGGAGTGATTTGGGTTTGAATTGAGTTGAATTTGGGCTTCCTTGGTGAATGGGCCAATATAGGTTAAATTGGGTTAACTTGGGCCAATGTTGGGCTAGGGTTGAAATTTATGTAAAATAAATATTGGGAAATGTTTATGGGAGTGTTTCAAAGAGGTTTTGGCTTTGGTTGGGTTTTGATTTTGGGGTTTGGGCTTATTTGGTTTAGGTTTGGGTTTAGGTCAAAATTGGGCCTTTTGGTTTTGGGTTGAATTTGAGTGGGGTTTGGGTCTAAATTTTGGGCAAATCATGTTAAGGTTTTGTTTATGGGAATGTTAAGGAAGGTTTAGAAAAGATTTGGGGTTAATTGGAGTTGAATTGGGTGAGTTTGGGTTATGTTTGGGTCATGGGTCCAAATTGGGCTTTAAGGCCAAAAGTGAAATTGGATCCAAATGTCAATCAAATTGGACTTGGATTTGGTCTAGGTTGGTGTTGGGAATGTTGAATTAAAGTTTAAAATTGAATTGGACCAGAATTTGGGTCAATTAGGTAGGTTTGGTTTGACATTGTGTTCACTTAGTGTTAAAATGGGTCAAATTGGGGTTTTGACAAAAGTAGGGTAAATTGACAAAATTGGCCCATGGTGTAGTCGAACAAAATGAAATTGGGAATATTTGGGATTTTCTGGACTTTTCTGGGAATTTTTTGAATTTTTGGATTTTTGGGTCAAGAGGGGTATTTTGGGTATTTGGAGGGTATTGGGAGGTATTTTTGGAATTTTTGGTATTTTTGGCTATGAATGATCAATTTGAGTAATGTGGGGATGTTTGGGATTGATTTTGGGGAATTTTGGGTGATTTGGAAATTTTGGAGGATTTCAAAGGTTTTGGGTAGGCTAGGCGGGTGTAGGGTCCCGGGGGTCAAAAATTGAAAATTTGGAAAATTGAAGATTGGGTGAATGTAAGTGGAATAAAATTATTTTGGTTGAGCCATGAAGCCATATCAAGCCCATATGAGCCATGAAGGGACTCATTTGAGGCATCCACTATGTTGTTCCTAACCCTCTTATCCAAGGGCTTAAGGGTTAAAGACCATCCATGTGAATCACCTACATGAGTCGGAGGTCAAGTTAGGTATGGGTGTGGTTTTAGGAGGTGTGTGAAAGTGTAGTGCATAAGTGTAGTGTATGTGTAAGTTAGCCTTTCACCGGACCAGTGCCACCTGTAGGGCATCCTAAGGCCAAAGAGTCCTATAGGAACTCATCCTTTAAACTTCCACATTCGATTTCAACCCTCTAGGTGATTAGGGGTCTACGATCAAGTTTGTGGAGTTTGCAGGGAGTTAAGAAGTGGTTTGAATTTCTAAGTGGTGGGGCCCAATTCTAGTTCTCTAAGATAGTCAAAAAAAAAGCCTAAGGCTAGATCCTAAGCACTGAAAAGAAGAAGAGAAGACCTCATCAAAAATGAGGTCAACAATAACCCCCAAAAGCCATTTTTGACTCCAAAGCTTCATCTTCTTCCCCATTTTTGTGAAAATAAACCTTTTAGATCCATTTTAAGGTCAAAACATCAAGGATTTGAGCGCAAAACCACTCGATTTCTTCTTCTCAAGGTTAGATCTACACTTTAAACCATTTATTTTCGATTTTCACCATAGATTTCCCTAGTTTTGCTAAGAACCAAAATTTTGAAAACAAATTTTGATTTTTAGTGATTTCTTTGAATTTTTAAACTTATTTTAAGTTTTATAAACTTAAAAAGAGTTTAAATCTTTGATTCCTAAATTTGTTCTTGTTTTCTTTCACGTTTAGATGGCTTCAAAATCTAAACGCGTGAAGGCACGAGATAACTTTGATAGCAGCAAATTTTCTACTGCGGCTGCGCATTTTCGCTTCCACGAATTTACAACGTCCAGGAAGTTCATTTCAGAACGAAGTTTCTATCATCCGGGAGAAATGATTGAAAACACTATCGTTGCACACAATTTGCAACGATTTTGTTATTTCACTGTTGTTGCTATTATCCTTATTGTTCGAGAGTTTTATGTAAATTTTTTGGATGCCCAGGATTATGAAGTCTTTGTCAAAGGTATCAGAGTAGGATTTAGTCCTGAAAGAATCAATATATTTTATGGCCTGCCACCAACTATTGAATGCCATTATTCTAGATTATCACCATCTGAGGGAGATTTGGATATGGTCATTGCTTATTTGACTGACGGTAGTGGATCTTGGAAGATCAGGAACGAAAAAAGGGTAAACTTCAAATCTGCCAAATTAAATGGTATTTCTAAAGCATGACACTATTTTATTTCTGCAAGATTGTTACCTTACAACCACCTGAGTGAAGTGACTAGAGATCGAGCGATCTTAAACTACTGCATTCAAGAAAGGAAACCTATTGATGTCGGCAGTATTATTTATGATTTTGTAGATTCTACTCCGAGATCCAGCACTTTTGTTGGATTGGGATTCCCATATCTGATTTATTCATTATGTGTTAGTAATGGAGTCACTACTGATATTTCTGAGGAGAAGTTAAAGTCTACCAAGCCAATTGGGCAGGAGAGTGGTAGTATCTATGATCATCTTCGAGGGAAGAGATCGACCGCTTCTTCAACTTTTGCACATACTCCAGGTAGACCTTCTACTTCTCGACCCTCTACTTCGCCGAGCCACCATCGAGTTTCGGGAATCAATGCATGATCGGCTTTTAGAGCGAACGAGCAGGAGTTATTTCAAACTCACCTGCAGGATTGATACTATTGATAGGAAACTTGATCATTTATCCGATTATACCCGCAGGAAGAGTAGTTATGATGCTGAGTATGATGAAGCCCTAGTCAGATTTCTGAAGAGTGAACATGATGTTAGTTTCCCTACTTTTCCTAGTTTTACACCATTTGTTGATCCTAAGGACGTAGAATTTTCCTTTGGTGACGATGATAATGATGAGGCTATAGCTAGTGACTAGTAGTTATAGATCTTTATGATGAGCTACTCTGTTAGTTTGTTTTATTTGGATTATTTGTTTAGTTTTGTGTTTGATGTATGTTGATTTGTTTAAATATCTGTGTGGATTGATTAGTGTTAAGATTCCGTTGTTAAAATATTTTTAGTATATTGTGTTGAGACCGAAGTTAGAGTTAATTTATGATATGTTTGTTTTAGTCTCATCGTTTAGTAATTAGTAATTTTGCTCGCTTTAGGTTTGTTTCAAATTTAGTATAATCATAAAAATTAGCCTCGCTTACTTTTTATACATGCTTCAATTTTATCTTAATTATTCATAAAAGCATGAGTAGAAGTTAATTTTTCTTTTTAAGATTGTTTTTACATACTTTTAAAAATTCTTATGATTTTCTTTCTCTCATACTTTCAAATTATCATAGTATAACAAAACTTTAGTTTGGGGGAAGGGAAAATACATTTAAATTTAAATTTTATTTGTCCTTAAAGAGCTAATATTTTCATAAAAATAAAAACTTTTTAACATAACGTAAGGAATGAAGAATTTATTTGAGATCACTTTTATTTTTGAAATTATAAAAAATTTAGTGAAATTAACCAAAATTTTAATAACTTTTATTGATTTTAAGAATAGAATTATTTAACTTAAAGAAGAATAAGATTAAGAAATTTTTCTATTCATGATAGAAATAACAGAATTTTAGAAATATTAAGTAATAAAAAATTATCACTTGAAAAGAAAAGATTGGAAATCTTTTTGAATTCTTATTCATGTTATAATAATTAAGTGGAAATGTATAAGTTTTGAAAATATAAGTTAAGCATAGTGAAGTTCAAAACCATTAACAAAGCTATCCAGATATAGTAATCTCTCTCTCTCTCTCTCTCTATATATATATATATATATATATATATATATATATATATTGATATATAAGAGAAGAGAGGAGAAGCTTCGAGGAAATGCCTAATCAAAAATCGGCTTCACTCGAATTATCTTATAAGAAGAAAACTAGTTACATATTTTACTTAATTTTTATACATGAATATTTATTTAGGAAAGATTTTTCAAGAAGATCTTTTTCTTGTAAATAATCTATGAGATCTTAATATAATAGAATTCTATTATTTTCAAAATGGATGAAAAGTTTGAAATCTTATGATTTGGTAGTTAAATATTCTTTAAATTCTTAAAATTAAACCTAGTTAGTGAAATTGGGTTAATAATTTACTAAAAACTTTATAAAATAAAAAATTATAAGGAATCTTAAATATTTATCTTTTATTCCAAATATTATACATTTAATGTAGCAGAAAGAGTTACTTGTGGACAAGTAACATTTAAGTTTCGGGGATTTTGATCTATAAAAAAATACCTATTTCTTTATGTCTTAATTCATATCAATTTCTAAGGATATTATGGTTTAATGAAAGGTATTTTTTGTGTTTTTGGATGTAGGTGATGTAAAAAGGTCCAAAAAGTAAAAAAGAGCAAAAAGGAGCAAAAAGGAGCAAAAATGGAGCAAAATACAAAAAGTATAAAAAAATATGGCCTGGCGCCTAGGCGCCAGAAGTTGGCGCCTAAGCGCCATACTCGATACGAAAACTGTCAAGTTTTTGACAACGTTTGAATGATTATTTTGACGGAGTGAGCGGTTATTGGACATTCTAGAAGACTGGCAGTTGTTCCTTGATAATAGGACATGTGATACATTGCATTTGGACGCTCCAAAACGGTTTTAATCACGAAGAGGTGCGAAGAACTGGACGCGGTGTCCGGCGCCTAGGCGCAAGACAGACCTTCTAGAAGATTCATTGAATGTGGAGATGTTTTGAAGAGGTGCCTCAAGGTAACCCTTGAAGCCTATAAATAGGAGTCCATTTCTTCAGAAAAACGTGCCCCCCATTGTAACCCCTTTCTCGTATCCACTTTAGGATCTCTCATCCTTAGAGAGAGAAATAGAGAGAGAAATTTAGGGCCACTTTTGTTTAGTTTAGTGAGTTTATTTTCAAGTTGACGCATCTGGAGTTCATTATACTGTGCGGTCAGTAGGAATCAGAAGATCTGTAGAAGGAATATTTGAGATAAGTATTTTATATTTCATTCAAAGTTTATTTATTATGTTTTGTTGTTTATATTCAATGTGTTCTGAGTAGTTAGTTTACTTTCTTCCTTCAATTATGAAGAGATAAATAAGATAATAAAAGATTCGATGGAGAATTGAAATTCAAAATATTTTCAAAACATTGTGATGACATTAATACCTTGTCTTACTTTACTTTTTAAATTGGTCATTTAAATTGTTAAAACATGTTGAAGAGTTTTGAGACCTAGAAGGAGAAAAACTATTAACTTGTAAGTGTCACATGAATCCTTGGGTAGTCGAAGGCCATGTGCATGCTATTCAAGGTGAAGTGAAAATAAATAAGAAGATAAGATTTAAAGGGCGTAGAGTTAATAAGTTTTTAGAGTGACAGACTAAATTCTTATAATTTGATTTATAGATTAGGAATGGGTCACTAGCCACCCTTGGACATCTAGTAGTGTGAGTCTAGATTAACCCATTCTACTAACAATACATCTAGTAGGGTATGAAATGAATGAATCATTTATTAAGTATGATAAGTTCAAATGAACTCTAGAAAGTTCAAAAGGATTGTGAAATATCTAGGGATTATCTGGACCTTCTCACAAGTCTTTTGGACACCTTGTAGGGCAACTGAACCAATTATATTTATTAAAAGAAGGCATCTCTCAAATGAATAAATAGTACCCACCAAGTTATGACATAGGATTTGGTAGGCTTTTAATGAACCTATCTATAGGATTTACTTTCTACAAATTATAAATGTCTACTGTAAATGATACTAAAGTTTTAGGGCAGGGAATGAGAAGACTTGATCCAATTTAAAATTACCATAAAATTTATATCATTTTTTATTCATATTTTAAGGATATTAAGCTTTAATGAAAGGTATTTCCTATGTTTTTGGTTGTAGGTACAAGAAAATGAGTTAATGAAGAAAAAGAGTAAAAAAAGAAGAAAAAGGAGAAAAAATGAGCCTAGTGAAGAAAAGAGAAAAAAGGGCTGATTCTGGCACCTAGGCGCCAGACACAGCAGTGAATTCTAAAGAATTATTGGACGGTTGTGTGACGGTTATTGATGCTTCAGAAGCAATTTAGAAGTCTGTGGACGAATTCCCACATGTTATAAACAAGATACAATGAATAAAGACACATGGAATCAATTTTTCAACGAAGAGTTGCAACTCAAATATGAAGGGATGCATCCATTCGTGCAAGATGCAGACGCCAAGGCTCCAGATCTGGCGCCTATGCACTGATCCCCGATAGATATAAGTGCAATGGATGCCAAAAACTTGGTTTCGCTGGATAAATGCACTGATGATTTAAAATATGAAAATAATGATTTTATAATATGGGATACTACGCAAGTATACGTATCGTTTATCAAGTAATATAGGACTTTCTGATTAAGTCCTGAGATATCAAAACCACAGGGAAAATGTGAAATCTTTAAAGGAATAAGAGAAATTATCTTTTTACTTTCTTTAATTGTTTTCGAAAAAGTATGTATTGATTTTGAAAAGTTTTGAAGGTTGATATATCATTTGAAATTTTCTTAATAGAAAATGCAAAGCAAGAAATTAAAATTACAATAACTAATAACACTGGATGTAAAATACTATTAACTACAATATCTTTTTCTCTCCTTTCATGAATTAGTAATAATTCTTAAAGTATTGTTGTGGAAGTATTCAACTTTTTGTTGTGACTGATAGAAGCAAATGTGTTCTTTGCCCATACTTTGTTCTATAAAGAACATATGTTAATTTGAAATTTATATTATTTTGAACATGGTTAGGTAGAGAAGATACTAGCCTCTCACTCTAGAGTTTCGTCGATTCCCACTACCTGGGGGCTGATTTCTCATAACAAAAGTCAAAAACTCAAACCAAAATAGGGGGTTTTAGCCTGTCACTCTAAAATCATCTAATTTTAATCCCTTTTATAAAAATATCTTCTAATATTACATTTAATTATATGGACTACAGTTCTCACCCATATAATTTCATGTGATTCTTACTAACTTTTATGAGACAATACCGCATTGGATCTTACATAATCTTAAGAAATTTTACAACTTAACAGGCTAAATTAAAAAATTAAACAAAGTTTTTAGAATCAATCTTCACAACTTCTTTCAATTTTTAAAACTTATACTTTCCACAACAATTCTCTTTAAATTAATTACTTCTCCATTTAGGAAAGAAAAAGATAAAGTAAACTACTCAGAATGCATTGAGAAAATATAAAAACACATTGATTTGAAATTAAAAACAACGATAAGAAAAATAATAAACGAAAACAAGTATTAATAAACTAAATAAAATTAAACACTTTTCTGAAAATCCTCTCCACAAGACTAAGGAAGTTCCTCTGAAACTTTGACTCTTCGCTAAACTACTTCTCAGAGCAAGTCTCCCAACTCTGTTAACTCAGAATACAAACTTCAGACTTTAATAAAAACTAAACTAAAAGAAAGAAAAGAAGTGGGAAGAAGAATACTTCACTCTGACCCTTTTATCCTTTCTACTCTCTACTTCTACTCTAAATAAAAACTTTTAAAATGCAGTGGAAGAACAATGGAAGTACTCTTCAAAATGTAGTGGAAGAGTCTCCTCAAATTACCTCCTCTAAATCTTTACTAAGACTCTCTTTAAATAGTAAACCAAAAGATGCCTTGGCGTCTCTTTAAAATGTGTCCAGATTTGATGTATCTACCAAGGAACACACCCCTTCATTCAAACTTGCCGCCCAAAGGAAGTTATGGACGTTACCACCAAGAGTTGCATCCCATCCCCATTGAAATTGGCGCCAAATCCACTTGAATCATGATTTTTAACTGTGGCTGCTAAGCGCCGGCCCAGCGACGCCTAGCCGCCAGAGCCAAATTTTTAATTTTTCATTTTTTTTACTCCAAATTTGATCCAATTTTGCTCCTTTCATCATGACCATCCATCTTCATCATACCTGCAAGAAAAAAAAATACCTTCCCTTAAAGTGCAATATCATTAAAATTAAGTATAAAAATGTGCATAAAAATACTATATATTTTAGGTGTATCACATCCCCATAAACCATTTGGAACCATCATTTAAGCCATGACCCAACTCTAGCCTAACCCAAACCCAAGTTAACCCAACATACCCAAAATTGACCAAATACCCAAATGAAGCCAAATTAAAACCCCATACGAATTCAATACCACTTCAATCCCCTTCCAAACACTTTATGACAATCATACACACATTACTAAATAATCAATTTGACCTAACCTAAGCTTGAACCCATCTTAGCCCAAATTGAACCCAAATGATAAGATTGAACCCATGAGCTAAATTGACTAAATCAAACCAAATGTGACAAGACCAAGCTCGCCAAAGCCAGCCATTGGAACCCTAGGACTGGGTTAGATCCACCTAGCCCAATCTAGTTGAGCCATGGACCAAAGATTCCATGATTTAGGGGATCCCCTCCCTTAAATGGTTAGCACTTAACCACTTAAGCTCACCCTACTTATGGCCCGTCCATCGGACCACCTGACCACCTGACCACTGGCCACCTTTACTGGCTTAGCCAGCCGGCCTAGTTTGCCGAAGGAGGAAAAATTGAGAGCCACCTCCCATGGACAAAACCCAAATTGACCTCCCATCCAAGCTGTTTCACTCTGATTGGTTAATTGCTGCTTACTGCCTTCCACCTAAGCACTTAAACTCACCCAAACCTAGCCGTGTAAACCCCTCTATGCTCCTCTATTTGAACCACCATCCTTGACGACCAAAGAAGTGTGTGCACAAAACTTAGGGGAAACTCTGCCAAATTGTTCCTAGAGTTAATTGCAACCTCCCTAATCTTATCCCAGCCATTCCATGTCATTTCCCCCACAGCCCAAGCTTAAATTTTGAAGCTCAAAACCTTACCGGAAATAGGACACATTCCATTACCACTCTACACTAAACTAAAATCAAATTAACTCTGCCCACACCTTCACAAATCTGAAACAAGAAGTTCCCTCATCAAGCCCCATCATAGAGAGCCTCTACCCCATACTTTGATCAACACCTGAAATCGGCCTTGGTTGAATTTAGGTCTAGACATTTCACAAGAGAAAGAGGCTTCATTTGGAGGTTCGTTGGGACCAATCAAAGATGCGACAACCATCTGATTGAGACCTCCCCTCTCAGACAAAGGTATTGAACTCTCTCCCCTTCTCGAGCTTGTTTGGATTCTCCATGCACATTAGGTTGATTTTAGGTTAGGTTAACCATATAGATAGGTTTGTCTATGTGATGTACAAAAAATATATACAATTTTTGTTATATAATTTTACCCATTTTTTGTGATATTGCACTTTAAAGAAATGTATTTTTCATGATTTATTGCAGGTATGATGATTTTAGGTGATTGGAGTGAAAAGAAGAAAAAAAGAACGAATCTAGAGAAAAATGGAGCAAAATGGAGCAAAATGGTGGAAAATGTGTTCTTGCACCGTCGGCGCCGCCTGCACCCAAATCCAGAGATCTCAGCATTTAATTGGCACGATAGAGCACCGTCGGAGCCCGAAGTCGGTGGAGTTCAAATTTGAAGAGTTTTTGCGACTTTTTGAAGGGATGCCTATGGAAACTCTTGGGATTTCATCCCTATCTTATAAGTAACTACTTTTGGACAAAAAATGTTTGTCTTATGTCTTCTAGAGTAGTTTTTAGTGAATGTTAAGTGTTAGGGTTTAGGAGAAGAGTGTGTAGAGTGAAGATTTGAGAGGAATTATTCTCTAAGGAGTGAAGGAGAAGGGGTAAAGTGAGAGTTGCTTCTTCCTTTTCATTCTAAAGAGAGAATCAAGTGTTGTAAAGAAGAGAGAAGAGGATTCAAAGGAAGTTCAGGCGAATTGCATTGGGAAAGAGAAAGAGATAAGTTGTATTTTCTTTTGTGGTTTGTATGAATTTTCTTTTATATATAAAATCCATATTTTATTGTATCTTCTCTATGAATTCTGAGTAGTCTCCCTTATCTTTCTTCTTGTATAGAAATGTGATGATGGATTGATGTGGATTTGATGTGCTTTTAATGTAATGAAGAAATTGTGATGATTTTTTATTAGAACTTAAATTACTTTCAATTTGGTTAATTGAAATGTTAAAATATGTTATTTAACATTAAGTTTGAAAAGATTTAATGTCCTACAACAATAATGAAAGATCCATTCAATTTTTATGGATGACTTGCGTAGTTCATAAGAATTGAGTGCAAATAAATAGGGAAATATGTTTTGATAGACTTCAATGTGGAGATTTTATGGTGACGGGCTGAAATCCCCACATTGGTTCTAAGATTAGTAACAAATATCAAAGGTTAGCCTTCGAGTTAAGGGAGAGTGGGAGATCAAAGTGAGAGTCGATATCCTCCCAGCTTAGCCTTAGATTTAGTGACTAAACTTAGGATATGTCAATGTTTTTTTCTTACTTAGAAGAGGGGGTACTCTTTTAAGGGTAAAGAATCATCTATGCTCTATTTGACACAATAATACAAATATTTGTTCCATATCAATCCACAAATCATATTATCATTGCAAGAGGAAAGATACTTTTCTCATATATCAAAAACCTTTCAAATACTTAGTTTAATGTGTCTGTTAGTTAATTCTGTTTTAAAGTTGTTAGAAGCAATTGTAGTGTAGTTAATCGTTATTGTTTCCTGCATAGTAGTAGTAAGGAGTAAACTTTAATTGCGAATTAAATATCAGATTTTAGTGCTACGTTACCAATATTGTGAATGCTTTCTTATATTTCAAACTTCCCTGTGGGATAGATAACTAGGACTCTATTAGAGCCCTGTATTACTTGATACGATACATATACTTGGAATTAACAAAATCATTATAAATATATAAATTTAAGTTCATAAATTCTTGCAATATAAGTCCGACATCACTAGGTTAGATGAGTCTATAGAAACAAACTCCATGCAATTTGGTTGAGTCTAGCTCGAGTTCTTAGATTTAGAAGGTGGATGGCTCTCAGGAAGAACTTGGTGAAGACGATGACTTGCAGCCGTTCAATCGAGCGTGTATTCAATGGATGGCTCTGATTGCAATGGATAGAACCGCAGTGTATAAAACACGAGACACGTGGCCGCTGAGTCAGATGGAGGCCTCAAATGGTAGCACGCCGCATGGGAGTTCGGAGCTGTTGAGGATCCAGCCAATTCCTTGCAGTTTATTTAGAAAATTTGGGTTTTTATTTATTTAAATTAGTCGACCTTTAAATATCCATAACTTGGTGTAGAAAAATCATAAAAATAAAAGAAAAATACCCTCTTGCTCAGTGAACAGATGAGAAAAATGTGGATATGGATTCAAGTTTATTTGATGTATATTTTATTTTTAATTAATTAAATATAGTATTTTTATTTTAATTCTCCATTTGCATACATATTTCACCATGGCATGAAACTTAGGGCTTTTGTCCCCTCTAACATGGGAGATCTTTCCTAATTATTCCAAGGTCAGAGAGGATGTCTATGAGAAGATCCCTATTTTCAAGTTTATTGTGTATGTTTTAATAAAATAATTATAAAAACTAAATACTCATGAGAAAAATATAAAAAATATTTTGATGGGTTACTTGTGACCAGAGGACCATAGGAAAATTATAACATGGCTAAATTCACTAAATATAACACTAATTTCTATTAAACCTTCAAAATAAAAGAAAATTAATTTGGAGTAAATATAAGTGTAAATAACTTGATTTTAATTCTCCACTATGGCTTGTGATAAGAGGAACTCCCATAAAAATTTTGAAGATATTCGAAATTAATTTTGTCACTTAATTGAATTTTTTAAGGTAAATAACATTTTTGGTATTAAAATAATTCTAATAATTAAAATACAACTAAAAAAATTATCAAATTGGTTTTAGGAGTTCCTTATGATTAGAGAAACATAAGAAAGGTAAACTTTGGATTAAAATAAATTTTTCATATTTAAAGCTATTTTAAATATTTAAATAATTAAAAATTCAAAAAAATCACAAAATTAATAAAATTGATGAAAATGTTCGAAATTGCCTCACATAGGAACAATTGGAATAATTTTCCTAGCCTTTATAAGTAAAGATTTAAAAATTTTAAAGGGTTGAAAAATAATTTCTAAAGCTTTAAAATGGATTTTTTCCTAATTTCTCACTAAAATAATTCTCATAATTAAATATAAATCAAAACAATATGAAACTTGCTTCTCTAGGTTTCTTGACCTTAAAGAGATTTTGAAAAATATAAAATTTAATTTTCAAAATAAATATTTTTTTCTATTTAATTAATACTCCAAAAATTAAAATAATTATTATAATTATTTTAAAATTCAAAAAATCATGAAACTTGGTCTAAATGGTCTTCTGGTCTAGATGAATCTCTGGTAATTTTCTTAAAAAATAAATATTGTGTTTTGAGTAAGTTAATTAATTTTCTTTCAAAATTCCTACTTTGTATAAAAATAATTATATAAATTAAATTAAATTAAGAAAAATCATGTTTTCTCCTCTGAACCCATAGGTGGGGCAATATAAAAATTATAAAGTCATTTGAATTAAATTTAATAAATTATGATGTGATAAAGCCTTTAGGAGCAAAAGTGCAATTTTGAAGATTTAGCCTTATTTAACATTTAGGCTTGATTTAAAGGGATAAAAGGGAAACTAATGATCTTAACTAAGTTGTTTGGATGATTGAAACACAAAGGGGTAAATGGTAGAAACCCACCACGTTTTGCTACACTTAAGGATAAATTTATAATTTCCTTAATTCTTTTAACTTGAAAGAAAAAAAAATTTAAAAGATCCTTAAGGTTATGAGTTGACTTTGGAAGTTGATAACTCACTAATTCAACACCCCTAGTTGATGATAAAATAATGATACAACACATTAATAAGAATCACAGTTATATAACTTAACTTTTCTAAAAATTTATATACCCACTTAATTTTTAAGGGCTTGTTAGTGAGAATAAACTTAATTGAAATTTGACTAATGAAGTTTAGAAAAGAAAGCACAACTAGTATAAAAAACTTTTTGAAACAATACAAGCTCAATTTTAAAAGTAAATTGACAAAAATGTTTAATAAATCAATTAGCTTCATAATTCATAAATGAAATACCAAGTGATGTTTATCCCATCTTTTGGGATAATTAAAAAATCAGCTCATTAAGCATAAGGGTATGAAATGAATGAATCATTTAGTAAGTATGATAAGTTCAAATGAACTCTAGAAAGTTCAAAAGGATTGTGAAATATCTAGGGATTATCTGGACCTTCTCACAAGTCTTTTGGACACCTTGTAGGGCAACTGAACCAATTATATTTATTAAAAGAAGGCATCTCTCAAATTAATAAATAGTACCCACCAAGTTATGACATAGGATTTGGTAGGCTTGTGATAAACCTATCTATAGGATTTACTTTCTACAAATTATAAATGTCTACTGTAAATGATACTAAAGTTTTAGGGCGAGGAATGAGAAGACTTGATCCACATTAAAATTACCTAAAATTTTTTATCATATTTTATTCATATTTTAAGGATATCAAGCTTCAATGAAAGGTATTTCCTATGTTTTTGGTTGTAGGTACAAGAAAATGAGTTTGTGAAGAAAAAGAGTAAAAAAAAGAAGAAAAAGGAGAAAAAATGAGCCTAGTGAAGAAAAGAGAAAAAAGGGCTGATTCTAGCACCTAGGCGCGAGACACAGTAGTGAATTCTAAAGAATTATTTGACGGTTGTGTGACGGTTATTGATGCTTCAGAAGCAATTTAGAAGTATGTGGATGAATTCACACATGTTATAAACTAGATACAATGAATAAAGTCACACGAAATCAGTTTTTCAAGGAAGAGTTGCAACTCAAATATGAAGGGATGCATCCATTCATGCATGATGCAGGCGCCTAGGCGCCAGATCTGGCCCCTATGCACTGATCCCCGATAGATATAAGTGCAATGGATGCCAAAAACTTGGTTCCGCTGGATAAATGCACTGATGATTTAAGATATGAAAATAATGATTTTATAATATGGGATACTACGCAGGTATACGTATCGTTTATCAAGTAATATAGGACTTTCTGATTAAGCCCCGAGATATCGAAACCCAGGGAAAATGTGAAATCTTTAAAGGAATCAAAGAACTTATCTTTTTTTACTTTCTTGTAATTGTATTCGAAAAAGTATGTCTTGATTTTGAAAAGTTTTGAAGGTTGATAAATCTTTTGTAATTTTCTTAATAAAAAATGCAAAGCAAGAAATTAAAATTACAATAACTAATAACACTGGATGTAAAATACTATTAACTAGAATATCTTTTTCTTTCCTTTCATGAACTAGTAATAATTCTTAATGTATTGTAGTGGAAGTATTCAAATTTTTGTTGTGACTGATAGAAGCAAATGTGTTCTTTACCCTTACTTGGTTCTAGAAAGAACATAGATTAATTTGAAATTTATATTATTTTCAACATGGTTAGGCAGGGAAGATACCAGTCCCTCACTCTAGAATTCCCTCGATTCCCACCACCTGGGGGCTAATTTCTCATAACAAAACTCAAAACTTCAAACCAAAATAGGGGGTTTTAGCCTGTCAATCTAAAATCATCTAATTTTACTCCCTTTTATAAAAATATCTTCTAAAATTACATTCAATTATATGGACTACAGTTCTCACCCATATAATTTCATGTAATTCCTAACTTTTATGAGACAATAACGCTTTGGATCTTACATAATCTCAAGAAATTTTATAACTTAACAGGCCAAATTAAGAATAAAACAAAGTTTTTAGAATCAATCTTCACAACTTCTTCCAATTTTTAAACTTATACTTTCCACAACAATTCTCTTTAAATTAATTACTTCTCCATTTAGGAAAGAAAAAGATAAAGTAAACTATTCAGAATGCATTGAGAAAATATAAAAACACATTGATTTAAAATTAAAATAATGATAAGAAAAATAATAAACGAAAACATGTATTAATAAACTAAATAAAAGTAAACATTTTTCTGAAAATCCTCTCCACAAGACTAAGGAAGTTCCTCTGAAACTTTGACTCTTCACTAAACTACTTCTCAGAGCAAGTCTCCTAACTCCGTTGACTCAGAATACAAACTTCAGACTTTAATAAAAACTAAACTAAAAGGAAGAAAAGAAGTGGGAAGAAGAATACTTCACTCCGACTCTTTTATCCTTTCTACTCTCTATTCCTACTCTAAATAAAAACTTTTAAAATGTAGTGGAAGAACAATGGAAGTACTCTTCAAAATGCAGTGGAAGAGTCTCCTCAAATTGCCTCCTCTAAATCTTTCCTAAGACTCTCTTTAAATAGTAAACCAAAAGGTGCCTTGGTGTCTCTTCAAACTGTGTCCATATTCGATGTATTTACCATGGAACGCACCCCTTCATTCAAACTTGCCGCCCAAAGGAAGTTATGGACGTTACCATCAAGAGTTGCATCCCATCCCCTTTGAAATTGGCGCCAAATCCATTTGAATCTCGATTTTTAACAGTGGCAGCTAAGCGCCAGCCCAGTGGCGCTTAGCCGCCAGAGCCAAATTGTTAATTTTTCATTTTTTTTACTCCAAAGTTGATCCAATTTTGCTCCTTTCATCATGACCATCCATTTTCATCATACCTGCAAGAAAAACTTAAAATATCTTCCATTAAAGTGAAATATCATTAAAAATAGGTATAAAAATGTGCATAAAAATACTATATATTTTAGGTGTATCAAAATCCCCCAAACTTTAAATTTTACTTGTCCTTAAGTGACAGTTAATCTCATAGAACATTTTAGCATGCAAATTATGTAATGAGTTTCTTAGGAAGATAACAAAATTTTGTTCTAGAAATGGAATATTCCAATTTAGAAAAAATTTCAGTAATTAAAACCAACTTAAAGTTTAGAAATTTCTTAAGTAAAAGAAAATGATAAATATAAGTCTCTATCTATTTCAGAAATATTTGTCGAATTTTCAAAATATAGGATTCAAACATTTATTTTTCTCACTTAAAAATCTTTAGTTGAAAAATAATTTTACTTACTATATTACAAATTTAAGCTTTAGATTTTCTTTGAACTTATATCTTAAACTTTAGGTATGAAACCAATTTTTGATTAGGCCCTTAAATCCTCAAGCTTCTCCTCCCTTTTCATATACTATATTTTTCACTTTTTTTTTAATATAAGGCAAGGATTACTATATCTTGATAGAACTTTAATGATTTTGAATTCCATCCTTCCATTTAAAATAAAGATCAGATATACATCTTTCACCTAAAAATCATAATAATAGTATCTGAAAATTACTCTTCAATAAAAGAAATTTAAGCTTTGAAGAATAAATGTCACATCTTCTATTTATCCAAAAATACAAAACTTCTTACTAAAGATAGTTTAAATTTATTTAACACTTCTTCATTAAGAAAATTTTAACTTTAAGTTTTTCATGATTACTATAAATTTTAACTAAATTATTTTATTCATTTATATATTCAAAATTTTGTTCCCTTAATCTAACTTTATGTACATAATTGTTCTCAATAAAAAATAAGATTTATTTTTAAGTATTCTTGAGAATCAAATAAAATTTTAGGTTTTTGAAAATATTTGTATTTTTTTTAATCCCCCCCAAACATTAAATTTTTAATTAAGATAAAACATTTAAGCATAATAAATGATACATGGGTGAGAATTAAAAACTGACATATCATGCTTGCAGGAATTTTTAATATCCTAATATGCAAGTATAACAATTTAAATACAGGAGTAAAATGAAATCAAATTTAGTTTTTCAAAACATTTTTCTCTTTTTTTTAATATTAAGAAAAGTAAAAATTTCAGAAGACTTCTACAGTAGTGGAGGTTTTCAAAGCAAATACACACCAATTAAAATAACACACTGATACAGATAACATATGATAGTGGAATTTGAAGAATTTTAAACATGTAGTTTTCCTAAGTAGAAGTTTCTAATATTGGTTTATAATTTCCTAACAGTTTTTGAAATTAAAAATACATACTACTAAAAAGTCTGACATAACATACACATAAAAACATTTACTATTACACACTACCACACAAAGCAACATATAAATCAATAATAAAACAACAACAACACTCGAATATGCATAACGTATAAACAAGTACAACTACAATCTGCATACTATCAAGGTTCACATCACAACACAATCATCAAACAAAATACTAGATAAAGTACACAGTGACACAACACATCAATACAACAACTAAAACAAACAACATACATCTACTCTTCATCCTCATTATCATCATCCTCATCTTACTCGTTCCCATCTCTGGATGGCACATAAGGTATATAGAATGGATGAGGTGGCATCTCAACACTCTGATCTCCTCTAATCAGTCTATCCAAATATTGCTGATAATTCTCCTCATATTTATCATGTTTTACAATACATCTCTCAACATTATCCAGCTTACCATCCATATCTCTCACATGCTCTTGAGTAAGACTCACTTTTTTCAAAATCTTTCTTAATAAACTAGTCTGTGAATCAGTAGATGATGAAGCACGTGAAGTAGTAGCACGAGGAGCAGAAGCAACAGAAGCCCTACCAAATCCTCCTCTCCAAGCAAACTCTGAATGTACAGTGTAAGCACCAACGTTTACACTGGTAATTGGTCTCAATGGCTGAAGTACCTCTTCCCAGGTTTCAAATTTCACTCCAGATCTTTCACAAAGTGAATGAATCAAGGAAATCCCATACCTGCAGTCGTGGTTGATCTAGCACAGTTCAAAATACAATAAAAAATTATGCTTCCAATATCAATAGGCCTCCCATGCTGAATGCAATGGTTCAACACCACTCTTTCTATCGTCACTTCACTGGTATGACTTGAAGGTAACAACTTAGATGAGATAAAATAATGTAATGCCTTAGAAATGGCATTCAATTTGGAAGCAGGAAAGTTCACTCTTCTATCATTTCTAATTTTTCATAATCCTCTTCCATCAGTCAGAAACTCCATAATCTCATCTAATTCTCCTTCCAAAGGATGATAGTTAGAATAAAAATAGAACATGTCAAGAGGTAGTCCATAAAAGGTATTGATTGCACCCGAAGAAAAGTTTACTTCATGCCTCCTAACCATCACCTGATTTTCCTCTGCAGCAGGTAAATTTGCATAAAATTCTTTTACTACAGAAACAATAGCAATAGTGGAGAAGCAACAGTAATTCAGCTAGTTTCTTCTTGCAATCATATCTTCAATAACCTCTCCTGGCTTACTAAACACTCGATCAGGAATCAACTTACGTGATTTCAATGCTTTGACGTATCGTTCCTCAGCCCTTAAACTAACAAATTTGTCAGAATCAAACTTCATCTTTTCTTGTGCACGCTTTGACTTTGGATCCATCTATAAAATTCACGAAAAATTCACCATAAATTCCAAAATCAAACTAAACTTGCTAAATTATATTCCAAAAGATATTTTCACTAAATCCAAGTAATTTATCAAGCTTTTCCTCAAATTTTCACCACGAATAGTGATTTTAAGATCTTCCAAAATGTACTCAAAATACATGATGAAAATAAAAAATTTTTACTTAGGAGTAGTGCTCTTACCTCAAGGAATCCAATTCTAACAATTTTTGTTGAGATCGGCTCTTAAATGATCCACAATATGATACCCCTAGGCTCCTCTTTCGCGCCAAAGCAAAGGTTGAAGACGATGGGGCGGTTGAAAATGGCAATTTTTAGGTTTTTAACTTTCAGGAATCAATTTTCGCGAACTAGCGCCTAAGCGCGAACTATCGGCGCTTAGCCGAGAATTCTGGCGCGTAAGCGCCGACACTTTGGCCCTTAGCCGCCATTACCTAAATTTTTATAATTAAGGTATATGCACTAAATCACTTGGTTAATTACCCTTAATTAGTCCACAATAATTAATTCTCCCCACAAATCTTCAATATTACAAATCAAAATTTAAATAACCAATGATTCCACAAAAAATTCACAAAAATACAAACTTATATTAAAACAAACGTAACATTCAATACAATACTAGAATTTTTATCCAAACATAAGGAATAAAATTCTCAAAATACAAGACACTATAATCTTAAACTGATAAGTGTATATCTCTAAGATGTACCCATCACATAATGAGGCATATATAAAAACATTAAACACACCAAACATAAACTCACTAGAACACTAACATAACACATAAGACACTAAACAAATAGAAACAAAACACTTATAATTCTTCTCTCCATTAGGCGAAATATAACCAGGACTACTATTATTCTCATTTGACCCTTCAGGAATATAAATTTGATAGAACGGGCGATCATGGTTCATTCTTATATCATCTTCTTTAATCCATTTGTTCCTCACAAAGATTGCCTTATCTATTTCTTCCAAATACCTTGAATGATTGAATTGCATCTTCTGTTGCCATCCCATGTGATCCAGATGTAAAGTAATATCATTGATCTTTGCTTCCATTGAAGTCACTCAGTGCTTCAATTTTTGCAATCATCTCTGCAATACCTTGAATGCGAACAGACTGTATATCCATTAAATAACTCCTTAGCACTACCACTAATGAACTTACTTTTATCAGAATCTTGTTTCTTCTTCATCTTGTTCTCCCAGGAAGACATGGTGCTCAAAATTCTCTTCTTAGACATCAGAAATGAAAATAGGACTTGGGGCAAGTGTTTTCCTTAAGTCAGGACCTTTTTATAGACTTGGGAGATGTTATAATATTCTCCAACACATTTAGAATCTCCTAAATAACTCCCACAACTTCTCCCCCATAATCTAGGCTCAAAATTCACAATTTTCACATTTTTTATAACTGTGGCGCCTAAGCGCCAACTAGTCGGCGCTTAGCCGACAGTGCACAATTTAGCACAGGTCTGCTAAGTGTCCAAATTCTCATTTTGACTTTTCCAAATTATCAATTAAGGTCAAATAAACTCCACTTAAGTTTAAAAACTCCTAATTACTACCACTATAAACATAAAAACAAACCAAACTAAGCAAACAAAATATACAAAACAAACATAAAGAAAACACACAAATAAATATGGGGGTTGCCTCCCACAAAGCGCTTGTTTTAACGTCTTCAACCTAACATACCCAGAACTCATTCTAAGTTACCCAACATTAAATTCTCATAAGATTTAGATTTATTGACTGAAAAATATGGTTTAAATCTATGTCCGTTAACTTTAAATACTTTTTCAGTCTTAGGATCTTGAATATCCACAGCTCCATAAGAATAAACTTTTATCACAATGAATGGACCCATCCACCTGGATTTAAGTTTTCCAGAAAATATTCTCAATATAGCATTATACAAGAAAACTTGTTGTCCTGGTACAAGATATTTGGTAGGAATCTTCCGATCATGCCATAAATTCATCTTTTCTTTATAAATCTTAGCATTTTCATATGATTCATTTCTTATTTCTTGAAGCTCATTCAATTACAATAATCTTTTTTTAGCAGCATCTTTCAAATTTTAATTGAACACTTTAATAGCCTAATAAGCCTTATGCTTAAGTTCAAAAGGTAAATGACAAGCTTTTCCAAAAATCAGCCTATATGGGGACATTCCTATATATGTTCTGTAAGCAGTCCTATAGGCCCACAAAGCATAATCCAGTTTAATTGACCAATCCTTTCTATTTGGACTAACAATTTTTTCTAATATTCTTTTAATTTCACGATTAGATAATTTAACCAAACCACTTGTCTGCGGATGATAAGCAGTAGCAATGCTATGATTAATATGATATTTCTTTGCTAACTTCCCAATAATCGCATTTCTAAAATGACTTCCTCCTTCAGTTATGATTACTCTTGGTATTCCAAATCTACAAAATATATTCTTTTCTAAAAACTTTGCAACACTTTGAGCATCACATCGAGGTAAAGCAATAGCTTCAATCCATTTGGAAACATAGTCTACTGCTATCAAAATATGAACATTTCTGAAAGATGGTGTAAATGGTCCCATAAAATCTTATCCCCAAACATCAAATATTTCAACTTCCAACATATAATTGAGGGGCATCTCATTTCTTCTAGAAATATTGTCTACACGCTGACATCTATCATAATTTTTAATATAAACATTCACATCCTTAAAAATTGTAGGCCAATAAAATCCTGATTGTAATATTTATATGCAGTTTTATCACTTCCTAAATGTCCCCCATAATCAGAATCATGACATTTTTGAATAATTTCATAAGTATCTTCCAAAGGTACACATCTTCAAATTATAAGATCATTTCCTTGTTTATATAAAATTGGGTCATCCCAAAAATTAGTCTTAGCATCAGACAGAAATTTCTTCTTTTCATGATATGTCAAACCATAGGGTAAAATATTACTAACAATAAAGTTTACTATGTCTGCATACCACAGAACACTCCATTCTTTATCAGTGAACAATTTTTCATCAGAAAAATGTTCATTAATATCTTCAATATCACAGAAAGATTTTTCTATTTCAAGCCTGGACAAATGGTCAGCAATTTGATTATCAGAACCCTTCCTATCTATTATCTCAAAATCAAATCATTGCAAAAGAAGAATCCATCTTATAAGTCTCAGTTTTGCATCATTTTTTTTCATTAAGTATTTGATAGCAGAATGATCAGTATGCACAACACATTTAGTTCCAATTAAATATGATCAAAATTTATCAAAGGCAAATACTATAGCTCATAACTCTTTCTCAGTAGTGGTATGATCTGTTGACCTCATTTTTGATGAGGTCTTCCTTTTCTTCTTTTTAGTGCTTAGGATCTAGCCTTAGGCTTTTCCTTTGACTATCTTAGAGGACTAGAATTGGGACCCGCCTTTTAGAAATTCAAACCACTTCTAAACTCCCCGCAAACTCCACAAACTTGACTATAGACCCCTAATCACCTAGAGGGTTGAAATCAAATATGGAAGTTTAAAGGATGAGTTCCTATAGGACTCTTTGGCCTTAGGACTGCCCTGGGTGGCCTGGTCTGGTGAAGGGGCTGACATACACTACACTTACACACTACATTTCCACACACTTCCTAAAACCACACCCATACCCAACTTGACCTCCTGACTCATGTAGGTGATTCACATGGATGGTCCTTAACCCCTAAGCCCTCGGCAAGAGGGTTAGGAACAACATAGCTGAATGCCTCAAATGAGTCCTTTCATGGCTCATATGGGCTTGAAATGGCTTCATGGCTCAACCAAAATGATTTCACCCCACCCAAATTCACCCAATCTTCAATTTCCCAAATTTTCAATTTTTGACCCCCGGGACCCTACACCTACTAAACCTACCCAAAACCCTCGAATTACCCAAATTTTTGCAAAATCTCCAAATTACCTAAAATTTTCCAAAATCAATCCCAAACACCTCCACATCACTCAAATTGATCATCCATACCCAAAAATACCAAAAATTCCAAAAATACCCCCCAATACCCTCCAAATACCCAAAATACCCTTCTTGGCCTAAAAATCCAAAAATTCAGAAAATTCCCAGAAAATTCCAGAAAATCCCAAATATTCCCAATTTCATTTTGTCCAACTACACCATGGGCCAATTTTGTCAATTTACCCTACTTTTGTCAAAACCCCCAAATTGACCCATTTTAACCCAAAGTGGACCCAATGTCAAACCAAACATACCCAATTGACCCCAATTTTGATCCAATTCAATTCTAAACTTCAATTCAACATTCCCAATACCAATTTAGACCAAATCCAAGTCCAATTTGATTGACATTTGGATCCAATTTCACTTTGGGCCTTAAAGCCCAAATTTGGACCCATGACCCAAACTTAGCCCAAATCTAACCCAAATAGGCCCAAACCTCAAAATTAAAACCCAACCAAAGCCAAAACCTCTTTGAAACATTCCCATAAACATTTCTTAATATTTATTTTACATCAATTTCAACCCTAGCCCAACATTGGCCCAAGTTAGCCCAATTTGACCTACATCGGCCCATTTACCAAATAAACCCAAATTCAACCCAATTCAAACCCAAACCACCTTAAATCTATTTCAAGTTATTCATGAAACATCCCTAAACCAAAACCAACAACTATTTGGCCCAAACCTCTACAAAAATTCCCATCCATGAACACATCCTTAAACTTAAAAGCCCACTTCCCTTAAACCTTCTTAAAAGCCCATTTCCTTCAAAATTCAAAAGCCCAAATCTACCCTAAAGCCCACATGACATCTCCATTTGTCATCCATTTAATTAAATCCATTACCTAAGTCCTAAAGTCACCATCAAATTATTCCAAATCAAGTTTCATACAAATTTCCATCAAAACATCCAAAATTCTTAAAACCCTTTTCATGAAACAAATCAACCTTTTCCCAAGCCAAATGAAGCCATGAACAAGCCATTCTCAAGCCACATGAAGCCATGAGGGCTTTGACTTGTCATTAGTCCATTTATGGCAAGAAGAGGGGGTTCTTTCTTAAACCTCCTTTAACCCTTTTTTACCTTAATCATGTCACATACTAAACCATGTTTAGCCACCTCATCATGGATGGAGACTTCACCATTCCTTCTAAGCCGACCTAAATGATTCCCTCAGCTCAAAATCAGAGCTTGGAAGGGTGCACCAAGCCCAAAATGGTGGGTTGACCCAAACCAAGCCAAAGTGAGCCTTCTCCCATTCCATTTAAATCAAACTCCTTTACACATGTCAAACCTCAATCGCCTACACTAAACCCCAGCCCCGACCCACCCGACCAAGATGGTGACCATTGCTCAGCCAGCCGGCCACCAGTGCCGCCGGAAAACACCATGGCCGAGAGCTCACATGTGAGCCAACATTGAAATTCTCACTTGCCGAGCCGCCCCATGCCTAGTGGTCACCATGGCCGATCTTCTCCTCACCGCAGCAGACTCGATCCCAAGCCCTAACTCCCTCTCGAGAGGCCTTCCACCCTCTCCTATTTAAACTCCACCCCTCTCGGCCATGGGGGAGCTAAAAACAAAAACCTTAAGGAAACTCGCCAAAATCACTCCGCATCACTCTCTACACATAGAGCACCCGATCCCCACCGAATTCCAGCCCCAATTTCTTCTAGTCGAGCCCAATTTCGAGCTCAAACTTTAGCCCAAAAACCAGGACACTTCTCCACAGATGAGCCAATTCCCAAATTGATTGGCTCTACACCTTCACTCGGACCTGTGGAAGGTGTCCACCACCAAAAGCCCCATCTCCAGTGCCACCCAGTTGCTCCAGCCTCCAAGCTTTGTGATCGGGCTTGGTCGAAATCATATCCAGACAATTCACCGCACCAGGAGACTTCATCTGGAGCTTGCCGGGACCCAATCGAAGGTGCAACAACTCTCAGATTGAAGCCACACTTCTCTGAGCCAAGGTATGAGCTAACTCTTCATCCCGAGCTTCTGGAGATTCTTCATTTCGAATTCCTTAGTTTCAATGCATGTTAGCCGTATAGATGTGTTCGTCTCTTCAAGACGAATCCATAGAGCATAAGAACATGAAAATCCATTGAGAATCGAGCGAGATCTTGGGATTTAGTGTGGACGGCTCTCGGGTGAGAACACTCGGGGACGATGAACGGATGCCGTCCATTCGATACACGCGCGCACGGACGGCCGGGATTGCGTCGGAGCGAGGAGACGGTACGAGAACCGCGGGGCCCGGGCTGCCGACTCGGGTGGCGGCGTCGAATGGGAGCGCGACGCGTGTGCGTTCGGAGCTGCCGAGGTTTCGCGCTGGCGCCGCGTGGATAAATAGAAAATTAGGGTATTTTCTTATTTATTTAATTCCCTAAACTTCAAAAATCCATATCTTTGTGTAGAAAAATCACAAAAATAAAATAAAAATACCCCCTTGCTCAGTGAACGAGAGGAGAATAATGTGGAAAAGAAATCATTTAATTTAATTAAGTATTTTATTTTTTATGATTTATTTACTCTCTGCATACATTTAATTCTCCATGCATGTATACAATTCACCATGGCATGAGACCATAGGGCTTTTGAAGCCTCTGAACTTGGGAACATTCCCCGAATTTTCCAAGGTCGGAGGCCATCTCTGTGAAAAGTTATTTATTTTTCAAATGCATGTTGCTCGTTTTGAGTATTTTAATTCCAAAAATTAGCATGTTGTGAAATAAATTCTAGAAATATTTGGTGATGTTCCTTATGACCAGAGAACCCTAGGAAAAATAGGACTTGAGTTAATTCACTCGCATTAACCCTAATCGGCTTAAACACCCAAAATAGGTCTTTAATTAATTAGAGTTAACCAGGTATCAAATTGACTTGAAATCAATTCTCCACTGACCTTTAGGATCAGAGGAATCCACCATAAAAATTTGAGGTCAATTGGACTTGGTTAGCCCCACTAATCGGGTTGATTAAGCCACTTAGCCATTTTAAACTTTAAGAATTCATAACTTTTAAAATACTTTTTAAAAATTCACCAAATTGGTTTTGGAGCCTCTCTGATATCAGGGGAACCTAAGAAAATTAAAATTTCAATTTTCTAAAAAGTTGATTTTTAATAATATTTTAATATTTTTAATAATTAAAAAATAATAAAAATCACAAAAATAATAAAATTCACCAAAATGTCACATTTTGAATTTTAATCACTTAGGAACAAATCCCACATTTTTCCTAAGTCTATTTAGTGAGATATTAAATTTTAAAGCCCTAGGGTAATTTTAAAATTAAAAAAAAATGTATTTTCTAGCATTTTCACTAAAATAATTATTATAAATCATAGAAAAATCAGAAAATTGCAAAATTTGATTCTCTGGTTTCCTTGATATCAGAGAGATTTTTGAAAAATATTAAATCCATTTTTCAACATTTATTTTATTTTTAAATTAATTAACACTCCAAAACTCAAAATAATTATAATAAAAATAATATAATTCAAAAAATCACCAAAATTGGTCCAAGTGCTTCTCTGGTCATTAGGAATGTCCCCTAATTTTCTTAAGGACAGAAACTTTCTTTTGGTCATGTTATCAAATTTTCCTTGAAAATCTCTATTTTCCACCAAAAATAATTATATAAATAAATTAAATACAGAAAAATCACATTTTCTCCTCTCATGTCTTTATTGACATATGAGTGAAGTCACATAAAAAATTCAGGTTCATTTGAATTCAATTTAATGAGTTATGAAATTATTAAGCTTAAAGGGTAAAATGGTAATTAATCTTTAATCCTTAATTAAAACTTTAGGTTTAATAAAAAATCAACAAGTAAAATATTTGATCCTAATCTGATTTGGATGATTGAAATTTAAATAATTAAAGGGTAGAAACCCATTAAATAATTTTAAAATGATTAAACTTTAATTAAATAATAGATTAAATTTGTAAGAATAATAAAATTGGAATTATTAAAATAAGGGATCTTTATTAGGAAGAGATTTATTCTTTAATTTAAAAATCCCTAAATTAATTATATCAACTAATACTCAATTTTTAATTAAAATGATAACTCAAATTTAAAATATTAAAAGACTTAATTAAATTATTAAAATCTTTTGAAATTTCAATTAAAATTAAAAATAAAGTAAATTAAAGATAAATTAAATTAAGATTAAATTAAATTTAATAATTAAATTAAATTAAATTAAACAATTAAATTAAATTAATTAAAATTAAATTAAATTAAATTAAACAATTAAATTAAATTAATTAAAATTAAATTAAATTAAATTAAACAATTAAATTAAATTAAATTAAATAATTAAATTAAATTAAATTAAATAATTAAATTAAATTAAATTAAAAAATTAAATTAAATTAAATAATTAAATTAAATTAAATTAAATTAAATTAAATTAAATAATTAAATTAAATTAAATTAAATCAAATTAATTAAACATCAAATCAAATTAAATTAAATTAAACTAAATATAAAGCAACTTGAACACTATTCCAAATTTAAACCCTTTAACTTAAATCAAATCATTTGAATACTAATTTACCCTCGAAAGCTTTCGATTATTATAACTCCTAAATGAAACATTAAATGGAGTGTTACTTCACTCATAGGATATTCAAATGTCCTAGTTCACCGAGCAAGTTAACAAGACTTGAAAACCTCGGACGATCGATTCATTTATATAATTAAATTCATTCGGACTTAAAATAATCCTAGAAATATTGAAAAGATGTTTAAGATCCTTCTTAAGCACTTCCTCAATATGATAGGATATTTATAAGAACAATCGAATTCGATTATTCTTTGATGAAGAAAATCGTCCTTAAACCAAAACCCAAAGAACCTAGACGTCATAGGAGATGACTAGCTATAGGATTAGGAATTTGGTAGAAAACCATAACCTTTCCCTTAGCTTTACCTAGGAACTTGCTTAAATATTCTAATTGTGTTTTAAGTGCAGCTTGGGATGACGGGAAGACCCTCCGGTACGCTTTTATTTTATTGCAATTTACTTTCTGCAATTTACTTTCTTGCAATTTACTTTATTGCAAATGCATTTTACTTTTCTTGCATGATAAAACAACAGCTGCATGAAAACCCACACCTTTAGGATAGCCCCTAAAACCGAAACCAAAATTAAGTTAAAAGTCATTGCAAGATAAAATTCACCGCCACAACATTTCAAAATATAAAACAACTCAAAATTTAATCACAAACAGAACACAAAACTACAATTACAACTAAATTAAAACGTCCCGTTGGATGATCGGGAATACCTCGGATGATGTAACCTACGTGTTGCTAACGGGATTTCCCACTGGTCTAAATGAAAGTGTGGAACTCATTCAGTTGAGTTTAGCAAATTCATCCGGACTAAGTGAATCCGATAAAAATAATGATGCCGGAAGGATGGAACCGTGGGATCTTAACCGGTGTCGTTATAATCAACTTTAAGATTTGTTTTAAATAAAACATAAAAAACACCCGGAAATTAAGATTTTCTCTAAACCAAAACACTTTTCTCAACTCCCGATTTATGGTTTCTAAAACTAAACCTCCGCAACAACAAGGAGCTCGGAGCATGGTGGGCAAGACGACCATCGTCATCAGCAGAAACCCGAGTCTACTTCAACAGAAACTTTCCTAGAATTAAAACAACCAAGCCATAGGACTTCGAGGTAGCTTGCCTAGTGCAACATAAATCCTCAACTCTTCGTTAGGCATTTGCATTGCAAATTAAGCCCTAACCGGTCTTAGGATTCCGAGGTAGTCGTCCGATACGACAATAAACCCTCACATCTTCTGATGCTATTTGTTTGATTTTATCATACAAATATAAGCCCTAATTAATTGAAATTGGCAAGATCGAAATATCAAATAAACATTAGGACTTTCCTAAATTCAAGACAAACGATAGGATAGTCGGGAAATTATCGAAGTTCACTTCGAATCGTTGATTTCTCCTACCTTTCTTCCTTTGGATTCACAAAACAAAATGTTCCAAAAATTTGATCCATTCCCTATTGAAACTCCAAAGTTCAATCTTCGAAAACCTTAAACTTTGAAATTCTTGAGAGCAAGTAATCATCGATTATTATCGAGAGTTTTCTTAGGTGATTCCCGTCACTTAAGATGTAATTAACTATAGGGGCTTGCCCTTATAGTGGAATTTTAAAGAACCTGTGTAATATAAACCCCGTTTAATGTTTTCATATTAAGCAGTGGAAACTTGTTCGGCTTATAAAATTGGTTCGCGTACCAAACGGATGTCACTAATCTTCTAGTTTATTTAATCAAGCCCCACCATCAAGCGCAGGTGTCTATCCTTAGGATAGATACACGGTCTGTGGTGCGGTGCTCGTTTATATAAACTATTTGGGATGTGAGGTCGGTTTAATCTCATATCTTAAAACCTTCAAATTTAAAATTATTTTCAAAATCAAATACTACTTTTCAAATTATTTATTTTAATTAAATTCGCCGACAGATTTCTGTTAGGCGACCCCTTCTTCAAAATAAAACACAACCTAAAAATATGCCGACAGATTTCCAGCGACTACCGGGGAGAATTCCTCTCTCCATTATAATCAAATAATTTCGCTTTCAAAAATCGGTAGTGTATCCATGTCCCTAATGGATCAAACTACCCTTCTTTCCGTTGGAATACTATGTTCATTTCTATCTCGAACAAGTATAGCCAACATTCTCTCGGATTTAGGAGCCACCGTTTAAACACCCCTAAACAGAGAGGTTCCGAGATCCTTTTACCTCATTTCCGAGGTGGGGTGGACCCCCAATCAGTGTTAGTTTAGGAGTGATCCTTCGAGTCGGGAAGTCTTGCTTAAGACTTTCTTTTCCTTTCCGAATCGATTCCTTACCTTCTCTACACCTTTCGAACGTTCCGTTCTAAATAAACAAACCCTCTAATAAGTGATTCTTTTAACAAATAATTCCTTCTTATAAATACATGAACAAAGAATGCGTTCGGACTCTTTTCAATTCCTTTTCGTCCTAAAGAAAAGAAGCATAGCTTGGGACCGACAACCGAATCTACTCTGCGTAAATGGAAGCCCCGAAACCGATTTTCTCCTTCACCAACGGACCGGACTTCGCCGTCTATAAGGATGAGCCGCCCGACAATGGGGTCATCCGATTTGGACAGGGATTTGAAAACACGAACGTCAAAGTCACCGACGTCTCCCTCTTCGCACCGACGAACAAGGTATCCGAAGCCGAGGAACCACTCGCTCGAGTTCAACCTTAGGTCGATCCAAGAGTTTCCTCCCCGCAAAGGGTCCCGACTAGGAGGAGTACCGCCGTCCGCAGGAGGACCGTTCTCACTACCCCCACCGGTCTAGTTGTTTCGCACCTACCCCGACTTCCGCCAAATCAAAGGGGAAAGAAATCCGCAACTATGGTAAACCCGTTACCGTGGAGGGTACGAATCTTCCCGTAAGACCTTCCGTCTTCGAAATCGGGTCCGAGCTCGAAGATTCCGTCGCCGACAAAGACCCAAAGAAGAAATAGAAATAGAAGGATCGCCGTGGAAGCCGTAGCCGCCGAGATTGCCTTCCCGGAGGAAATTCCAGTAGTTACCGTAATATACACCGCTACCGTAATATACACCACCGCCCGACTACATACCACTTTTGGGAGGAAGCAGTTCCATCCCCTCTCCGCCGCAGAGGATGAAGAGAATGTTCGAAAGATTGCCGCCACATTACCACGACCCGCATACTACAACGATAGCCGCAAGAAAAGAACTAGAACTACGCCGTTCGCTCGACCGCAAACTTTGGTAGAAAAGCTAGCGAAGAAGGAAAACCGCCCCGTGTCGGAAATTCTACGGAGGATAGGACGGGTGCCGCCCAAATCCCGTCTCGGGCCCCGAGTAGAACCCGCCGTCATGATAGAAAAGCCAAGCAAGAGAATGAAGGCTAGCCCGCCCGTCGTAGTATCGTGGTTACAGATTAGGAGGATACCACCTTCCAAGCATTTGGCCGATGCACCATCCGGTCCTAGACCTTCCGCCGCTAGAAGGATGGTGTGGCGTCCCACTACGGGGCAACTGAGACCGAAACAAGCAGCCTCGAGAAAGAAAGTCTCGCCAGGAGGCCGGAATCGAAGAAAGTGCTACCGCGATGAAGGGGACTCGTGAAAAAGGACCCGGCAACCATCGCATGACAACCACAAAGATACACGAAAGCTCCGCTAGAAGATGCCATGGAAAAGCTGAGAACCGACATCCGACGGTCGGCAAAAGAAAGAGAAGAAAAGTTCGGAGACGAGATCGACTCATCGGAATTCATGGACAATGAATATGCAGAAATCAACATGGTTGAGACACGAGCTTCATCATCTTCTCAAGGTGCTCCTCGCAACTGCGCAGAAGAGAGGAGCCGAACCGATGAAGAGACAACTTCAGGAAAAGGACGACACGATCGCTCAAATGGCGAAGAGGATGGAAGAGATGGCCGTAGCTCTAGCCACTCTCCAAAGTCAAGTACAACCACATAGAGAGACACCCCGTAAGTCATTCACATCGTAGACGGAGGAAAGGAGATTACATCCGTCAATGGGGATGACTAGCCGAAAAGGATACAACACAAAGTATGATCCCCGAAAAGGATATCAAGAACTTGGTAGAACAAAGAAGTGCGAGAAGCCCTAGCACAATCGAAGAACGGGACATCTATTCGGACGGGTAGACCTTACCCCGAAGAATTCGACGCCGTCCAATACCCAAAGGGCTTCGTACCACCTCTCGTTTAAGACCTTCAACGGAACCGGAACCCCCGACAAGCATGTTGCACACTTTCGTGCCGCGCTGTTGCAATGCCGGCGGAGCGATGCGCTACTCTTCCGACAGCTTGTTAGCGACCTGTCGTGGATCGCCTTCGACCGGTATGCGAATTACCCAACGGATCCGTAAAGACATTCTCGTAGCTAGAGAGCCTCTTCATTAAGCGATTTGTCGGAGCTCAACACCACATCACTATAGGTGATTTAGTGGTAGAGAAACAAAGGCCGAATGAAACTCTAGTGGATTACATACTTCGATGGAGAAATTTAAGTATGAAGTGTGAACCACAACCGCAAGAACAACATGCGATCGGCATCTTGCTTAAAAGCATTCACGGCCCGATAAAGCACTTCTCCTCAAGGGATTCACTATTAAGACTTTCGAGAAGTTGTTAAGCAAGGCCGGAAGCTTGCAAGAAGAGGCGAAGCAATTAAGTTTTGCCGACAAGACGGACAAGCGTGAAGCCGGTGAAGACTTTCGAAAAGAAATCGGGTCGTTGCAGCAGCTGACAAAGGCAAACAACCGATGCAAATACCACTCGTAACGGCCGCAAAGAACCACAACAAAATTACCAAGAACCCCGGTCCAGCCTATCAGCCGTCTCCGCAAGATGAACAACCGTCTCGTCCGCAACGTACATCGAGGGAGCTTCGAGCAGAGAATATCCGTTCAAGAATGAAGCAAGCACTCAAAGATGTTCCGTAGCTTAATGAAAACTCCGGATTTCCACCGCGTGAGCCCAAAAGACCAGAGGAAGTCAACAAGAAAGGTGATCCCAACTTTCGCCCCTACCATCGGATGCTCGGGCACAAGATAGAAGACCGCATTACCTTCAAAAGTTGGCTCAACGACAACCTTCGGAAAGGAAATATAACAATCCCGAAGGAGTACATGAAGGAACCCCGTAAAGGAGGTTCCGTCAATGTTATCTCAACCGATCCCGTCATTCCGATAGATCCCTATGCAACCAACGATGGATGGACTACCGCTCGGACGAGATCTTCGAAGAAGATTTTAGACAACATCCGAACCGCTTCGTGCGAGCTTCAATTCGTAGTTCGAGACCCGTTAAGCTCGTACTATCACTTGCGATAGAAGAACCACCTCGACAGAGAAAATCGAAGAGAAGAAGAAAATCGACGAAGAAGAGGGGACCGAAATTCCTAAGGCTAGTACTAGGGGTCGCTTATCCTAGGATAGTTGTTTCCGATTCGGGGAGAAATCCCTCGAACCTCCGATTTTGTATGATTATCTCGTTCACTTCGGTGGGATCATATAATGATAAGGGTGATGGCGTTGGCTACGTTTTCGACCGTTTCTAACGATTACGTAACTAGCGACAATCCGGGCGTCGATTTCGATACCAACAACAATTCTCAAATCATACAAGATCTCGACGATCAAAATGACGAAGAAGGCATCCATCAAGGAGGCTACGAGAGTTCAACAAGCAACGGATCTATCCGTGAGTTTCGAGGAGCTCCAGCTATAATAGTAGTTAGAGCCTTCGCATTTGGAAGATAATCCAGAAGAGCCACCATTCCGATTCAGAGGAGACACCGACAAACTCAATACTAGATTCGAAGAAATTACGAAGTCAACCTAAGAAGTGGAAAAGTCCTACCTCCAAGAATGGGTCCAAAAGACAAAGGAAAGCGGTGGTTGTTCAAGAAGAACCAACCCCGACAGAAGACATACCCATTCGAGAAGAAGCCGAGACACAGGAGAACAAAGTGGACTACAACGTGCTAGCCCATCTTAGGAAACTACCAAGCTAAACCGAGCATCTACGATGCTCTCATCTTATCAAAGGAGATGAGAGAAGCTCGATCAAGGCCTTACTTGATCCGGAAATTTGCTTAGCTCAAATGGCCGGAGATTCCTTGGATGAGGTTTGCTCGTTAAAGGAACAAGCGAGGTGTTACCTTCACGTACAATGACCTACTACTTGGGACAGCAGATCACAACCGACCGTTGTACATTTCGGCTCACAATCGGGAAGTTTACGCTCTCCGCAGTATTGGTGGATCCAGGAGCATCAATCAATATAATGAGTCTTCGAACACTAAGCATACTTGGAAATTGATGCTCGCGAGCTCGAGGCCGACAAAATGTTATTAAGAGGATTCAACCGTAAAGGAGAAAGAGCCCTCGGGTCAATAACGCTACCGATGAAGACCGGTGATTTAGCAAAGACAACCGCAAAATTTCATATAATCGATTCGAAACGTCGTTCAACGCTCTACTCGGGCCGACCATGGATACATGAAAACAGGATGGTACCATCATCTCTCGCATCAGTTGCATCAAATATTACGATGGAGGGGAACAAGGCATCAAAGGAGACTTACAACCATTCTCCGTACATGAAATTGGAATCCATGAAGATGCAACTTATTATGCACCGCCAAAGAAAACAATCTTCTCCAGTAGATACCATAACAAATGAAGCAAAGAAAGTTCGAGACAACGAAGAACCTCGAAGTTCTAGTCCAACAGCCACTCACCACTCCCTTCCGGCGAGATGGTGAAGGTTTCTCCACAACTCGCATCCGAGGTCGAGGCCGGGACGAGGCCGTGGTAGAGACACTAGGACAATTGATTTAAGAAACCAACCATCAATGTTGATTGGGATGATAGTTTGAAGAAGAAAAAGAAATCAAGCAAGAAGCAGCAACAATAAGTCGAAAGAAGCCGCAATACAAGATCTCCCTCGAAGATGAAAAGAACAAAGAATACAAATCAATGTACGAGAAGATTAACCACTACGTACATACTATGACCCTAACTCCGATCCATTCTAATAAGATCGAGGGTATGGAGGTCAAAGAGGTACGTAGTGACGGTGCAAAGCCGATCAAATTTTACCGTGGTGCTTCTTCCTCCAAAACTCGAAAATAATGTACAATTCGAAGATGTCACTTCATCGAATTAATGGAATTACCTTTCGAGTGGTACTCTCCCCGTGTTCAAAATTTAATTCAACGTGGTTTCTTACCTCGACAATGGACAAAATGCCAATCACAACATTTTGAAAAGTTATGGAATAACTCCGGCCGTCCTCCCAATTCAAAGTATGGACTCGGATTCGGCACAGTAGGGTCAGTTGACGATACTGAATTTTGCTTGGTTGTCACTTGCAAATCCAATGAAAACTGCATGGAAACTACAAACGAACTCGAAGATTTACAAATTGGAGACGCTCCACTAGAATTCGAAGAAGAAATCAAATCTACAATAGATGAGTTAACGGAAGTTAACTTGGGTACTAGCGAAGAGCCTAGACTTACCTTTGTTAGCTCCTTACTCAATAAAGAAGACTCCGGAGAAATAATCAAGTTATTAATGGAATTTAAAGACTGTTTTGCTTGGAGCTACGATGAAATGCCGTGATTAGCTCCGCAGGTTGGCACCATAAGCTAGGAGTAGATCCTACTTCGTCCCGGCCGGACAAGGTCCCGTAAGAATGCGTCTAGAAATCGAACAACAAGTCATAGCCGAAGTTAAAAAGCTAATAGACGCTAAATTTGTCCGCGAAGAACAATACCCGACTCCGGTTAGCCAATGTGGTGCCGACCGAAAGAAGAATGGTCGTATCGAATTTGTGTGGACTTCGCAGATTTAAACAAGGCATGTCCAAAAGATGAATTCCTCTACCGATTCCGAATCGATGATCGATATTGCTTCGACACATGAAATATTCTCATTCATGGATGGATCTTCAGGATACAACCGCATAAAAATGGCTCCAGAAGATGAAAAGCTTACAAAGCATTCGTAACGCCGATCGGAGTATTTTGCTACACGGTGATGCCATTCGGATCGAAGAACGCAGGAGCAACTTACCAAAGAGCAATGACAAGAATTTTTGATGATCTCATCCACAATCAAGTCGAGTGCTACGTGGACGATGTCGTCATCAAAAGCAAAGTAAAGGAAAACCACTCGTATGATTTGAGAATTGTTTTCGAACGATTAAGACAATTTAACCTTAAGATGAATCCTTAAAATGCGCCTTCGGCGTCACCTCCGGAAATTCTTAGGATTCGTTGTCCGACATCGTGGAATTGAAATCGACCCGGAGAAGATTAAAGCCATCTTAGAAATGCCGCCTCCCAAAACCTTAAAACAACTACGATCTTTTCAAGGGAAGTCGGCATATCTTCGACGCTTTATCTCAAACCCGTCAGTAGGTGTCACCTTTCTCGGCACTAGTTAAAAAGGACGCCAAATTTATTCGGGAAGAGAAATGCCGAAGGCCTTCGAAGACATTAAACAATATTTAATGACACCTCCCGTCTTAGCAGCCCTGGCCTCGTGTAGACCGCCGATACTTTACACCGCGGCTCTAGACGACTCCCTGAGCCCCGTTAGCCTGTGTCAATGATGAGGGTAAAGAAAATGCTCTTTACTACTTAAGCCGTCGTTTACTTCCGACGGAAGTAAGGTATCCCGCAATTGAAAAGCATTGTTTGGCCCCGATCTTCGCCGCTCAAAAGCTCAAGCACTACATGCTTTCTCATAAGGTCAACTTGATTTCGAAGTTTAATCCATTGCAATACTTCGATGACTCGTCCAACACTTTCCGGCAGACTTGCCGTATGGTCAATGATATTATCGCAATTCGATATAACTTTCGTGCCTCCGCGTGCCGTAAAGGGACAAGTCTTAGCAGACTTCCTCGCGCACACCCTTTGCCGGCCGAATCTCCTCTCAATGACGATCCGCCGATGAACAAATAATGAGCCTAGAAGACCCCGATGATCGACGTTGGGAATTGTATTTCGACGGAGCATCTTCAAGACACAAAGACGAAGAATCGCAAGTGATAGTGCCCGGTAAGGCAGGAATCGGGCAAATCTTTATAACACCGAGCGGGGATGTTAAGATACTCCTACCACTCGACGTAACCGTGTACAAACAACGAAGCGTAATACGAAGCCCTCATAACGGGATTGGAATTAACCATTCAAATGGGGATAACGGACATCAACATCTACGGGGATTCACAAGCTAATCATTCAACAGTATCGCCGGACAATACAGAATTTTTAAACCAAGACTCGAACAATACTTCCAAGATGCCATACAACTGTTAGAATCGTATTCCAAATGTGACAATCTACAAAATTCCTAGAAAAGAGAATGCTTTAAGCAGATGCTTTAGCCCGTCTCGCAAAAGAATTTGCCCGTTTGCAAGATGAATCAAAGGAAGTGTCAGCTCACGGACGTCGGTCCTATCACAACTCGACATAGACATGATACACAAATCGAAAAAGAAAAAGAATCAGCAGAAGAAGTGACGTAAAACACGTAAGATCGGCGACAACCATCGATGGACTACCCGCAAACAGAAAGCTACCGGACGATAGGTCGCCGGCCCATCGCATCAAGAAAAGAACTCGTCTTACGCATTAATAAACAACACATTATACGAAGGTCTTTTGATCAAATGTGGCTAAGGTGCCTAAGCGGGTCCGAGGCCCGTGAAATTGTTAAAGAGGTGCATTCGAGACTCCGTGGCGCTCACCGACCGGGTCCAAAGATGAAGATGAAAATTAAAAGACTAGGGTACTACCGGCCCTCGACGATGACCGACCGCATGAAAATCGCCAAGAGCCGTCACCAATGCCAAGTGCACGGAGTGGTTCTACATCAACCTCCAAATGTGCTACACCCGACAATCGCGTCGTGGCCATTCGAATGTTGGGGCACGTATATAGTGGGTCCGATAGAACCACCATCTTCAAAAGGACATCGTTTCATTCTTGCAACTACAGATTACTTTTCCAAGTGGGCGAAGGTCCCACTTAGAGAAGTGAAAGCACACCACGTGCTACAGCTTTTCAAGAACCAAGTTATCTACCGTTTCGGAGTGCCGCGCAGATCATCTCGCATAATGGGTCAGCATTCGAAGCACACAAATCAACAATTTTGTCGTGAGACACGGAATCGACCGGCGATACTCGACAATTTACTACCCAAGAGCAAACGGCCTCGCCGAGGCTTTTAATAAAACTCTCGTTCAAATCTTAAAGAAAACCTTGGACGATAATAAGAGAAATTGGCACGAGAAATTGTTAGAAGCCTTATGGGCCTACCGGACAACCTTCGAACTCCTACTCAAGCTACACCTTACGCTCCGGTGTATGGGTCCGAGGCAAGCTGTTACCTTTAGAGGTTCAGCCTTCCTTCACTCGAATTGCAATTGCAAATAAGATCACGACGAAGAAAACGCCGCATTACGACTCGAAGAATTAGAAAGCTTGGAAGGGAAAAGACTTGCAGCAAGCAACAGAATTTAGAACTATACCAAGCTAAGATGGTTCAAGCCCATAACAAACCGGTCCGCCCAAGAACCTTCAAAGTTGGTGATTTAGTTCTCGTTCTCAAGAGACCTATTCTCGCACACCGCAAGATAGGAGGAAAATTTGAACCCACTCGGGAAGGACCGTTTGTGGTTGAAGCAAGATACTCGGGAGGTTCATACCAGCTAGTGAATTGCCAGTGAGAACGACATATGCTTCCAATCAACGGACGATACTTGAAAAAGTATTACGCTACCTGATGTTTCGAAGGAATGAATTCTTCATCCCTAAGAAACACGGGTGAAGTAATTACTTATGATTGGGTCCGAACCCAAAAAAAATAAAATGTGCTAAGATAAATAAAATCATGATAATTAAGTTTTCCTTGTTTTCTTTTTCAAATCAATATCTCTTCCCTCATCTTATCCTACTTCATTCCCGTTAAATTTCAAAATATAAGAATAATAAAAAATGTATCTTTAATAAACATTTTCTTAATGTTCTTGTTCTTAGTACAGCCCTCGATCCTTTTCCTTGTCTTTTCGCAGGAAATGTCGAACGGCGGTTGGTTTTGAACTTTAAGAATGGCGTAAGCCTTGCACTCGATGAAAAGAGGGTGAAAGATGGAGCGATAATCGAGATTGACTCGCATTTCGCACCGACAGGCCTACAAGACGAGGAAAGTGACCGGGTCCCGCTAACCGAGAAGAACTCGCCCGACGGACAATGATGAAAGTGGGTGGCCCAAGCCACCAATCCAACAACAAGAAGAGAAAAGCAAACACCGAAGAAGACAAGAAAATGAAGTCCGTAGTCACTACAGCGGAGGGCAGTGCTTGTCGCCGCCGCGCCCGCAGATTCAAGAAGTTCGGAGGGCTACTCTCACGCCCACGCAACGAAGAAATAAGAATCGCCGCATCCGTAAAATGTTAACAAAACTAGCCGCGACCAACGCAACGAGACACCGCTAATGCCAAGACATACACTTCAAGGACACCGGCTCACCAGAACTCGAAGAAAGGAGGCCACCTCCTAGAATACCGTAAAGAACCGTGGAAATCTCCGTAAGATCGAAGAAAGAAGGCTACCACGCCACCGGATAGAACCACCAAGCAGCGGCATGACCTTGTTGCGTAGCAACCCCGGGGATGTCCCGACGTACATCATCCCCGAGGAGCCGAGGTATGCGGGGAACGTGAAGGGATTGAACCATATATCCCACAATATGTCACAAGGCCTCGCCATCCGCAGATCATTCCGAATACGAGCCGGAGAGGATGCGTAATGTTGAAAAGAAAACTTTCGAATACTTCGAGAGAATTAAAGGAAGAAGAATCAACATACTAGAAGGCCTCGAGCTACACACCGACGTATTCTCGCAGTATGAACAACAAAGAAATCGTGGACCGTATCCGGATCCGAAAAGAATGGGCCGAGCAGCCGCCCGAGGGAAAATACATACTCGTAACCCCGGAGATGGATGCCGTGGAAAGGAAGAATCACAATACAATGCGGATGCCGCTACAACTTTGTCGAAGACAGAAGGGAAACCCACCAGTGGATACTTCGTCATGGGCAAGTAGATCCGATGCCATTAGTTATCAAGAGAATGGTGAAAAGATTGATAACATGGAGGGTACCGCGCGCAGATTGCATACCCAATAGCCGCATTATCAACATCTACAAACAAGGTGACCGCATACCCCCACATATTGATCACCACGACTTCGTCGACCTTTCGCACGGTCTCTTTCGAATGAGTGCAATATCATGTTCGGATCCGACCTCCGGATAGCAAGCCCGGGTGAGTTCCGAGGGCCAGCAAAGATACCTTTACCGGTGGGTTCCGTCATGATACCGCAAGGTAACGGAGCGTATATCGCAAAGCATTGCATACCAGGGGTGCCGTGGAGCGAATCTCGCTACTTTCAAGAGGATGGACGACAACGAAAATACCTTACCATTTCCAACCGTACCCGCAGCTAGAGAACCTCCGCCTTACGAGCCGTGAGTTACATGGGAAATATCACACCTCCAACGTACATCCAACTGCAGCATCCTCGCCAAGGATGGCTTGGAAGGTGATGTTATCGACCATGTACCTCACTATTCGTACATGGATTTTTCGACGATGATTCTTTTGATGGATCAACAAAGATCATACACAAATCCGTTTCGAGTCTACATGGATTGTATGAAATATATTCCGCATCGAGTTGTACGACGTATTTTCAACATGATTGGAATGAAAGTGACCATGTCACGTTTTCGGCCTTCACCTCTTTTGTGCAAATTGATCGGGAAACGCCATTAAAGTTAAATGAACTTCGAACAAAGAAATGTAAAAGAAAAAAAAGAGAATAAAAGAAAATTTTTTTAAAAAAAAATCTAAAAAATGACAAACACCAAGTTCACATGAACATTAAATAAACAACAAAATAAAATTTGAACCATTAAAAGATAAACGAAATCAACACAAATCTCAAATTCAATCTTTCCAAATTCCGAATCAAATTTCAATCTTTTCAAACTTCAAAATCAAATTCTATCCTTCCAAACTTCCAAATCAAATCTCAATCAAATTCCAAATCCACTTCGATCAAATTTCAAATTTGATCTTCCCAAATCTCAAATCAAATTCTCAATCAAAATCCAAATCCAATCTCGATCAAGTTTCAAACTCGATCTTTCAAATTTCAAATCAAATCTTAAATCAAGTTTCAATCGAGTTCAAACTCATCCTTCCAAATTTCCAAATTTCCAAATTCAATCTTTCCAGTGCTTCAAGTCTCAATCAAGTTCAAATTCAATCTCTATCAAATCTCAAATCCGATCTTCTAGATCTCAAATCAAATCTCAATCGAAAACATCAAATTCAAACTTTCGAGTCGAGGATTTTACATCCAAGACCGCACCGCTTTAGGATTCTCTTCCTATCGCACCGAAATACATCAAAATTCAAACCTTTTGGGTCGAGGATTTTACATCCAAGACCGCACCGCTTTAGGATTCTCTTCCTATCTGCACCGAAATACATCAAAATTCAAACCTTTTGGGTCGAGGATTTTACATCCAAGACCGCACCGCTTTAGGATTCTCTTCCTATCGCACCGAAATACATCAAAATTCAAACTTTCGAGTCGAGGATTTTACATCCAAGACCGCACCGCTTTAGGATTCTCTTCCTATCGCACCGAAATACATCAAAATTCAAACTTTCGAGTCGAGGATTTTACATCCAAGACCGCACTCGCTTTAGGATTCTCTTCCTATCGCACCGAAATACATCAAAATTTAACCTTTGGGTCGAGGATTTTACATCCGAGACCGCATTGCTTTAGGATCTTTTCCCTATCGCAATGAAATACATCACATCAAAATCAAACTCTCGAGGTTAAGGATTTTACATCCAACACCGCTTTGCTCCGAGATCTCTTCTCATTGCAACGATTCAATCTAATCAATTCAATTTTCTTTCGAGGTCAAGATGTTACATCTAAAACTTCGTAATCCTAATTTTCATTTCAAATCAAATCCCTCAAATTAATTTCGACAAACTTCAATCTAAATTGAAACTCCAAACTAAAATTTAAACTCACACATCAAAACATAAATTGAAGCAAAATAAAATCTAAATCGAAATTCCCCGCATCATGTGATTTGGGATTCACCTCCTTTTCCTTTCCCCGCCGAGAGTTCAAGAATCTCCGAGCCCGCAGATATACTTGACACTCCCCAGACAGAAACTCTTCTACTTCGTCCTAAGTTCGTCACTCGACATCCGTGTTGGTTTTGTTGATCGCTTCGGCCAACACCAATACGCGCGTGTGCTCCGTCACCACCACACCTATCGGGGTCCATTTGTTGACCTCATTTTTGATGAGGTCTTCCTTTTCTTCTTTTAGTGCTTAGGATCTAGCCTTCAGCTTTTCCTTTCGACTATCTTAGAGGACTAGAATTGGGACCCGCCTTTTAGAAATTCAAACCACTTCTAAACTCCCCGCAAACTCCACAAACTCGACTATAGACCCCTAATCACCTGTGAGGGTCGAAATCAAATATGGAAGTTTAAAGGATGAGTTCCTATAGACTCTTTCGCCTTAGATCGCCCCGGTGGCCTCGGTCCGGTGAAGGGGCCGACATACACTACACTTACACACTACATTTCCACACACTTCCTAAAACCACACCCATACCCAACTTGACCTCCCGACTCATGTAGGTGATTCACATGGATGGTCCTTAACCCCTAAGCCCTCGCTAAGAGGGTTAGGAACAACATAGATGAATGCCTCAAATGAGTCCTTTCATGGCTCATATGGGCTTGAAATGGCTTCATGGCTCAACCAAAATGGTTTCACCCCACCCAAATTCACCCAATCTTCAATTTCCCAAATTTTCAATTTTTGACCCCCGGACCCTACACCTACTAAACCTACCCAAAACCCTCGAATTACCCAAATTTTTGCAAAATCTCCAAATTACCTAAAATTTTCCAAAATCAATCCCAAACACCTCCACATCACTCAAATTGATCATCCATACCCAAAAATACCAAAAATTCCAAAAATACCCCCCAATACCCTCCAAATACCCAAAATACCCTTCTGCCTAAAAATCCAAAAATTCAGAAAATTCCCAGAAAATTCCAGAAAATCCCAAATATTCCCAATTTCATTTTGTCCAACTACACCATGGGACAATTTTGTCAATTTACCCTACTTTTGTCAAAACCCCCAAATCGACCCATTTTAACCCAAAGTGGACCCAATGTCAAACCAAACATACCCAATTGACCCCAATTTTGGTCCAATTCAATTCTAAACTTCAATTCAACATTCCCAATACCAATTTAGACCAAATCCAAGTCCAATTTGATTGACATTTGGATCCAATTTCACTTTGGGCCTTAAAGCCCAAATTGGACCCATGACCCAAACTTAGCCCAAATCTAACCCAAATAGGCCCAAACCTCAAAATTAAAACCCAACCAAAGCCAAAACCTCTTTGAAACATTCCCATAAACATTTCTTAATATTTATTTTACATCAATTTCAACCCTAGCCCAACATCGGCCCAAGTTAGCCCAATTCGACCTACATCGGCCCATTTACCAAATAAACCCAAATTCAACCCAATTCAAACCCAAACCACCTTAAATCTATTTCAAGTTATTCATGAAACATCCCTAAACCAAAACCAACAACTATTTGGCCCAAACCTCTACAAAAATTCCCATCCATGAACACATCCTTAAACTTAAAAGCCCACTTCCCTTAAACCTTCTTAAAAGCCCATTTCCTTCAAAATTCAAAAGCCCAAATCTACCCTAAAGCCCACATGACATCTCCATTTGTCATCCATTTAATTAAATCCATTACCTAAGTCCTAAAGTCACCATCAAATTATTCCAAATCAAGTTTCATACAAATTTCCATCAAAACATCCAAAATTCTTAAAACCCTTTTCATGAAACAAATCAACCTTTTCCCAAGCCAAATGAAGCCATGAACAAGCCATTCTCAAGCCACATGAAGCCATGAGGGCTTTGACTTGTCATTAGTCCATTTATGGCAAGAAGAGGGGGTTCTTTCTTAAACCTCCTTTAACCCTTTTTTACCTTAATCATGTCACACACTAAACCATGTTTAGCCACCTCATCATGGATGGAGACTTCACCATTCCTTCTAGGCCGACCTAAATGATTCCCTCAGCTCAAAATCGAGCTTGGAAGGGTGCACCAAGCCCAAAATGGTGGGTTGACCCAAACCAAGCCAAAGTGAGCCTTCTCCCATTCCATTTAAATCAAACTCCTTTACACATGTCAAACCTCAATCGCCTACACTAAACCCCGACCCCGACCCACCCGACCAAGATGGTGACCATTGCTCGGCCGGCCGGCCACCGTGCCGCCGGAAAACACCATGGCCGAGAGCTCACATGTGAGCCAACATTGAAATTCTCACTCGCCGAGCCGCCCCATGCCTAGTGGTCACCATGGCCGATCTTCTCCTCACCGCAGCAACTCGATCCCAAGCCCTAACTCCCTCCGAGAGGCCTTCCACCCTCTCCTATTTAAACTCCACCCCTCTCGGCCATGGGGGAGCTAAAAACAAAAACCTTAAGGAAACTCGCCAAAATCACTCCGCATCACTCTCTACACATAGAGCACCCGATCCCCACCGAATTCCAGCCCCAATTTCTTCTAGCCGAGCCCAATTTCGAGCTCAAACTTTAGCCCAAAAACCAGGACACTTCTCCACAGCTGAGCCAATTCCCAAATTGATTGGCTCTACACCTTCACTCGTACCCGTGGAAGGTGTCCACCACCAAAAGCCCCATCTCCAGAGCCACCCAGCTTGCTCCAGCCTCCAAGCTTTGTGATCGGGCTTGGTCGAAATCATATCCAGTACAATTCACTGCACCAGGAGACTTCATCCGGAGCTCGCTGGGACCCAATCGAAGGTGCAACAACTCTCGATTGAAGCCACACTTCTCCGAGCCAAGGTATGAGCTAACTCTTCATCCCGAGCTTCGGAGATTCTTCATTTCGAATTCCTTAGTTTCAATGCATGTTAGCCGTATAGATGTGTTCGTCTCTTCAAGACGAATCCATAGAGCATAAGAACATGAAAATCCATCGAGAATCGAGCGAGATCTTAGTGGATTTAGTGTGGACGGCTCTCGGGCGAGAACACTCGGGGACGATGAACGGATGCCGTCCATTCGATACACGCGCGCACGGACGGCCGTGATTGCGTCGTGAGCGGGAGACGGTACGAGAACCGCGGGGCCCGGCTGCCGACTCGGGTGGCGGCGTCGAATGGGAGCGCGACGCGTGTGCGTTCGGAGCCGCCGAGGTTTCGCCGGCGCCGCGTGGATAAATAGAAAATTAGGGTATTTTCTTATTTATTTAATTCCCTAAACTTCAAAAATCCATATCTTTGTGTAGAAAAATCACAAAAATAAAATAAAAATACCCCTCGCTCAAGTGAACGGAGGAGAATAATGTGGAAAAGAAATCATTTAATTTAATTAAGTATTTTATTTTTTATGATTTATTTACTCTCTCGCATACATTTAATTCTCCATGCATGTATTCAATTCACCATGGCATGAGACCATAGGGCTTTAAGCCTCCGAACTTGGGAACATTCCCCGAATTTTCCAAGGTCGGAGGCCATCTCTCGTGAAAAGTTATTTATTTTTCAAATGCATGTTGTCGTTTTGAGTATTTTAATTCCAAAAATTAGCATTTTGTGAAATAAATTCTAGAAATATTTGGTGATGTTCCTTATGACCAGAGAACCCTAGGAAAAATAGGACTTGAGTTAATTCACTCGCATTAACCCTAATCGGCTTAAACACCCAAAATAGGTCTTTAATTAATTAGAGTTAACCAGTGTATCAAATTGACTTGAAATCAATTCTCCACTGACCTTTAGGATCAGAGGAATCCACCATAAAAATTTGAGGTCAATTGGACTTGGTTAGCCCCACTAATTGGGTTGATTAAGCCACTTAGCCATTTTAAACTTTAAAAATTCATAACTTTTAAAATACTTTTTAAAAATTCACCAAATTGGTTTTGGAGCCTCTCTGATATCAGGGGAACCTAAGAAAATTAAAATTTCAATTTTCTAAAAAAGTTGATTTTTAATAATATTTTAATATTTTTAATAATTAAAAAATAATAAAAATCACAAAAATAATAAAATTCACCAAAATGTCACATTTTGAATTTTAATCACTTAGGAACAAATCCCACATTTTTCCTAAGTCTATTTAGTGAGATATTAAATTTTAAAGCCCTAGGGTAATTTTAAAATTAAAAAAAAATGTATTTTCTAGCATTTTCACTAAAATAATTATTATAAATCATAGAAAAATCAGAAAATTGCAAAATTTGATTCTCTGGTTTCCTTGATATCAGAGAGATTTTTGAAAAATATAAAATCCATTTTTCAACATTTATTTTATTTTTAAATTAATTAACACTCCAAAACTCAAAATAATTATAATAAAAATAATATAATTCAAAAAATCACCAAAATTGGTCCAAGTGCTTCTCTGGTCATTAGGAATGTCCCCTAATTTTCTTAAGGACAGAAACTTTCTTTTGGTCATGTTATCAAATTTTCCTTGAAAATCTCTATTTTCCACCAAAAATAATTATATAAATAAATTAAATACAGAAAAATCACATTTTCTCCTCTCATGTCTTTATTGACATATGAGTGAAGTCACATAAAAATTTCAGGTTCATTTGAATTCAATTTAATGAGTTATGAAATTATTAAGCTTAAAGGGTAAAATGGTAATTAATCTTTAATCCTTAATTAAAACTTTAGGTTTAATAAAAAATCAACAAGTAAAATATTTGATCCTAATCTGATTTGGATGATTGAAATTTAAATAATTAAAGGGTAGAAACCCATTAAATAATTTTAAAATGATTAAACTTTAATTAAATAATAGATTAAATTTGGAAGAATAATAAAATTGGAATTATTAAAATAAGGGATCTTTATTAGGAAGAGATTTATTCTTTAATTTAAAAATCCCTAAATTAATTATATCAACTAATACTCAATTTTTAATTAAAATGATAACTCAAATTTAAAATATTAAAAGACTTAATTAAATTATTAAAATCTTTTGAAATTTCAATTAAAATTAAAAATAAAGTAAATTAAAGATAAATTAAATTAAGATTAAATTAAATTTAATAATTAAATTAAATTAAATTAAACAATTAAATTAAATTAATTAAAATTAAATTAAATTAAATTAAACAATTAAATTAAATTAATTAAAATTAAATTAAATTAAATTAAACAATTAAATTAAATTAAATTAAATAATTAAATTAAATTAAATTAAATAATTAAATTAAATTAAATTAAAAAATTAAATTAAATTAAATAATTAAATTAGATTAAATTAAATTAAATTAAATTAAATAATTAAATTAAATTAAATTAAATCAAATTAATCAAACATCAAATCAAATTAAATTAAATTAAACTAAATATAAAGCAACTTGAACACTATTCCAAATTTAAACCCTTTAACTTAAATCAAATCATTTGAATACTAATTTACCCTTGAAAGCTTTGATTATTATAACTCCTAAATGAAACATTAAATGGAGTGTTACTTCACTCATAGGATATTCAAATGTCCTAGTTCACTAAGCAAGTTAACAAGACTTGAAAACCTCGGACGATCGATTCATTTATATAATTAAATTCATTTGGACTTAAAATAATCCTAGAAATATTGAAAAGATGTTTAAGATCCTTCTTAAGCACTTCCTCAATATGATAGGATATTTATAAGAACAATCGAATTTGATTATTCTTCGATGAAGAAAATCGTCCTTAAACCAAAACCCAAAGAACCTAGACGTCATAGGAGATGACTAGCTATAGGATTAGGAATTTGGTAGAAAACCATAACCTTTCCCTTAGCTTTACCTAGGAACTTGCTTAAATATTCTAATTGTGTTTTAAGTGCAGCTTGGGATGACGGGAAGACCCTCCGAGTACGCTTTTATTTTATTGCAATTTACTTTCTTGCAATTTACTTTCTTGCAATTTACTTTATTGCAAATGCATTTTACTTTTCTTGCATGATAAAACAACAATTGCATGAAAACCCACACCTTTAGGATAGCCCCTAAAACCGAAAACCAAAATTAAGTTAAAAGTCATTGCAAGATAAAATTCACCGCCACAACATTTCAAAATATAAAACAACTCAAAATTTAATCACAAACGTAACACAAAACTACAATTACAACTAAATTAAAACGTCCTGTTGGATGATCGGGAATACCTCGGATGATGTAACCTACGTGTTGCTAACGGGATTTCCCACGGTCTAAATGAAAGTGTGGAACTCATTCGACTGAGTTTAGCAAATTCATCCGGACTAAGTGAATCCGATAAAAATAATGATGCCGGAAGGATGGAACCGTGGGATCTTAACCGGTGTCGTTATAATCAACTTTAAGATTTGTTTTAAATAAAACATAAAAAACACCTCGTAAATTAAGATTTTCTCTAAACCAAAACACTTTTCTCAACTCCCCGATTTATGGTTTCTAAAACTAAACCTCTCGCAACAACAAGGAGCTCGGAGCATGGTGGGCAAGACGACCATCGTCATCAAGAAAACCCGAGTCTACTTCAAAGAAACTTTCCTAGAATTAAAACAACCAAGCCATAGGACTTCGAGGTAGCTTCGCCTAGTGCAACATAAATCCTCAACTCTTCGTTAGGCATTTGCATTGCAAATTAAGCCCTAACCGGTCTTAGGATTCCGAGGTAGTCGTCCGATACGACAATAAACCCTCACATCTTCTAGGCTATTTGTTTGATTTTATCATACAAATATAAGCCCTAATTAATTGAAATCGGCAAGATTGAAATATCAAATAAACATTAGGACTTTCCTAAATTCAAGACAAACGATAGGATAGTCGGGAAATTATCGAAGTTCACTTCGAATCGCTGATTTCTCCTACCTTTCTTCCTTTGGATTCACAAAACAAAATGTTCCAAAAATTTGATCCATTCCCTATCGAAACTCCAAAGTTCAATCTTTGAAAACCTTAAACTTTCAAATTCTCGAGAGCAGTAATCATCGATTATTATCGAGAGTTTTCTTAGGTGATTCCCGTCACTTAAGATGTAATTAACTATAGGGGCTTGCCCTTATAGGGAATTTTAAAGAACCCGTGTAATATAAACCCCGTTTAATGTTTTCATATTAAGCGGGGAAACTTGTCGGCTTATAAAATTGGTTCGCAGACCAAACGGATGTCACTAATCTTCTAGTTTATTTAATCAAGCCCCACCATCAAGCAGTGTGTCTATCCTTAGGGATAGATACACGGTTTGTGGTGCGGTGCTCGTTTATATAAACTATTTGGGATGTGAGGTCGGTTTAATCTCATATCTTAAAACCTTCAAATTTAAAATTATTTTCAAAATCAAATACTACTTTTCAAATTATTTATTTTAATTAAATTCGCCGACAGATTTCTGTTAGGCGACCCCTTCTTCAAAATAAAACACAACCTAAAAATATGCCGACATGATCATAGAAAAATATAATGATAATTTAGTACTGATTTTGAATTAAAATGACTGATATTGCACTTAAAAGGAAGATATTTCCTTTGTTTTGTTGCAGGAATGAAAAATTATCGAAGAAATGTAAAAAGGAACGAATTTGGAGCAAAAAGGGCAAAAAGAGAAGAAATTTGAACTATCCCACCGATGGCGAGGAATAGCCCGCCAATGGCGAGATTTTCCAGAGAATTCAGCCAATATTACATAGAAGCCAGCTGACGGTGAGATCGAGCCCGCCGACGGCGAGACAATTAAGAATGCCCTGCTTCTAGAAGCCCGCCGACTGCGAGATCGAGCCCGCCGATGGCGAGACAGTTAATTCTTCACAGATTCATCGAATCAGGGCCCATTTTGAAGAGGAGCCGAGGCAACCTTTGGAGAACTTCCTACATCTATAAATAGAGATGAAAAAGGGAGAGAAAAAAAGTCAAAGAGAGTCCACTAGAAGTCATTAGAGAGTCTATTGAGTGTTATAGTAGAGTTTTATAGTGAGTTTAGAGTTTTTAACTGTAAAATTGAGTGTGAATTGTACGAAAAGGAAAAGACAAAGGAACTTCAAGTAGTCTGCTGAGGAGAAACTTGAGATAAGTTATGTTTTTGTATTATTTTATAAATGAAATTCAAGTGTTATTGTGTTCTTCCCGTGCATTTTGAGTAGTTCTATTTTCTTTCTCCTTGTTATGAAATTATGTGAAATGGAAAATTAAAATTAATGTGCCTATAAAATTAAATAAATTGTGATAATCTTTATCTTAACTCTTAATTTACTATCAATTTGGCCAATTGAAATGTTAAAATCTGTTGTTTGCAACTAAAAGTTAAGATTACATCCGAGATTTGGGGAGGTCAAAGTCCTTGAAAGGAGGGTGGAAATAAATAGGGAAATATTATTTATCGGGCGTAGAATTGGAGATTTTAGAGTGACAGGCTAAAATCCTCAATTTGGTCCTATCATTTGGGTGCTGAAGTGTAGATGTTAGCCCTCAGGTAAGGGGAACGTGGGAGCTCAGAAGTGACAGCCGGTATCCCCCAGCCTAGCCGCAAATTCAGTAAACAAACATAGGATTAGTCAATGTTCTTTATGCATGGACCAAAGGGTAAAGAATAGGTATGCTCCTATTTGACACAATACAATTAAATTAATTTGATTTATCCATTCACTTAATTCTCTTAAGAAGGGGAAATATACTTTCTTATATTACATTTTCATAATCAATAGTAGTAGTAGTAGTTGATAAATTTTAGTAAGATTCCATTTAATTTACGTATATTCGATAGAAATTAGTTGGTTCATAATCTCAACTTCCTTGTGGGATCGATAACCAGGACTCCACTAGAGCCCTGTATTACTTGCACGATACGTATACATGCGCTGATAAAGGGTAGCTTAAATTATAATTATTTGCACATATATTGAAAACTTAATTACTCCACTAAAACTTCTTATTAAGCTAACCACTGTCAAGTTTTTGGCGTCGTTGCCGGGGAAGTAAAGTAATTATTACTAGAGTAACAGACCATTATTTTGTAGTTGTGATTGTGTATGCATAAATTTGGACCTGAAAATCTAATACCATACGATTCAGAATTAGAACGCACTATAAGAAGGATTAGAAAACAGAAAAAAGAAATTATAAACATAAAGCAAATGGCAAATAATCCAGTAAATGAAAATCAACCTAGACCTTTAAGAGACTACGCTAACCCTACATTAGATGAAATTCACTTAACCGTCCAAAATCCTGATGTAGCGGCTAATTCATTTGAGCTTAAATCTGCAATTATCCAGATGGTACAAAATAATTAATTTAGTAGTTCACCAAATGAAGATCCTAACTTACATCTTGCCAGTTTTTTAGAACTATGTGCCACATTTAAATATGATGGGGTATCTAACGATGCTGTTAGACTTAGACTTTTTCCTTTTTCATTAAGGGATAAGGCTAAGATATGGTTAAATTTGTTAACACCTGGATCTATTAAAACTTGGAGAGAACTATCACAAAAATTTCTATCCAAATATTTTTCTCCATCAAAAACTGCTAAACTTAGAAATGATATAACATCTTTTACTCTGTTTGATGGGGAATCAATATATGAAGCTTGGGAGAGATTTAAAGATCTTCTTAGGAAATGCCCACACCATGCGTTACCAGATTGGTTAATTATTCAAACTTTCTATAATGGATTAGTAGGATCTCTTAGATCTATTATTGATGCTGCCGCTGGAGGTTCTTTAATGTCTAAACCATTTGATGAGGCTTATTCATTAATTGAAGAAATGGCTACCAACAATTTTCAATGGCCCGCTGAAAGGCTAAATCCAAAGAAAATAGCTAGTATACATGATTCTGATGCAATATCTATGTTAGCTTCTCAGATTTCTGCTATATCTAAGAAATTAGATAACTATGGAATGAATCATTCTCCTACGATAGTGGAGGAGATTCGTCTAGGCAATTTGTTGATGTTCAACCTGCTTATGAAACTTTAAATTCTATTAATAATAGACCCAATAACCCATATTCAAATTATTATAATCCTGGTTGGAAGAATCATCCTAACTTTAATTGGAATAATAATTCTACTAATCAACAATGGGCAAACAATTCAAACCCAATAGGAAATTCATCTAATCAAGGAAATCCTAATTATAAAACTTCTTATCCACCTGGATTTAATAATAATTCTCAATATAAGGAAAAGAAGTTATTTATGGAAAAAGTAATAATAAATATGGGTCAACAATTACAGAGTCAAGGAAATCAATTACAAATTCAAGGAAATTAATTACAAATTCAAGGAACTGCTATTAAAAATATTGAAACTCAACTTAGCCATATAACTACTGCGTTTAGTAACAGAACTCAAGGAACTTTTCCTAGTAATGTGGAAATTAATCCTAAAGACTAAGGAAAAGAACAGATAAAATCTATACAGTTGCGAACTAGAAAAAAGTTAGAAACAAAAATTCAGAAGGAAACAGAAAGTCAAAATGAGGAAGTGGAAATCAAAAAAGAAAAGATTCAGCCAGACAAAAATTTAGAATATCCATAGATACCTATGAAAATTTTTGTAGAAAAACCACCACCACCATGTCCTCAACGACTAAAACAACATAAAAAAGATAAACAATTTGCTAAATTTCTTGAAATTTTGAAGAAATTAACAGTAAATATTCATTTTGTAGAAGCATTAGAACAAATGCCCAATTATGTAAAATTTTTGAAAGATATTTTAAATAAAATAAAGAAAATTCACAGATAATGACACTGTTGCACTTAGCGAGGAGTGTAGTGCAATTATTCAGAAAAAATTTCCTGAAAAACTAAAGGATACTGGTAGTTTCACTATACCTTATGCTATTGGTGAAAAGTTTTATGAGAAAACTTTATGTGATTTAGGAGCCAGCATTAATCTCATGCCTCTATTAATTTTTAAAAGACTAGAATTGGGAGAAATTTCACCTACTTCAGTAACTCTTCAGTTAGCAGATCGTTTAGTTACTTATCCTAAGGGAGTTATTGAAGATGTGTTAGTAAAAGTGGATAAATTTATCTTCCCAGTATATTTTATTATTTTAGAAATGGAAGAAGATAAAGAAATAACAATAATATTAGCAAGACCTTTTTTAGCTACTGGAAAAGCTATGATTGATGTTCAGAAAGGAGAATTAACTATGAGAGTAAACGATCAAAAAGTAACTTTTAATATTGCTAAATCAATGCAATATCCTGCTTTAGAAAAGGATGATGAATGTTTTCGAATGAAAATACTTGAACATTTGCAAAATGAACATTTTAAAGAATATTTTGAAGAAAAATTAGAAAAAGAAAATATAGAATTAATTAAAGAATCAGATAATGAAGAATTAGAATACATACAAGAATGATTTGAATTGTTGGATAATACAAAAAACATTGAAAAGAATATAGTTCCGTCAATTATTAAACCTCCCGAACTTGAATTAAAAATTTTACCTAACCATTTGAAATATGCCTATTTAGGTTACTATTCAACCCTACCGATTATTATATCGGCAGAATTAAATGAATCACAAGAACAAAAACTTTTGGACACATTAAAAAAATATAAGAAAACTTTTGGTTGGACTTTAGCAGATATTAAAGGAATTAGTCCTTCAATCTGTATGCACAGAATTATTTTAGATAATGAACATAAGCCAAGAGTAGATCCTCAGAGAAGATTAAACCCAATAATGAAAGATGTAGTCAAGAAAGAAATATTAAAATGGTTAGATAATTGTATTATATATCCTATTTCGAACAGTGCTTGGGTAAGCCCAATTCACTGTGTTCCTAAGAAAGGAGGAGTGACTGTAATGGCTAATGAAAATAATGATTTAATACCTATAAGACAAGTCACTGGTTGGCGTATATGTATTGAATATAGAAAATTAAATGCAGCCACCAGGAAAGATCACTTCCCATTACCATTTCTAGACCAAATGTTAGATAGATTAGCCGGACATAAATATTTTTGTTTTTTAGATGGATATACCAGTTATCATCAAATTTTTATTGCTCCTAAAGATCAAGAGAAAACTACATTCAATAGTCCTTATGGAACTTTTGCTTTTCGCAGAATGCCTTTTGGATTATGTAATGCACCTGCAACATTCCAAAGATGTATGATGTCCATATTCAATAAATTAATTGATGATGGAATGATGGAATGTAAGTATTTATGAATGATTTCTCTGTATTTGGAACATCATTCGACGCATGCTTGAATCATCTTGAAAAAGTATTAGAGGTATGCGAGAAATCTAACTTAGTTCTAAATTGGGAGAAATGTCAATTTATGGTTGCAGGAGGAATTGTATTAGGACATAAAACTTCGAAAAATGGCATGGAAGTAGACCCTGCAAAAATTCAAGTTATAGCTAAATTACCACCTCCAACTACAGTGAGAGGGGTAAGAAGTTTTCTTGGACATGTTGTATTTTACAGACATTACATAAAAGATTTTTCAAAAATTACTAAACCTCTATGCCAACTTTTAGAAAAGGACAAGAAATTTGAATTAACAATAGAATGATTAAATGCTTTTGAATTAATAAAAGATAAATTAATCACAACACCTATAATAGTTTCCCTTGATTGGGATAAACCATTTGAACTTATGTGTGATGCTAGTGATTATGCTATAGGAGAAGTTCTTGGACAAAGAAATGATAAAATTTTCAAAGTTATACACTATGCTTGTAAAACTCTTAATAATACTGAAATAAATTATACAGTTATAGAAAAAGAGCTATTAGCAATTGTATATGCTTTTGATAAATTTAGGTCTTATCTAATTGGAACTAAATGTATTGTGCATACTGATCACTCTGTTATTAAATATTTAATGCAAACGAAAGATTCCAAACCAAGATTAGTTAGATGGATATTATTAATGCAAAAATTTGATTTTGAAATCATTAACAAAAAGGGAACTGATAATCAAATTGCAGATCATTTGTCAAGACTAGAATATAATGAATTATCTGACATTTATAATGAAATTACAGACAGTTTTCCTGACGAACAACTTTATAATATAAATGAGTGGAAAATACCATGGTATGCTGATATAATAAATTATATTGTAAGTGATATTTTTACACCTATGTTAACTTTGCAACAACAGAAAAAATTCATTCATGATGCAAAAGAATATTTTTGGGATGAACCATATTTATACAAACAATGTAAGGACCTTATTATCAGGAGATGTGTGTCTTATGAAGAGACTGAACTAATTATTCATAAATGTCATGATTCTGAATTTGGAAGACATTTTGGGACTGATAAAACTGCACATAAAATTTTACAGGCAGGATTCTATTGGCCTACACTCTTTAGAGATATTTACAGATATATCAAAACTTGTGATAGATGTCAAAGATTAGGCAATATATCTAAAAGAAATAAAATGCCTTTAAAATTTATGTTAGAAGTTGATATCTTTGATGTTTGGGGATTAGACTTTATGGGACCTTTTCCTCCTTCATTCGGAAACTTATACATATTAGTTGCAGTTGATTATGTTTCTAAATGGATTGAAGCACAAGCTTTACCTCGTTGTGATGCTAAAAGTGTTTCAAAATTTTTAATGAAAACTATTTTCTCTAGATATGGAATGCCTAGAGTAATTATCACTGATGGAGGATCTCATTTTCGGAATAAATATATTCAGAGATTGGCAGAAAAATTTAATATTATTCATAGATTTTCATCTGCTTATCATCCTCAGACTAGTGGTTTAACTGAAGTTTCTAATCAAGAGATTAAACGAATATTGGAAAAGACTGTAAACCCTAATAGATTAAATTGGTTTATAAGATTAGATACGGCATTATGGGGTTATAGGACTGCTTATAAAACTCCGATTGGAATGACTCCTTACAGACTAATTTTTGGAAAAATGTGCCACTTACTAGTTGAATTAGAACATAAAGCGTATTGGGCAATTAAAGAATTTAATTATAATTTGAAAGACGCTGGTGAGAAGACATTATTGCAGATGAATGAATTGGATGAATTGAGAAATGAATCTTATAATAATGATAGAATGTATAAAGTGAAAATGAAATTATGGAATGATCGGAAGATTAACCAGAAAAGTTTCGAACCAGGATAAGAAGTTTTGTTATATAACACAAGGTTAAAATTATTTCCTGGAAAATTAAATCTCGATGGTTAGGACCATTCATTGTGACTCAAGTATATACATATGGAGTTATTGAAATTAAAGATCCAAAGACTGGGAATAGATTTAAAGTAAATGGACACAGATTAAAACCATATTATGAGGGTAAGAGACCAAATTATAAAGAGGTTTTAATGCTCAGTCAACCTAATTAACACCTTAAATAGGTTGGTCTGACGACGTTAAACCAAGCGCTTTATGGGAGGCAACCCATAGTTATCGTTATTTTTATTTTTATGTGTTTGCTTGCTTTGGTTAATTTTTTTTATAATAACTTCTTTTACTCGTATAATAACCCATTGTCATAACAAATAGAGACCTTGCAAAAAAATTAGAAAACATTCGAACCAGAGCGAAACAAGACAAATTTTGCCTTGGCCGCCGAAGGCGAGATCGAGCCCGCCGACGGTGAAATTACCCGATAAGAATTGGTTTGAGTAGTTATAGAGTCCCATAGACGGCGAGATCGTTGCCCATTGACGGTGAGATAGTTAAAAAATGTGATAATGGGGTAGTTTGACAGTTTTTAGCGGTTTTTAAAGGTATAACTCCTTCAAAACTCCTATAATCCGAATTGTAAGTGCTCTATCTTCCAAAAACGAAAACCCATTCCACTTAAACTGAAAATTATGGCATCCAATAGTCCAGAAATACCAAGATCTTGAGTCTACAAAAGAAGAAAATTCATCAGTTGCGAGGCTCAGTGAATCTTCAACAAGGTAATGATGAAAAAATGATTAATCAAAGAGCGAGGATTCATAAATAGAGGTTTGGAGAATTCTACGACATCGATTGAGGAAATGATTATTTGACGATGTTGGGAAGTATTATGCTACACCACCTCTGCAGTAGTCGTTCCAGTGGTCAAAGAATTCTACTCAAACTTACATGGAATCAACCAGGGAGTCGTCTATGTGTTAGGAAGATGGGTAACCTTTACACCTTCTAGGATTAACGTGTTATTTTCAATAAAAAATACACCCATTTTTCATTATTTCAATTTTGTCCCAATGAGAAATAATATGAATGAAATTTATCGATACTTGACTGATGAGCCAGAAGATTGGGAAATGAGAGAACACGGGTATGTAAACTTTTCTGCATCACTTCTAAATCCTGTTTCTAAGCACTGGCACTTCTTCATTTCTTCAAAGTTGCTACCAACTATGCGAATTAGTAAAGTTACTCCTGAAGGTGCTATTCTGAATTACTGCATTTAAATGGGGCTGCCTATTGATGTTTGTTTGATAATTTTGAAGTCTACTTTAGGTCTGATTGTTAATCAAACAATTCATGGGCTTGGACATCCTTCTACAATCTTCACACTGTGCAGTCAATTCCAAGTTTCATATGAAGCCTGGGAAAAGGTACTTCTGCCCTGGAAACCTTTAGATCCTATTAATATGTTTCCTACATTGGATAACGATAGCAATACTGAAGAAGTTGAGGAGAGATCATCACGAAGTATTTCAACCCTGAGGCCCTGGACTAATAAAACTAACATGATATTATGGAGACTCTCAGGAGTAGATAGAAAGTTGGAGAATGTGATGATATCAATCAAAAACCTCTCAGATCTGTTTGATCATATTGATTGGAGGATAAAGGAACAATTTGATCACTCTAGACACCTAAAAGTGAGTTTTATACGCCTTATAAGGAAGAAAGATTGGATTGAAGAAGATTCTACTGAAGAATTTCCTTTCAGGCCATTCTACAATCTCTTGGTTCTTTCACAATCCATGGGTGACATTAGAGAGGAGTTTAGTACTGATACTGACGAGTAAAGGACGTTCACTATTATGTGTTACTTTGTTTGTTTTGAATTTGTGTTTATGTGTGTTTACTTGTTCTTAGATATTTTGATCTCTGTATAAAGGAGATATTGCACTATTTGTTTGGTTTTTTTTAGCGTTTTGTGTGTTGTGGTTTGGATTACGATGCTAAATTATTGTAGGTTGATAAAATACCTTATTAGGTTGAATATTGTAATATTTGGATTTTATATATATATATATATATTAAAATGTGTGTTGTTTGTGTTGAGTAAGTTTATTTGAGTTAATTAACATCTAATCATAGTCAAAATATGCTTAAAAAGATTAATCGAACGTTAATGAGGCTTGAAATTAAGTAAAAATTTTTGAAAGAAAATTTTTGAACTAACTCGCTGACGGCGCCCTCGATGCCGCCGACAGTGACTTTTTACAGAAACTTTTGTGAATTAATTGAACTAGGCCGCCGACGGCGAGATTATGCCCGCCGACCGCGAGGATCTGAAAAAAGTTATATTTTGACCAGTCAACTGCACTATTCATCATCCCTAACCTCTCTAAACTTCGAAAAACCGACCTAGGGCTTGCTAGATCTTAGATTTGGAGCGATTTCAACACTTTTTGACGCCAGATCTTAACTTTCTTTGGTAAGAGTTTCACTCCTATGCAAAAAATTTTCATTTTCACCGTGAATTTCTTCCACATTGAGGATTTTTGGGAAAATTTGAAAATGTGAAGAAGATCTATGGAAGAAATTCATGGAATGAGTTTTAGATTACCCTACATCGTATTAGGAAGCCATTAAAGTGTTATTTTAGAATTTCGTTAAGATTTTCACAATTTTGTTAGATTGAAAAAAGGCTACACGTCAAAAAAGTCGCGTCGAATTTGACGAAACTCGGTTCATTAGTGCAAAAGCGCAGTCTAGATATAACTCTATCATAAAGGCAAAGACTTGTATTCAGGATCGAGTATTTGAGAATCCGGGAGGAGAAATAGAAAAGATAATTTAAGAGTGACACTGGGAGAATTTTTGTTACCAGACGAACAAAGCTACAGTGGAGGTAGTCAAAGAATTTTATGCAAATCTGACGCAGGCTGAATATGCACCAATTAAGGTTAGAAGATTTTTTGTGGAATTCAGCGCTGCAAGAATAAATGCTTATTATAAAGTGCAAGACCCCTATATCAATGAGTATGATACATTTGGCACTATGGAAGGCCCGCTCGATGAGGTGATCGACTTTCTCAGTGACGGGAAAGGAGTTTGGAAAATGAAGCAGCGAGAACGGGTAAACTTCCCTCTTTCTATGATGAATGCAAAATCTAAGGCTTGGCACTATTTTATCTGCTCTACTTTATTACCTACATACCATCATAGTGAAGTCTCTAGGGAAAGAGCTGTTCTGAATTTCTGTATTCAGAACAATAGAAGTATCAATGTAGGTAACATCATTTATAGAAATATAGTAGCAATAGCCAGAAGTGAATCAGGATGAGGATTAGGACATTCTGGGTTAATTTATGCTCTCTGCCAATTATCTGGGGTAGAAGCAAAAGATGATGAAGAATGGATTTACCCTATGAAACCCATTACAAAATTAAATATTAAGACTTATGAATCCCATGAGGGATGGAGATCAAGAACCAGGAGTGCTGCCCCTTCCACTAGTAGAGATATACCCTCTACCAGTTATGATCCTCCCGCTTCGATGCACCTACCCTCACTGATCTGATGAATGAGCTTACTTTACAGAGAATGACCTTTAAAGAAAGATTTGAACGTATTGATCAAAGGATTAGAGGTTTGGAGCAGAGACATGATTATGATATCGAGTATCTGCAGAGGTACTCTGATTTTGAAGCTTCGTATTATGATGCTGAAAGCCACTACAGAAGCGGGGAGCTTGAAGTGATATTTCCTGAGTACCCTCGATATACCCGTTATCAGCATAACCCACCACCACCAAACCAGAGAGATGATGATGTAGTTTAGGATTTTAACATTTGATTAGATTCTGTGTTGTGATGTTTTATATGGATGTTTATGTTATGTTAGTTGTTTTGATTTAGTATTGTAGTTTTATTATGGTTGTTTACTTTTGTGTACTTTGATGTGGATGTTGATTATTATGGTTAGAATTGTGAGAGCTTTCTTTATTCTTCGGTTGATAAATGTAACTGTGATTAATAGAAACTCTGTGGTTATTGTGTAATGTTTAATCCTATGTTTAGTATAAAAGTAATAGTATTAGTATTGTATGTGTATCTCGAAAATTTCTTTACCTAACTTATTCTCTAATAATAGATGTGCCTAGAGAAATTTAGTAGTACAGGTAAAATGAAGAGAAAAGGCGAAGATCCTGCAAAAATTTCAATGGAACACTGGAAGAACTAAGGTATGGGATAATTTAAAGTATTTTTCTTTCACCCTACATGAATAGATAGAAAAATTTAAGTTTGAGGGACGGAAGAAAAACTAACTTAACTATTGCATATTCTCAATTAAATATTTTTCAAAAACTTATTATAAAAATGATTTCATGTAGTGAGTTTAATTCAATTAACTAGAATTCATTTATTAAAGTGCTATAGAAAGTTTTAAGAAATATTTTTAGCGATTAATTTATTTGATAGATTAAGATATTTTGTTTAAGAGAATAAGATTATAATTAACTATTTATAGTGAAGAAAACTATATTTTTGAGATATTAAAAATCTTAGGAATTTAGTTGAGAAAGAAAGAAGTGGAACTCAATGACGTGAAAACTATGAGGTATATATAGAGCAAAGAAATGTTTTATAAATTTCAAATTTAAAGCAAGAAAAGTGAAGTTCAAAATCATTAACAGACTATCCAGATATAGTAATCCTCACTTAAGAAAAGAAAAGAAAAAAAAGAAAAAGGATTGAAAAGCAATCCCTGAAAAGAAAGAAAAATATTTAGGATTGAAAATCAATCCAAAAGAAAAGAAAAAGTAAGTGAGGAGAAGCTTAAGGATATGCCTTATCAAAAATTGGCTTCACTTGGATCGATCTAAAGGGTAAAATTTGATTACATTTCAATATATGAATTAGTCTTTTGCTAATTGTATTTTCATGAATTTCCTATCATCTAAATTTTCTGAGTGATTTAATATTGCAATATTTAGTCATTCTTGAAATAAATAGAAGACTAGAATTCTTACACTTGATAACTAGATTGTTTTAAGTCTATCAAATTAAGTTAATCACTTGAAAATCCTTCTGACAAACTTTACTATAATCCTTATTTAAATAGATTCATAGTATTTTTTTTAATTAAAATTTTACTACATGAAACCATTACTTTTATGTAGTACAAGGATTACTTGAGGACAAGTAATAGTTAAGTTTGGGGGATTTTGATCAAAGAAACATATAATGATAATTTAGTATTGATTTTACATTAAAATGAATGATATTGCACATTAAAGTAAGGTATTTCCTTTGTTTTGTTGCAGGAATGAAAAATTATCGAAGAAATGCAAAAAGGAACGAATTTGGAGCAAAAAGAGCAAAAAGGGAAGAAATTTGAGCTATCCCGCCGACGGTGAGGAATAGCCTGTCGACGGCGAGATTTTGTAGAGAATTCAGCCAGTATTATATAGAAGCCCACCGACGGCGAGTTCGAGCCCGCCGACGGCGAGACAGTTAAGAATGCCTTGCTTCTAGAAGCCCGCCGACGGAGAGATCGTGCCCGCCGACGGCGAGACAGTTAATTCTTCACAGATTCATCGAATCAGGACGCATTTTGAAGAGGAGCCGGGGCAACCTTTGGAGAACTTCCTACATCTATAAATAGAGACTAAAAAGGGAGAGAAAAAAGTCGAAGAGAGTCCACTAGAAGTCATTAGAGAGTCTATTGAGTGTTATAGTAGAGTTTTATAGTGAGTTTAGAGTTTTTAACTGTAAAAATTGAGTGTGAATTGTACAAAAAGGAAAAGACAAAGGAACTTCAAGGAGTCTACTGAGGAGAAACTTGAGATAAGTTGTGTTTTTGTATTATTTTATATATGAAATTCAAGTGTTATTGTGTTCTTCCCATGCATTTTGAGTAGTTCTATTTTCTTTCTCCTTGTTATGAAATTATGTGAAATGGAAAATTAAAATTAATGTGCCTATAAAATTAAATAAATTGTGATAATCTTTAACTTAGCTCTTAATTTACTATCAATTTAGCCAATTGAAATGTTAAAATCTGTTGTTTGCAACTAAAAGTTAAGATTACATCCGAGATTTGGGGAGGTCAAAGTCCTTGAAAGGAGGGTGGAAATAAATAGGGAAATATTATTTATCGGGCGTAGAATTGGAGATTTTAGAGTGACAGACTAAAATCCTCAATTTGGTTCTATCATTTGGGTGCTGAAGTGTAGATGTTAGTCCTCAGGTGAGGGGAATGTGGGAGCTCAGAAGTGACAGCCGGTATCCCCAGCCTAGCCGCAGATTCAGTAAACAAACATAGGATTAGTCAATGTTCTTTATGCCTGGACCAAAGGGTAAAGAATAGGTATGCTCCTATTTGACACAATACAATTAAATTAATATTATTTATCCATTCACTTAATTCTCTTAACAAGGGGAAATATACTTTCTTATATTACATTTTCATAATCAATAGTAGTAGTAGTAGTAGTTGATAAATTTTAGTAAGATTCCATTTAATTTACGTATATTTGATTGAAATTAGTTGGTTAGTAACCTCAACTTCCCTGTGGGATCGATAACAAGGACTCCACTAGAGCCCTGTATTACTTGCACGATACTTATACTTGCGTTGATAGAGGGTAGCTTAAATTATAATTATTTGTGCATATATTGAAAACTTAATTACACCTACACTAAAACTTCTTATTAAGCTAACCACTGTCATGGTATAATTAATTTGAGCTTCATTAAGAGTTTTACTAGCATAATAAATTACTTTGAAAATTTTATCATATTTCTGACCTAAAACAACACCAATAGCATAATCACTAGGATCACACATTAATTCAAAAGGTTTTTCCCAATTTGGTGAAATTATTTTAGGTGCAGCGATTAATTTTTCTTTTAATGTTTCAAAGGCTTTATGGTAATCATCATCAAAATTAAAAATTGCATCCTTTTACAGTAAACGGTATAAAGGTTTTGTAATCTTTGAAAAATCTTTGATGTAACGCCTGTAGAATCCAACATGTCCTAAAAAACTTCTAATTCCCCTTATATTGGCTGGGCAAGGTAAATTAGATATAACTTGAATTTTTGCAGGATCTACCTCCAAACCTTTTTCTGAAATTTGATGTCCCAAAACAATTCCTCCTGCTACCATAAATTGGCATTTTTCCCAATTAAGGACCAAATTAGCTTCTTCGCAGCGTTTTAAAACTTTAGATAGATGTTCTATACATGATTCAAATGAAATTCCAAACACTGAAAAGTCATCCATAAAAGCTTCAATCCTTTTTTCAATTAAATCACAAAAATAGCCATCATACATCTCTGAAATGTAGCAGGGGCATTACATAAATCAAAGGGCATTTTTCTAAAACCGAACGTACCATAAGGACAGGTAAACGTTGTTTTTCTTGATCCTCAGGTGCAATTTGAAATTGGTGGTAACCAGTATATCCATCCAGAAAACAAAATTATTTATGCTCAGCCAGTTTATCCAACATTTGATCTATAAAAGGGAGTGGAAAATGATCTTTCCTTGTGGCAAGGTTTAATTTTCTATAATCAATGCATATTCGCCACCCTGTAACTTGTCTTGTTGGTATCATTTCATTCTTTTCATTAACAGTCACAATTACTCCTCCTTTCTTAGGAAAACAGTGAATAGGACTAACCCATGCACTATCTGAAATAGGGTAGATAAATCCAGCATCCAACCATTTTAATTTTCTTTCTTAACAACGTCTTTCATGACAGGATTTAATCTCCTTTAGGGATCAGCCCGCGGTTTGCAATGATCTTTCATAAGAATTCTGTGCATCAAATTGAAGGACTGATTCCTTTAATATCAACAATTGTCCATCCAAAGGCTTTCTTGTGCTTCTTCAAAATTTCAAGCAAACTCTCTTCTTCTTTTTCAGTTAATTGAGAGGAAATTATAACAGGCAAGGTTGAGGATTCACCTAGAAAAACATACTTCAAATGATTAGGAAGCATTTTTAACTCAAGTTCAGGAGGTTTTTCAAATGAAAGACCATAAGCTTTATCGTTTTCAGTCATATCAAACAATTCAAAACTTTCACAAACATACTTTAAATCTTCTTCTTGAAAATCTTCAGAATCAAATAACCCCACTTCTCGCTTATATTCAAATTCTTCTTTTTCAGTTTTCCCTTCATAAGTTGATTTGAAATGACATTCACTTAAATATTCAATAACATCCATCCTAAAACACTCATCTTCTTTACCTCTTGCAGGATATTTCATCTATTTTGAAATATTAAATGTAACAGTCTGATCATTAACCCTCATCGTTAATTCCCCTTTTTGGTACATCTATCATTGCTCTGCCTGTAGCTATAAAGGTCTCCCCAAAATTATGGGTATCTCTTTATCTTCCTCCATATCTAACACAATGAAATCCAAAGGAGAAATAAATTGACCCACTTTTACCAAAACTTCTTCTATAACTCCTTTAGGATATGTGATCGAACGATATGCTAATTGCAGAGTTACTGTAGTTGGGGTTATTTCTCCTAGTCCCAGTCTTTTGAATATTGATAGAGGCATAAGGTTAATGCTTTCACCCAAATCACATAAAGCTTTTCCATAGAATCTTTCTCCGATTACACTTGGAATTGGGAAACTACCAGGATCTTTAAGTTTTTCAAGAAGCTTTTTCTAAATTATCGCAATGCACTCCTCACTAAGTGCAACAGTCTCATTTTATTTAAACTTCCTCTTTTTATTAAGAATATCCTTCATATATTTCACATAGCTTGGCATTTGTTCTAGGGCTTCAGCAAATGGAATATTGATGGTAAGCTTCTTTAATATCTCCAAGAATTTTCAAAATTGCTTATCCAACTTTTGTTGATGAAGTCTCTGAGAAAATGGAGGTGGTTGTTTTTCTAAATCAACCTTAGGTGGAGAAACAGGTCTTTCAAAACCTTTTGGAGCGTCCTCTTTAGGTCTTTCAATCTCTTCTTTCTCTACTTCAGTTTCTTTTTGAACTCTACCTTCCAATTCTTTTCCACTTCTCAGTTGAATTGCTTTCACTTGTTCTTTATTCTTTTCTTCTTTATTCACTTCAGTATTACTTGGAAGCATTCCTTGGGATCTATTACTTAAGGCATTTGCAATTTGTCTCAATTGATTTTCAAAATTTCTGATGGTTGCTCCTTGAATTTGTAATTGATTTCCCATATGCGATACTACTTCTTCCATAGATAACTTCTTCTCCTTATTTTGTAAAGCATTGTTATAACTTGAAGGATAAGCTAATCTATTATTATTATTACCTTAGTTATTCCAATTCCCCAATGGGTTTACTTGGGTGTTCCCTCATTGTTGATTAAAACCAACCTGATTATTGTTATTTCTGTTAAAATTTGGATGATTCTTCCAACCTGGGTTATAATAATTGGAATATGGGTTGTTAGGTTTGATTATAACATTCACAGTTTCTGGTGAAGAATAAGAATCAACCATTTGGCCTAATGAATTTTCTTCAATCATGAGATTTGGCTGAGAAAAATTCATCCCAAATTGGTTTATCTTCCTTGATACAGCATCAACTTGATTTGCTAACATTGTAAAATAATTATTTTCATAAACATTGGCTACCTTTTTAGGATTTAACCTTTCAAAAGGCCATAAAAAATTATTAGTAGTCATTTCTTCAATTAAAGCATAAGCATCAGAAAATGGTTTAGAAATTAATGATCGACCAGTAGCAGCATCGATGATTGATCTAAGAGATCCAACTAATCCATTATAAAAAGTTTTAATTATTAACCAATCTGGTATCGCATGATGTGGACATTTTCTGAGGAGATCTTTAAATCTTTCCCATGCTTCATATATTGATTCTCCTTCAAACTGACAAAAAGTTGTTATATCATTTATCAACTTAGCAGTCTTAGATGGTGGAAAATATTTAGCAAGAAATTTTTGTGACAGTTCACCCCAAGTTCTAATTGATCCAGGTGCTAACGAATGTAACCGCATTTTAGCTTTATCCCTTAGTGAGAAAGGAAAAAGTCTTAAGTCTAATAGCATCATCCGAAACACCATCATATTTAAAAGTAGTACACAACTCTAGAAAATTAGCAAGATGCAAATTAGGATCTTCAGTTGTTGCTCCCCCAAACTGATTATTTGACACCATTTGAATAATAACAGGTTTAAGCTCAAAAGAATTAGCAGCTACAACAGGGTTTTGAATACTACCGTGAAGTTCATCTACTGTAGATTTAACATAATCTATTAAAGGTCTTAATTCTTGATGGATGCCAACTTTTTTATTTTGATGATTTGCCATTTCTTGAATTTTTTTTTCTTTTTCTGTATTTTTAATTTTTTTTTATTTTTCTGATAGTTCTTTCTAATTCAGAATCGTAAGACACAAGTCCTTCAGAACCTGAACTACGCATACAATAATAAAACAAAAAAAATACAACACACTAACAAAAACAAAGAAAAGTAAAAATTTATAATTTCTTAATTCTATTTAAAATACAATTTAAATTAATTTTCCCCAGCAACAACGACAAAAACTTGATCCCCGATAGATATAAGTGCAACGGATGCCGAAAACTTGGTTCTGCTGGATAAATGGGTTGATGATTTAAGATATGAAAATAATGATTTTATAATATGGGATACTACGCAATTATACGTATCGTTTATCAAGTAATATAGGACTTTCTGATTGAGCCCTGAGATATCGAACCCACAGGGAAAATGTGAAATCTTTAAAGGAATCAGAGAAACTATCTTTTTACTTTCTTTAACTGTTTTCCAAAAAGTATGTCTTGATTTTGAGAAGTTTTGAAGGTTAATATATCTTTTGAAATTTTCTTAATAAAAAATGCAAAGCAAGAAGATAAAATTACAATAACTAATAACATTGGATGTAAAATACTATTAACTAGAATATCTTTTTTTTTTCCTTTCAAGAAGTAGTAATAATTCTTAAAGTGTTGTTGTGGAAGTATTCAAATTTTTTTTGTGACAGATATAAACAAATGTGTTCTTTACCCTTAATTGGTTCCATAAAGAACATAGGTTAATTTGAAATTTATATTATTTTGAACATGGTTAGACATGGAAGATACCAGTCTCTCACTCTAGAGTTCCCTCGATTCCCACCAACTAGGGGCTAACTTCTCATAAAAAAACCCAAAACTTCAAACCAAATTAGGGGGTTTTAGCCTGTCACTCTAAAATCCTCTAATTTTACTCCTTTTTATAAAAATATCTTCTAATATTACATTTAATTATATGGACTACAGTTCTCACTCATATAATTTCATGTGATTCTTACTAACTTTTATGAGACAATACCTCATTGGATCTTACATAATCTCAAGAAATTTTACAACTTAACAGGCCAAATTAAGAAGTAAACAAAGTTTTTAGAATCAATCTTCACAACTTCTTCCAATTTCTAAACACTTATACTTTCCATAACAATTCTCTTTAAATTAATTACTTCTTCATTTAAGAAAGAAAAAGATAAAGCAAACTACTCAGAATGCATTGAGAAAATATAAAAACACATTGATTTGAAATTAAAAACAACGATAAGAAAAATAATAAACGAAAACAAGTATTAATAAACTAAATAAAAGTAAACACTTATCTGAAAATCCTCTCCACAAGACTAAGCAAGTTCCTCTGAAACTTTGACTCTTCGCTAAACTACTTCTTAGAGCAAGTCTCACAACTCCGTTGACTCAGAATACAGACTTCAGACTTCAATAAAAACTAATCTAAAAGAAAGAAATGAAGTGGGAAGAAGAATACTTCACTCCGACCCTTTTCTCCTTTCTACTCTCTACTCCTACTCTAAATAAAAACTTTAAAATACAATGGAAGAACAATGGAAGTCCTCTTCAAAATGCAGTTGAAAAGTCTCCTCAAATTTCCTTCTCTAAATCTTTCCTAAGACTCTCTTTAAATAGTAAACCAATAGGTGCCTTGGTGTCTCTACAAAATGTGTCCAGATTCGATGTATCTACCGAGGAACCAACCCCTTCATTCAAACTTGCCACCCAAAGGAAGTTATGGACGTTACCACCAAGAGTTGCATCCCATCCCCTTTGAAATTGGAGCTAAATCCATTTGAATCTCGATTTTTAACTGTGGCGGCTAAGCGCCGGCCCAGCGGCGCTTAGCCGCCAGTGCCAAATTTTTTATTGTTCATTTTTTTGCTCCTTTCATCATGACCATCCATTTTCATCATACCTGTAAGAAAAACACAAAATACCTTCCCTTAAAGTGCAATATCATTAAAGTTTGGTATAAAAATATTCATAAAAATACTATATATTTTAGGTGTATCATGCACCACAGTTACTTTCTAGAAGATTCACTGAATATGACCTAATTTTGACGAGGTACCTTAAGCAACCCCTGGTCATTTTTGAAGCTCTATAAATATAGGACTATTATACAGTGGAAAGGTGCGTGTTGTCATTTATTTAAAGGTTTTAGTAGAGTGTCGAGTATTCTTAGAGAGTCTTTCTCTTTACTTTTTCTTACTTTAGTGAGAGTTTAGTGTGATTGCTGGAATTGGAGTTTTTTAGAACTCAGTTGCAGTCAGAGAAACTTCAAAGGATTGCTTGGATATCGTTCCAAATAAGTATTTATATCTTGGATCTTAAGTTTTGTACTTTGAATTTGGGTTATATAAATATGATTTGTTGTGTAAATCTGATGCTTTATGAGTAGTCTACTTCTCTTTCTCCCTACGAATATGAAATGATTTAGTTAAGGATTTAATTTGGTCTTGAGAACTTTGCTTTTTCTTCTTCCATAATTTGTGATGATACTTTATCTAATCTTCATTTACCCTACAAATTGGTCTCTTTTATCATTAAAATCTGCGGAGAATTCTTAAGATCTGACCGTGGGGCTAAGAGTTCTTAACTTGTATATATCACATTTCTCTTGGAAAGGTTGATTGAAATCCTTGAAGGGGGAGGTGCAAATAGATAGGGAGATAATCTTTGATGGGCGTAGAAATGATTATGCTTTTAGATTGATAGGCTAAATTCTATCAATTTGGTTTAAAAGAAAGGTGATGGGTCACTAGTAATCCCGATCATAGGCACTCTGGGGTAATCTAGAAGCGAGAGCCTAGAATTAGTCCTTACTACTAACAATACATCTTGAACCAATCTTTAAAACTAACTAATGTTATTTGCTGCTTGCATAAAGACTTAAAGAATATATATGCTCCTATTTGTCACAGTACCACATTCTCAAAGTTCTCAAACTAATTTAGATGTCTACTAAACATGAAATATTTTGTATGGGGAAAGAATCTTTATTTATTGTGTTAAAGCATTTAAATTAATTACTTGCAATTTCTAATTAAGTAACCTGCATATTTTTATTTTTAGTTTATTAGTTTTTAAGTAGATTTTTTTTATTAAACACTTTCTTTCTTTGCTTTACATAGTTTCCCCGTAGGATCGATATCTGGGGTTTTTAAAAGGAAAATTTATATTACTTGAAATGATACGTATACTTGCGTAGTAACCCTAATGTACAATTTATATTTTTATTTATAAAAACTTTAATTTTTAATTAAAGTTTTTATAAATAATTACCCGCTTAATTTGACTTGGGGGTAAGTTTTGTCATAATTTTATAAGCTCTTTTACTTACGTAATTGCAGTTGGGACAAGTTTTTCGCACCGTTGTCTGGGAACATATTTTGAAAAGAAAGAAAATTTTTAATATATATATTTTTAAAAGTATATTTTTTTGCTATTATTATTAATCAAATCTTCTTAAATTTTTATGTGAAGTTGAGGATCTGAAGGATTAATACCCTATAATATTGAATTAGAACGCACTGTAAGAAAAATTAGAATAGAAAAATGATTTTATAATTTGCAAGATATGGCTAATATACCTTGAAATAATATTGAACAAAATATTGAAGAAAATGACCATCAAAATATACAAAGACCCTTAAGAGAATATGTTAACCCTACAACTGATGAAATTCATTTAAGCATTCAAATACCCACTGTAGCAGCAAATTCATTTGAACTTAAACCTGCAATAATACAAATGGTCCAAAATAATGAGTCTGGAGGATCTCCTACTGAAGATCCTAATTTACACCTTGCAAGTTTTCTAGAACTTTGTGCTACTTTTAAATATGATAATGTTTTTGATGATGCTATTAGAATTAGACATTTTTCTTTTTCTTTAAGGGATAAGGATATGATGTCGCAAAATTCGTTAGCAACAGGATATATTAAAACTTAGGGAGAAATGGCTAAAAAATTTCTAGCTAAGTATTTTTCGCCATCCAAAACTACAAAACTTAGAAATTATATAACATCATTTATTTAATATGATGGAGAAATAGTTTATGAAGCATGGGAACGATTTAAAGAACTCCTTAGAAAATGCCCACATTATCTTTTACCAGACTAGTTAATTATACAAACATTTTATAGTGGATTAATAATTTCTCTTAGATCTATAGTAGATTCTGCTGCTGGTGGTTCTTTAATGACTAAGTCATTTGATGAAGCTTATGCTTTAATAGAAGAAATGTCAACTAATAATTTTCAATGGCCTTCTGATAGAGTAAATTCTAAAAGAGTGCTGGTATTCAATAAAATGAAGCCTTTTCTATTTTTGTTTCTCAAGTGGCTGCAATATCTAAGAAATTAGATAATTTTTTTCAATTATCACATTTAAGTAATGATAATTATGGAAATACTGATGAATCTCAAACTTTAGAAAAATTACAAGCTATCACTAGCAAAACTAATAACCCATATTCCAATAACTATAACCCAGGATGGAAAAATCACCCTAACTTAAATTGGAATAATGCAAATCCACAATGGGGAAATAACTAACCTAACCCAATTGGAAATTAGAATAATCAAGGTAATTCTAACTATCGACCTTCTTATCCTCCTGGTTTTAATGATCAGTAATTTAAAGAAAAGAGACTGTCTATAAAAGAATTAATTTTACAAATAGGTAGTCAGTTGCAAATTCAAAATGTTGTGATAAGAAATATCGAGAATCAAATGGGGGTAACTTGCAAATGCAATTAACAAGGACCGCAAGGAACACTTCCTAGCACTTTAGAATTAAATCCAAGAGAAGATGGAAATAATCATGAGCAAATTAAAGCTGTATTGCTTAGAAGTGGAAAAGAACTAAGGGATGGAAAAGAAAATAAAATCCAAAAAGTGGCTGAAGTGGTAGAAGTTGAGAAACGTAAGAAAATAATACCTGAAAAAGAAAAATAATTTCTATCTCAAGATGAATCTGACAAACTTTCACCCCCATTTTCACAACGACTGAAACAACAAAAATTAGATCAACAATTTTTGAAATTTCTTGAGGTATTTAAAATATTACCATTAAAATCCCATGTGCTGAAGCTTCAGAACAAATGCCTAAGTATGCTAAATTAATGAAAGATATTCTTAAAAAGAAAAAAAGAATCGAAGCTTATGAAACTGTTGCACTAAGTGAAAATTGTAGTACAATTATTCAGAAAAAGCTTCAACAAAAGCTTAAAGATCCATGAAGTTTTACTATACCTTGTGTTATAGGAGACTGATTTCAAGGAAAAGCCTTATGAAATTTAGGAGTGAGTATTAATCTCATGCCCTTATCCATCTTTACGAGGTTAGATTTAGGATAAATATCTCTTACAACTGTAACCTTACAAGTAGCAGATTGATCTATTACTCACCCAAGAGGAATGATAGAAGATGTATTGGTAAAGGTGGATAAATTTATTTTCCCTGTAGATTTCATAATTCTTAATATGGATGAAGATAAAGAGATTCCTATTATTTTCGGAATACCTTTTCTTATTACTAGACGTGTTATGATTGATGTACAAAAAGGAGAGTTAACCATGAGATTTAATAATCAAGAAGTAACATTTAATGTTCTTAAATCAATGAGATATCCTAACATGGAAAAGTGTTACAGAATGGACATCTTCGATTACATGATAACAAAAAATTATCAAGAAAAATATCAGATCTTTTCTAAAGAAGAAGAGTTTTCAGACCCTGAAGATTTAAGTGCTAAAGTGATTCTGAAGAAGATGTGAAAGATACTCATTATATTAATGAAAATTGGGAAATATTGGATACAACTGAAAGTAATGAATTCGAACCATCAATTGAAAAGGCTCCAAAATTGGAACTGAAGAAATTACCATATCATTTAAAATATGCATTTTTAGGGAATTCATTAATTTTACCTGTTATTATATCATCTGAATTAACTATAGAACAAGAGATGAAATTGCTTGAAGTGTTAAAACTGTATAAAAAAGCTTTTGGTTGGAGAATAGCAGATATTAAAGGGATTAGTTCTTCAATTTGTATGCACCGAATATTATTAGAAGATGATGGTAAACCCAGTGTTAAATCTCAAAGGAGATTAAACCCACTAATAAAAGAAGTTGTTAAGAAGGAAACGTTGAAATGGTTGGATGCTGGAATTATTTATCCAATACTTGATAGTCCTTGGGTTAGTCCTATTTATTGCATCCAAAAGAAAGGAGGAGTGACTGTTGTTGAAAATGAAAATAATGAATAAATTCCTACAATATAAGTGACTGGTTGGCGGATGTGTATTGATTACAAAAAACTAAATGCTGCCACCCGGAAAGATCATTATCCTCTTCCATTCTTAGATCAAATGCTAGATAGATTAGCAGGACATGCATATTTTTTCTTTTTGTATGGATATCCTGGTTATCATCAAATACCTATAACTCCTGAGGATCAGGAAAATACTACATTTACAAGTCCTTATGGAACTTTTGCTTTCCAAAGAATTCCTTCTAGGTTATGCAATGCATCTACTACTTTTCAAAGGTGTATGATGGCTATTCTTTGTGACTTAATTGAAAAAGGAATTGAAATTTTTATGGATGATTTCTCTGTATTTGGAACTTCTTTTGATTCTTGCTTATATAATTTGTCGAAGGTGTTAAAGCGCTGTCAAAAAATAAATTTAGTTTTGAATTGGGAGAAGTGTTAATTTATGGTCACAGAAGGAATTGTACTAAGTCATAAAATTTTCTAAAAATAGATTGGAAATTGACTAAGCAAAGATTAAAATTATTGTTGTATTACAACCACCAACTTCTGTAACAGGTATAAGAAGTTTTCCTGGACATGCTAGATTTTATAAAAGATATATTAAAGATTTTTCTAAGATTACTAAACCGTTATGCCATCTTTTAGAAAAAGAAATAAAATTTGAATTTGTTGAAAATTGCCTAAATGCCTTTAATTTATTAAAAGAAAAGTTAATCATAGCACCAATCATTTTTGCACCTGATTGGGAAAAACTATTTGAGTTAATGAGCGATGCGAGTGATTACGCTATAGGGACAGCTTTAGGGAAAAAATATGATAAGATGTTTAAAGTTATATATTATGTTAGTAAAACTCTTAATGAATCTCAAATTAACTACACTACTACTGAAAAAGAGCTATTGGCTATAGTATATGCTTTTGACATTAGGAATAAATATATAGTGCATACCGATCATTCTACAATTAAATATCTGATAACTAAAAAGGAAGCTAAACCCAGATTGATTTGATGGATTCTTCTTTTGCAAGAATTTGACTTTCAAATAGTTGATAGAAAAGGGTCTGATAATCAAATCACCGATCATCTATCAAGAATTGAAAATAATAATGAAATGAATGATAAGAAAGAAATAAATGAATGTTTTCCTGATGAACAACTTTATACCATTTCTGATGGATTAATCCCATGGTATGCTGATATAGTTAATTATTTTGATAGTAACACTATACCTTATGGATTAGATCATCATCAGAAAAAGAAGTTCTTAAATGATGTGAAATTTTATTTTTAGGATAACCCCTTTTTGCTTAAACAATGTGAGGATTCTATTATACGAACATGTATTCCTTATGAAGAAACTTACGAGATTATTCAAAAATGCCACAACTCTGAATTTGGCAGACATTTCGAAAATGATGAAACTGCTTTTAAAATTTTACAATCTAGATTTTATTGGCCTACATTTTTCAGGGATGTTAACAATTTTGTTAAATCTTGTGATCGATGTCAATTATAGGCAATTTTTCTAGGAGGAATGAAATGCCTCTAAATTTTAGTTTGGAAGTGGAAATTTTTTGATGTATGAGGTTTAGATTTCATGGGACCATTTGTACCTTCTTCAGGAAAAATTTACATATTATTAGCTGTTGATTATGTTCGAAAATGAATTAAAGCAATCTTTTTATCAATGTGATGCTAAAAGTGTTGAAAAGTTTTTAACTAAAAATATTTTCACTAGATTCAGAATGCCACGAATAGTTATCATTGATGGGGGAAGTCACTTCAAGAATTTTTTTATTCAGAGACTACTGAGTAAATTTGGGATTAAGCATAAAATTTCAACAGCTTATCATCCCCAAATTAGTTGATTAGCTGAAGTTTCAAATCGGGAGATTAAAAGAGTTTTAGAAAAAAATAGTTAATCCAAAGCGAACTAATTGGGCTGATAGACTTGATGATGCTTTATGAGTTTATAGGACTGTTTATAAAACTCTTATCGAAATGTCACCATATAGGCTCATATATGGAAAACCTTGTCATTTACCTGTTGAAGTTGAACATAAAGCTTATTGGGACATTAAAGAGTTTAATTATAATTTCAGTGATGCTGGTGATAAATGATTATTGCTATTAAGTGAACTTGAAGAGATTAGAAATTATTCTTATGAAAGTTGTCAAATCTATAAAGAGAAAATGAAGAATATGCATGATAAAAGAATTTTAAGAAAGACTTTTGAGCTTGGACAAGAAGTTTTATTATACAATTCCAAATTAAAATTGTTTCCAGAAAAATTAAGATCCAAATGGACAGGGCCTTATGTTGTTGAGAAAGTTTATTCTTTTGGAGTCATGGATATAAAAGATCTGAAAAAAGATTCAGTAATTAAAGTAAACAGAAAAAGATTGAAGCCCTATATTAGAGGAAGCTTGCCATCTTTTAAGGATGTGCTATATTTAAACCATTTGGAGTAAACAATTGGCTATGTCAGGCCGACGACATTAAACCAAGCGCTTTGTGGGAGGCAACCCATATTATGATTTGATTTGACTTCAAGTATGTTTTATATGTGACTACACTTAGTTATATATCTTTTGATCTACATTTTTAGACCTTAATTTGGTGTGAAACTTGTGAAAATTTGACGAAGGGCGAACCTGTGATTTTTAGGATTCTTGCGCATGGGCGCTAGAATTAGCGCCTAAGCGTTAGACACCTGAGATCCAAGCGCCTAGGCGCCACAGTTATGGGTAGTGGAAAAATTACCCCATAGCAGTTTTGACCCACTTAATTCCCTATAAACCACCACATCTTTGTCCCTAAATTCCAAGCCATCAAAAATTTAACCAGAAACAATACTTTTGAGAGAGAAGAGAGTTTTGATTGCTTCTATGGACCGATTAGACATTGAAAATGAGGGAAAAGCCATGTTTGTGCAAAAAGATTCATAAACTTACTTTGATGGCTACCTAGCCATGACATTGGAGAAGTTAATTGGTTGCCTTGAGAAGATTGAAGAGGAATTAGTTCTTATTGGAGGAAGATTGCATGAAATGTACCACCAATATGAGCACATGGAATGGCAAATGAAGGTTCAATTTGATCATTTGGTAGACTTTGAAGATTATCAGGTAACCGTGTATGCCAAGAACAATTGGATCGATGAAAAGATGTCCTTGGAATTTCCTCGTGTCCCTTTCTTCCATTCCTTTATTTGTAGCGAATTACCTTGTGGAACTAATGAAGGTTCTAATGTGAATCCATGAAATTAGGGTGAATTAAGTGGAGAAATTGATTGTAATTGTTAAGTGTTGTGTGAATTGGAAATGTTTTATGTAGTGATTTGTTTGATTGCTAAATGATGTTGTGAGATGTAAGAAGTTGTTTAATTGTATTTTCTATATTTTTTTGAACCTTATCTTGAAGAACTGAAATGAATTGAAGTAAAAGTTCAGTTTGAAATGTTATCAAGTGAGTTTGGAATGTTATCTTAAATTTGGAATCTATTTTGGACTTGAATATTTTCTTTAATTTCTGGGAGATGTTTGATGAAGTTTGCTACGTGATTTTAGGCTTATAGATGTTAGAAACACCTAAATTACAAAATGTAAAAATTTGAAAATTTTTTAGAATTTCTGATGATTCTGGAACCTAAGCACTGGTTCACCTGAACCAAAATTTGGGCATAAAACTAACCCCATAGCCATTAGAGCGCCTAAACTTCATTTTCTTCCCACAAATTCGTGAAAACCGGCCATAGGGTTCCATTTTAAGCTTGATTCGTGAAGTTTCGAAGCGTAAAAACGCCATATTTCAACCTCTCGCGGTTAAATCTACATTTTGGTATAGTTATTTTAAGTTTTCACCATGGATTTGTCTACATATGAATAGTGCAAAAAATTTAGAAAAAATTTCTGAGTTTTAAGTGGAAAATCCATGTATCTAAGCTTAATTTAGCATTTTAAGCTTAGATTTTGTACCATGTTATGATTTTTATAAATTATTTGGAATTATTTTCAAATTTACAGAATGGTACTAAAATTAAAGCAAGGAAAGGAAAGAAGCAAATTTAATCAAACGAAATTTGTTAGCGCAAGTGCTCAAGTGCACTACAATGAATTATTGTCGACTCATAAATTCATTGCAGAGTGAAGTTTTTATCATCCTGGTGGCTCAATTAAACATATTATTGCTGCTTGGCAGTGGGAGCAGTTTTGTTACTTTTCTATTGTGGCCCTTATTTTTGTGGTGCGGGAATTTTATGCAAATTTTCCTGATACGGTCGACAATGAAGTTTATATTAGGGGACTAGGAGTTGAGTTCACTTCTGAAGTGATTAACATGTTTTATGGCCTGCCTCCTACTATAGGCTGCTTCTACGATATTTTTACTCTGTCTGAAGGAGAGCTTGATAAGATTTTGGCCTACTTGACTGATGGAAAAGGATCTTGGAAAACCCAAAACAATAAGCAGATAAATTTCTCCTCTTCTATGCTTAATGCTACTTCAAAAGCCTGGCACTACTTTATTTCTACTCGCATTCTTCCATCAAATCAGCTGGGTGAGGTGACAAAAGAACGAGCTATTTTGAATTATTGCATTCAAGAAATGAAGCCAATCGATGTGGGAGACATTTTTTATGATGTAATCAAGACTTCAGCTAGAGGAAGTGTTATTTTTGGTTTAGGCTTCGCAGCTCTCATTTTCTCGATATGCAAGAACGTATTCTCATTTTGAAGAGATACTTAAGCCACCGAAGCCAATTGGAAAATCTCATGTGGATATTTATGGAAAGACAAAAATTCATGGTTTTTGGAGCATTTTCTTCTTCTATGCCTTCTACTTCTGCACCCAGACCTTCCACTTCTTCTTCTGAGCCTCCACTAGATGTGTGGAATACTGTTTGTGAGAGGTACTTGGAGCATCAAAGTGACTTATTCTTAATGCAGTGCAGAGTAGAAAATCTGGATAGTAAAATCAATCATGTATCAGATTATATACAGAGGAATAGTGACTATGATGGAGAATATGATGATGCTCTTGTGAAATTCATGAAGGGTGATAAGAATATAGAATTTCCTACTTGTCATAAATTCACTCCTTGGATAAATCCCATAAATCCTATTCCAGATGATTACTTCGAAGATGATGAAAAGACTGAGGATGATTATATTTATTTCTGTTTTGCTTTTGTTATGTATCTGTTATGTGTTTTTACTTTTTTAGTATTGTTGTACTGTATGTGTAGCTCTGTAGTAACTCAGTTATGTTTCTGTTGTTAGAATGCTTAGAATTTTATCCTATTTATGCTCCTGTTGTTTTTAACATATCTATTTAAAATTATAAAAGACTATTATTTTTCATATGTTATTTACTTTGTTACTCTTTTAAATTATTGCTTATACATGTATTACTTTACTGTTTTAAATACCTTAAATGTTATACCTTTTCTCCCGCTTAGTTTAAAATTTTATGTTGAAAAATGTTTAAATCTTATTAAAAGAACTAAGTTTGGGAGAGGGAAAAGAACTTAAATTTAAACATTATTTGTGCTTAGTAAGCAATATTTTGAAAATTAATATCATAAACTATGGAAGAAAAGTTAATTTAAGATAGATATGCTTTTGTTTTTATGAATATAATAATAAACATATATAAGTATTTTTTTCATAACAAGGGATAATTCTAAAAATTGTAATTATTTAATGAAAGAGTAAGAATTTTGATTCAACTATCTAAATTAAAAAAAAAATTGTATTTTTGAAAGTATTAGGAAACCTAGATGTTTACTTGAGAATATAGAATTGAACCTCTATGAAAAATATTTTTGCGAAACACATATTCATTAAGTGAAAAATGTGTTAAGTCTTTAAATATAAGTTAATGATAGTGAAGTTCAAAATTGTTAACAAGCTATCCAGATATAGTAATCCTTATCCTTATATATATATAGATAAGAAGAAAGAAAAAAAAGCAAAATCAAAAAGAAAAATGAAAAAAATCCAAAAATGGAAAATATAAGCTTGAGGAGATGCCTAATAAAAAATTGGCTTCATTTGAATTATATGATAAGAGGATACCTAATTGCATTTTTAACTTAAGTTTCATGTATAAGCATCCTTACTAGTAGAGTATCACGAAAATCATTTTCTTGTAAATTATCTAAATATTCTTAATATAACAAATTGCAATTATTTTTTGAAAAAGATAGGAGAAGAGAGTTCTTAACACTTAATTATTAAATATTTTACATATTTTTGTTTTAGCCTAAGTTATTAAAAAGATTTTAAGTTTTATTATTCTATCTATAAAATGAATAGTTATAGAAGTCTTAACGAAAATTTTCTCCATAGATTTTTTTTAGTAGTAAAGAGTTACATGAGGACAAGCAACATTTAAGTTTGGGGGAATTGATCCACCTTAAAATTATCTAAAATTTTATATCATCTTTAATTCATATTTTAAGGATATTATGCTTTAATGAAAGATAATTATTATGTTTTTGGTTGCAGGCACCAGAAAATGACTTTGTGAAGAAAAAAAAGTAAAAAAAAATAAGAAAAAGGAGCAAAAATGAGCCTAGTGAAGAAAAGAGAAAAAAGGTCTGATTCTGGCACATAGGCGCCAGACACAGCAGTGGATTCTAGAGAATTCTTGGGCGGTTGTGTGACTGTTATTGATGGTTCAGAAATAATCTAGAGGTCTCTAGACAAATTTCCACATGTTATAAACAAGATACAATGAATAAAGACACGTGAATCAGTTATTCAACGAAGAGGTGCGACTCAAATATGAAGAGACATGTCAAATCACACAGGAAGCGGGCGCTTAGGTGCCCGATTCGGTGCCTAGGCGTCACATTTACTTTCTAGAAGATTCGTTGAATATGACCAAATTTTGAAGAGGTTCCTTAAGCAACCCCTGGTCCTTTTTGAAGCTCTATAAATATAGGACTATTCTACAGTAGAAAGGTGTGTGTTGTCATTGAGTTAAAGGTTTTAGTATAGTGTGGAGTGTTCTTAGAGAGTCTTTCTCTTTACTTTTTTTCTTACTTTAGTGAGATTTTAGTGTAATTGCTGGAGTTGGAGTCTTGTAAAAGTCAGTTTGAGTCAGAGAAACTTCGAAATATTGCTTGGATATCATTCCAGATAATTATTTATATCTTGGTTCTTAAGTGTTATACTTTGAATTTGGGTTATATAAATATGATTTGTTGTGTAAATCTGATGCTTTCTGAGTAGTCTTCGTCTCTTGCTCCCTACGAATATTAAATGATTTAGTTAAGAATTTAATTTGGTTTTGAGAAATTTGCTTTTTCTTCTTCCATAAATTGTGATGATACTTTACCTGATCTTCATTTACCCTACAAATTGGCCTCTTGTATCGTTAAAATCTGTGGAGAATTCTTAAGATCTGACCGTGGACTAAGAGTTCTTAACTTGTATGTGTCACATTTCTCTTGGAAATGTAGATTGTAAATCCTTGAAGGGGAGGTGCAAATAGATAGGGAGATAATCTTTGACGGGCATAGAATTGATTATGTTTCTAGAGTGACAGAATAAATTCTATTAATTTGGTTTCAAAGAGGCGACGGGTCACTAGTAAGCCCTATAGGTCAACTTTTAACCAGAAAGTTAACTTTGGTCAAAATGGTCAATTTCTGATCCAATGACCAACCCATTGACCCAAAAGGCCAACTTTTGACTAAAAAGTCAACTTTGGTCAAAATGGTCAATTTCTGACCCAATGATCACCCCATTGACCTAATAGGTCAACTTTTGACCAAAAAACTAACTTTAGTCAAAATGGTCAATTTCTGACCTAATGATCACCCCATTGACCCAATAGATCAACTTTTGACCAAAAAGTTAACTTTGGTCAAAATGGTCAATCATTGACACAACGACCACTACATTAACCCAAATAGTCAAATTTTGACCTAAAAAGTCAAAATTGACCAAAATCATAAACCCAATACCTAAAGACCACAATATTCACCTCACTTGTCACCTTTGACCTAAAAAGACAGATTAGGTCAAAATGATCAAACCATGATCCAAAGAATATTACATTTACCTTATTGGTCATTCTTTGACATAAATAATTGAAATTTGATCAAAACAATCCATACATGACACAAAGACAACCACCCTAGTCCCATTGGTCAACTCTTGACCTAAAAGGGTTAAAATTGGTCAAAATGGCTAATCCATGCCCCTTTTTCCACAAATATAAATTCAAAGACAGACATTGACATGATCAATTTGAAATTGATTAAAGTGACTAAAATTTAATCCAAAAGTCACCACATTGACCTTTGGATTGACTTAAACCCTAAATTTGGTTAACATGACCAAATCAAGCTCTTAATGACAAAACCACTGGAGTTTATGACTAATCAAACCACGAAAAGGTTAGAAAAGTTAAACTAGGTCACCCTTGGACCAAAATTGATCAACCTAGGTCAACTTGGGTCAACATTGGTCAACCCTAGTCAACATGTATCAAATTTAGTCAAAATACCCAATTTTGGACCAAAAATGATAAAATTAATCAAATAATTAATCCCAAAATTATATTGATTAATTTATTGGCTAATAATATAATTTCCAACATTTTTGATTAATTACATAATTAATTAAAAATGAAATTATAATTAAAAATCCATAAAATAAAATTTGGACACACGACATCACCCATGACACAATAAATGGTTTTCAAAATTCAAAACCCTTTTATAACATCATGAGTGACCTAATATAGGTTAGACACAACCCATATGACCCATTACAAATGGCATTAACTCATGCCACATCATATTAACCACGGTTAAACCTAATCATGGTGAGAAAAGGGAAGTGGCATTCTCTCCCCCCTTTTAAAGCATGACTCAGCCTCCTCCTTAAGGTGAGGTGGCTGGCCATCCTAATGGCTTATCACACACCTCCTTGGCCACCCAATAGGAAAATAATAGGACATAAACCCATCCCATATCATGGTTAAGTGCAATCATAACTAAGCAATGCATGAAGTGAGTAAGAAGGCTAATATGTCATCTTCTCTTATAATTCACTAAGTAAACTTATGGTTTACCTAGGGGAGTGGAATTCAGCAAGATTAAGCTTGCCTTATCCACTTCTTTGAAGAGCAAATGAGAAGAAGGAAAGCCACCAACTCAAGGTGAAGCATAGGTAAACCTCAAGAGGTTTACCCTTGGAAACTTCAACCCATCTTATCCATAGCTCAGGATCTTATCCAAAGATCATTATGAGCCTGATGCTAGCTCCCCAAGCAAGCCTAAGCTCACCCTAACCAGTTCCATGGCTATAAATAGGGCCAAGTCCGAGTACATGAAGGAGGAGAGGATAATTTGGAAACCCTCAAACACTGCTAAAATCCTGTGACTGCCAACATCAAATTTACTCTCTAGGGCCTAAGCAATTGATTCCCCTTTGATTCAAGCCATGTGATACACCTAAAATATATAGTGTTTTTATGCACATTTTTATACCTATTTTTGATGTTATTGCACTTTAATGGAAGGCATTTTGTGTTTTTCTTGCAGGTATGATGGAAATAATTAATTATGATTAGAGGGGCGAAAAAGGAATAAATTTGGAGCAAAATTATGAAGTTTGAGCAATTTGGCCTTCGGCGCCTAAGTGCCAAAGTGCTGACGCTTAAGTACCATAGTTAAAAATCAAATTTAAATGAATTTTGGCGCCATTTTCAAGGGGTGTTTGAAGCAACTTTTGGTCGTGACTTTCTTAACTTCCTTTTGGGCGGCAAATTTGAATGAAGGGATGCATTTTTTGGTGGATACATTGAATCTGGACATGATTTAAAGAGACACAAAGGCACCTTTTGGAAAATTATAAAAATGAAGCCTCATAATTTGTAAGTGTGTGTGTGTGTGTGTGTGTGTGTGCTGAAAGGGTTATTATTCAGTGTGTGTTATTAGAGTGTGTTAAGTTTTAGAGGTCTTCTTTCTTACAGTAGAGAGTAGAGAGTAAGAAAGGAAAAAGGGTTGGTGTGAAGCATTCTTCTCAAAATTTTCTTTTATCCTTATATCTAGTTTTTATTGAAGTTTAAAGTAATTATTAGAGTCACCAGAGTTGGGCGCCAACCTCTATTGAGTTGTATTGTGGAAAGCAAAATTCCAAAGGAACTTCTAGAGTCTCGTGAAAAGGATTTTCAGATAAGTATTTATCTTTGTTATAACATTTTGTTTTTAAGTATGATTGTTGTGTTTTCATTATGGTTTATGATTTTATATTAAGTTTTGTTTGTGTTTAATTCATGAAATCTAAGCAGTTTAGTTAATCTTTTTCTTTCTTAGATGAAGAAGTAATTAAATTATGGAAGTAATGTTGTGGAAAGTATAAGTGTTTAATGTTGAATAAGTTGTGATGATTCGATTCCTTAAACTTAATTTACTTATTGATTTGGCCAATTAAGATGTTAAAATTTGTTGGGATATTATTCAAGATCCAATGCAGTATTGTCTCAAACAACAATTGGAAAGAATCACATGTAATTGTATGGCCATATGATTGAATGCAAATATATAGGGAGATATGCTTTATTGTGGAGTAAAATTAGAGGACTTTAGGGTGACAGGCTAAAGTCCCATAAATTGGTTTGTTATTTTAAATTATGTTATGAGATGTTAGCCACAGGTGGAGGAAATAGAGGGAACTCTAGAGTGAGAGCTAGTATCTTCCCTACTTAACCCATCTACAAAATTTCAAAATTTCAAATTAACCAATTTTCTTTATAGAACCAAGTAAAGGTAAGAATATAATTGTGCATATTTGGCACAATATATTTAAATACCTCCACAACAAAAAATTCCATAATTATTACTGATTCATTGAAGAAAGAAAAAGATATTTGATTCTTATAACTTTTATATCGTGTTTAGAGTATTGATAACTTCATTTCCTGCTTAAACTTGTTAATAAAAACATCAAAAACATCTTTTCAAAATTAAAACCTTAAAACATACTTATAAAAATAAATTAAAAAAGTAAAATGTTATTTTTCTTATTTCTTTAAATTTTTACACATTTCCCTTTGGGTTCGATATCTCGGGCTTAATAGAATGTCCTATATTTCTTGATAAACGATACGTATACTTGCGTAGAATACCATATTATAAATCATAAATTTCATATCTAAATCGTAAGCATAAATATTCGGGCATCAAGTTTTTGGAGCCATTGCAGAGGAAATTAATTAAAATTTCATTTAAAGAAAATTAAGATAAATTAATTTTTTTTACTTTTCTTTGCTTTTTTTAGTGTGTTTTGTTTTATTTTATTTAACGTTGTATGCGTAGTTCAGGGTCTGAGGGACTTGTGCCTTACGATTCTGAATTAGAATGAACAATCAGAAAAATTAAAAAAATTAGAAATTCTAAAAAAGATAAAAATATTCAAGAAATGACAAATCATCAAAATCAAAATGTTGACATCCATCAAGAATTTAGACCTTTAAAAGAACATGCTAACCCTACAGTGGATGAACTTCATGGTAGTATTCAACACTCTACTGTAGCTGCTAATTCCTTTGAGCTTAGACCTGCTATTATCCGAATGGTGTTGTTGACCTCATTTTTGATGAGGTCTTTTCTCTTCTCTCTCCTTAGTACTTAGGATCTAGCCTTAGGCTTTTCCTTTGACTATCTTAGAGGACTAGAAATGGAACTCACCACTTAGAAATTTAAACACCTCTTAACTCTCTGCAAACCCCATAAGTTGGATTGTAAACCCCTAAGTCACTTGGAGGGTTAAGATCAAATGTGGAGGTTTAATAGATGAGTTCCCTATAGGACTCTTTGGCCTTAGGACTACCCTGGGTGGCCCGGTCTGGTGAGGGTTCACCTGCACACATTACACTTTCACACACATTCCAAATCCTAAAACCATTCATATCTAGCTTGACTTCCTCGCTCATGTAAGTAATTCATATGGATGGACCGTAACCCCTAGGCCCTTGTCTAAGAGGGTTAGGAACAACATAGTGAATGCCTCAAATGAGTCCTCTCATTGCTCTTATGGGCTTGATATTGCTTCATGGCTCAACCAAAGTGATTCCATTCTACTCAAACTTGATCAATCTTCATTTTTTCAAAATTTCAATTTTTGACCCCTAGGGCCCTACGCCTACCAAACCTACCAAATGTCCTTGAAACTACCCAAAATTTGCAGAATTTCCTAAATTACCCAAAATTCCTCAAAATCAATCCTAAACATTTCTCACCATTCAAATTGATCACCCATAGACAAATATACCAAAAATTCCAAAAATACCCCTCAAAGCCCTCCAAATACCCAAAATGCCCTTCTTACCCAAAAATTCCATAAATTCCAAAAATTCCCAGAAAATTACAAAATATCCCAATTATTCCCAATTTCATTTTGTTCAACTACACCATAGGCCAATTTAGTTAATTTAATCCATTTTATGAAAACCTCTAATTTGGCCCATCTTTTACGCAAGTGGACCCAATGTCAAACCAAATCAACTCAATTGACCTCAATTTTGACCCAATTCAATTCTAAACTTCAATTCAATATCTCCAATATCAATCTAGACCAAATCCAAGCCCAATTTGATTGGCATTTGGATCCAATTCCAATTTGAAGCCTAAGGCCCAATTTTGGCCCATGACCTAAACTTAGCCCGAACTAACCCAACTCAACTCCAATTAACCCCAAATCTTTTCCTAAACCTTCCTAACATCCCCACAAACAGAACACTAACTAGATTTACCCCATATTTGAACTTAAACTCCACCCAAACCTAACCCAAAACCAAAATCTCAATTTTTTGGCCTAAACCAACCATAAACCCAAATGGGCCGAAATCTCAAAATGAAAGCCCAACCAAAGTTGGAAACTCTTTGTGACACTCCCATAAACATTTCTCAACATTAATTTTACATAAAATCTAACATTAGCCCAACCTTAGCCCAAGTTAGCCCAATTTAACCCACTTTGGCCCCTTTACCAGAAAGTCCCAAATCAAACCCAATTCAACTCCAAATCACCTCAAATTTGTTTCAAATCACTCATGACACATCCCTAAACTAAACCCAAACTTTATTTGGCCAAATCTCTTACCAAATTTTCAACCCAAAGTTCATTTCAAAATCTAAAAGCCCATTCCCTTAATGCATTTAAAAGCCCATTCCAAAACAATTTCAAAAAGCACAAAACCCATTCCAAAGCCCACATGAAATTTCCCCTCATCACCCCTTTGATTTAAATCACTCCCTAAGTTTCAAATTAATCATCAAATTTTTCTAAATTAAGCCTTATGCCAATTCCCCCCTAAATCCATAAAAAATCCCAAAATCCATTTTCATGAAATTGAGCCAAGCCATGGGCAAGCCATAGGCTAGCCATGAAGCCATCCTTAAGCCCCATGCAAGCCATGTGAGTAGTGTTCATGTGACCATACCATATTGGGCAAAAGGAGAGGGGCCATTAAATTTTCCCTTAAGAGTGATTAAACCTTTTCATGCTTCCCCTAAATGATGCTTAAGCTTAAATATGCCTAGATGGTGACTTCTCCCCACTAAGCTAGCTGACTTACCTGATTCCCTTCAGCCCAAATCAGACCTTGGTGGGTGCACCAAGCCCATTTCCATGGGTTGACCAAACCAAGTCCAAAAGAGCCCCTTCCCCATTCCATTTTGAATCAAGCTCTTTACACATGGCCAATCTCCATTGCTTGCACCAAATTCAAACCCTGACTTCACTGACCATGAAGGTGACCCATGACTGGCCGGCCAGCCACCATAGTCGCCGGAAAACACCATGGTCGATAGCTTTATTTGGATTCAAAAATTCAAATTCACCTGACTGAGCTGTCCTAACTCAATTGGACTCCATGGCTGTTCTTCCCTTGCATAGAGCAGTTGATCCCAAGTCCTAAATCCCCCTGAGAGGCCCTCCAGCCATGTCTATTTAAACTCACCACCTTCTCGGCCAAATAAGGTGATGAACCAGAGCTTAACAAAACTCTACTAATATTACTCCAGGACCTTCTCCTAACTTAGAGCAATTGATCCCCAGTGTACCTTTGCCTTAATCCCCATTGACAGAGCTCAATTTCTCGAGTAAAAATCCACCTAAAAACCGGGACATCTCCCGAACCTCCACCAAAATCAAATTAAACTCACCCACACCTGCACAGGACCAAGAGAAGGAGTTCCCCAGTGGAAGCCCCCTCACCAGGCCAGCCATTCTCTTTATCGGCCAAGCTTTGAAATCGGGCTTAGTGGAAGTTGTACTTAGACAATTCGACAGGGCTAGAGGCTTCATCCCCAGGCTCCTCCAACTCCAACGAATGTATCGAGCACATTCAGTTGAGGCCTCACCTCCAGAACCAAGGTATGGACACTCCTCCTCCCTGAGAGCTTCCAACGATTCTTCATTTCGTCTGAGTTGATCTCATAGCATGTAAACCATATGGATGTGTTCGTCTCTTCAAGACGAATCCATAGAGCATAAGAACACAAAAATTCGTTGAGAAAAGAGAGAGTTCTTAGGGTTTTAGTGTGGACGGTCACGGGTGCACACCAGTCGTAGACGATGACCAGGTGTCGTCCGATCGCGCGTGTATTGAGTGGACGGTCCAGATTGCACCGGATCGAAAGACGGTACGTGAACCGCTGGCCCCCGAAGTGCTGAGTCAGATGGCGGCGTCTAATAGGGAGGCGACGCGTGGGCTTTCGGAGTTGCCGAGGATGAGTCGGCGTCGCGTGGATAAGTAGATAAATATGGATTTTTTGATTTATTTAGATACCCAGAACTTAGAAAATCCATATCTTTGCATAGAAAAATCATAAAAATAAAATAAAAATACCCTCTTGCTCAGTGAACAGAAGAGAATAATGTGAAAAAGAAATCAAGTTATTTTGATGAGCATTTTATTTTTAATTAATTATTTACTCATTTCAAAATTTTAATTCTCCATTTGAATAGATAATTTACCATGGCATGAGACCATAGGGCTTTTGAAGCCTCTAATCTTGGGAACATTCCCTGAATTTTTCAAGGTCAGAGGCTATCTCTATGGCAAGTTATGTATTTTTCAAGTTTATATCACTGTTTTTGGTATTTTAATTCCATTAATTAGCATATTACTTAAAAAATTCTAGGAAAATTTGGGGAAGTTTCTTAAGACCAAAGGACCCTAGGATAATTATATTTTGAGTTAATTCATTAAGAATAACCCTAAATGGCCTAATTACTCAAAACTAAAATTTAATTAATTAGGATTAACCACACATCCAAAGAACTTGAAAATAATTCTCCACTGATCTTTAGGATCAGAGGGACCTCACATAAAAAGTTGGAATCAATTGGAAATGTTTAACCCCACTAAATTGATTAATTAAGTTACATGAGTAAAATTAAACTTTGAAAATTCATAACTCCAAAATTACATTTTAAAAATTCACCAAATTGGTTTTAGGGCTTCTTTCATATCAGAGGAGTCTAAAAAAATTAAAATTAAAATTTTTTAAAAATCTTCGTTTTCTATCTTATTTTAATATTTTAAATAATTAAAAATAATAAAAATCATAAAGATAATAAAAATCATAAAAATGTCATATTTCACCTCCTAATCACTTACGATAAATCAAATATTTTCCCAAGTTTCAAAGTAAAGATATTGAATTTTAAATGCTTAAGACAATCTTTAATATTAAAAATAGTTTTTTCAACATTTTCTCTAAATTAATTCTAATAAATCAAAGAAAATTCATAAAAATATAAAATTTATTTCTTTGAACTCATTGAGGTCAGTGATACTTAAGAAAAATATAAAATTCATTTTTCAACTTTAATTTTATTTTATAATTAATTAACATTCCAAAACTCAAAATAATTATAATAAATAAAAAATAATTCAAAAAATCACCAAAATTGGTCCAAGTTGTCCTCTAGTCATTAGGAACATCCCATAAGTTTCTTAAGGAAGAAACCTTCCCTTGGTCATGTTGTTGAATTTTCATTGAAAACCCTTATTTTTCACAAAAAATAATTATATAAATTAAATTAAATTCAGAAAAATCGCATTCTCTCCTCTAATGTCTTAATTGGCATATGAATGAAGCGACATAAAAATTTCAAGTTCATTTGAGCTCAATTTAGTGAGTTATGAAATAAATAAGCTTAAAGGGGCATAAATGTAATTAAAGGATTTTAACCCTAATTAATATTTAGGTCTAATCAAAGGGAGGGTAAAATATATGATCTTAACTTTTCTCATTAGATGATTGAAACCTAGGGAATTAAGGGGTGGAAACCCACTAATTATCTTGGAAAATATTTGAAGTGAACTTTAATTAATTAAATAATTTAAATTTTGGAAGATTATATTAAAATTTGGATTATTAAGGTTAGGGTTATAGCTTTAGAAGATATTAATTCTTTAATTTAAAATCCCTAAATAAATCACTTCAATAAGATCTAATTCTTAAGTAAACTTAAAATAATAATTGGAATTAATAAATTAAAAATTAAAAGAAAATAACCCTTAATTTAATTAATATTTTAAATATTAAGTGATTTTAACAATTAAATTAAATTAAATTTGAAAAATTAATTCAACATCACTTAATAACAAACTTAAAGCAAATTTTAAATAATATTAAAACAATTCATAATTAAGCATATAAAAAAAATTACGCTAATAAAAACTAACCTAAAATATCATAATTAACCTAAATCAAACCATGAAACATATATGCATAATTCAAAGATTTGTAGGTAAATTTAAAACATCAAAATTAATCTGAAACATTAAGATAATAAAAAAAGGTTTAAAGATTTAAAATAAATTTAAAACAATTTGTACACTATTCCAAACTTAAAATTATTAAAATTTCATATCTAAATTAAATCACCTTAAAAAATCAATTCCAATTTTAAATTATTAAATTCTTTAATAAACTGATTTTCCCCCTAAAGGTTTTTATTATTATAACATTTAAGTAAGGCGTGAAGTGAAATGTCACTTTACTTATAGGATAATCAAACATCATAATTCATTGAGCAAAAAACTAAACTAAATTTTGGGATGTTTAATTCACCTGTGCAATAAAACTCATTTGGACTAAAAAATAATCCAAAAAACATTGAAAAGATGTTTAGGACTCGTCCTAAACACTTCCTCAATATGATGGAATGTTTTAGAAGAACAATTGAATTTAATTGTTCTTTGTTGAAGAAAATCATCATTAAAAAAATACAAGAACCTAGACGTCATAGGAGATGACTAGCAATAAGATTAGGAATTTGGTAGACCACCAAAACACTTCCCTTAGCTTTACATAGGGACTTGTTATAAATATTTAAATGCCTTAACATGTGTTTTAAGTGTAGCTTGGAATGAGGAGAAGACTCTCCAGGTACGCTTTTATTTTATTGCAATTTACTTTATTGTAATTTATTTATATGAGCTGCACTTTACTCTTCTTGCATGTTAAAAAAGATTGTTGCATGAAAACTAAAACCTTTAGGATAGCCACAAAATTGAAACCAAAACTAAATTAAAAGTCACAACAAGATAAAATTCACCGCCACAACATTCAAAATATAAAACAACTCAAGATTTAATCACAAACAGAACAACAAAACTACAATTGCAATTAAAATTAAAACGCCTTGTTGGATGAACGGGAATACCTTGGATGACGTAACTTACGTGTTGCTAATAGGATTTCCACGGTCTAAATAAAAGTGTGGAACTCATTCAGTTGAGTTTAGCAAATTCATCTAGACTAAGTGAATCCGATAAAAATAACTGTGTCGGAATGATGGAACTGTGGGATCTTAACCGGTGTTGTTATAATCAACTTTAAGATTCCCCTAATAAAATATTTGAACATTAAAACTGTTCTAAACCAAAACACTTATCTCATCTCTTGATTACCATTTTCTAAAACTAAACCTCTGCAACAACAAGGATCTTTGGAGCACAGTGGGCAGCACGGCCATCGTCTTCAGTAAAACATGAGTCTACATCAGCAAAATAATTCTTAGAATTAAATAACCAAGCCATAAGATTTCGAGGTAGTTTGCCTAGTGCAACATAAATCCTCAACCTTTTCGTTAGGCACTTGCATAATCATATTATGTAAATTAAGCCCTAACCGGTCTTAGGATTCTGAGGTAGTCGTTTGGTATGACCAAAACCCTCACATCTTCGAGGCTATTTTTATGATCGTATCATGCAAATATAAGTCCTAATTAACTAAAATTGGCAGGATTGAAACATTAAATAATCTTCCTAAATTGAAGCCAAACAATAGGATAGTTTGGGAAGTTGCCAAGATTCCTCTTGGATCCTCAGCTTCTCCTACTTCTCTTTCCATTGGATTCTCAAAACAACTGTTCCAAATTTGAGCTAATCCCTTTTGAAATTTCCAAAATCCAATCCTTTGAAAACCTTAAACTTTGAAATTCTTGAGAGCAAAACCACTGATCATTATCGAGAGTTTTCTTAAATGATTCTCGTCATTTAAGATGTAATTAACTATAGGTGCTTGCCCATATAGGGAACTTTAAGAACCTAGGTAATATAAACCCTGCTTAATTCATTTATATTAAGCAGGGGAACTTGTCGGCTTATAAACCCTGCTTAATTCATTTTTAAACTTAAAGATATTTTTAAATCAAATGCTTCTTTCTAAAACTATATATATATATATATATATATATATATATATATATAAACTTAAATTAAATTTAAAATTTGCATACAATGTCTGTAGGCGACCCCCTTTTCAAAACACACAACCTAAAAATAAGCCACACAACTTCTGGCGACTCCGCTGGGGACTAGTTCTTCTCTCCATCTTAATCAGATGGTTTTGCTTTCATAAATCGATAGTGAGTCCATATCCCTAGTGGACCAAACTATCATTCTTCCATTGGCATACCTCTCTCTTTTCTGTCTTGAGCAAGTATAGTCGACTCCCTTTTGGATTTAGGAGCCACTGTTTAGACACCCCTAAACAGAGAGGTTCCGAAATCTTTTTACCTCTTAAGAGGTGGGGTGGACCCCCAATAGGTGTTAGCTTAGGAGAGGTCCTTCGGATTGAGAAGCCTTACGAGAATTTCTCTCCCTTTTCAATTCCTATCCAGGTCCCTTCCTTTTTCTATAAACCTCCATTCTTTAAACATTTCGTTCCTAACAAACAAATCTTCTAATGAACAACCCTTTAATAAACAAACTCTTTTTGATCGCAAATGCGTTAAGATAAACGAAAATGTGTTCGGACTCTTTCTTCTTTTTCGTCCTAAATTTTGTGACAAAAGGAAGCATAATTCGGGACTAATACTCAGAATCTACCCTGCTGTCTGCCCCAAAGTTAATCTTCTTTTTCACCAACGGAATATACTTCGCCGTTTATAAGGATGAGCTGCCCGACAGTGGGATCATCCATTTTGGACAAGGATTTAACAATACATAAATCAAGTTCTCTGACAACACTCTTTTTACACTAATGGACAAAGCGCCAGAAACTGAGAAACCAGTAATTAAGTTCAACCTGAAGTCGACTCAAGAATTCCCTCCCCTGCAAAGGGTTCCAGCTGAAAGAAGTACTGCTATTCGTAGGAGGACAGTTTTCTCTACCCCCACCGGTCTAGTCATCTCTGCACCTACCCCAACTTCCACCAAACTGATGGGGAAGGAAATCCAAGTCTGTGATGAGCCTGTCACCGTGGAGGGTACAAATTTTGCTACAATACCATCTGTTTTCGAGATTGGGTCCAGTTCAAGAGTTGCACCCCTAACTTGGACTCAAAGGAGAAATAGAAGCAGAAAGATAGCCAGGATTGAGAAAGCCAAGGCCGCTGAAGTGCTTTCCTGGAAGAGATCCCTGAACTGCCTGAGTATATACCTCTATTGGAAGGGAGTAGGTTTCACCCCCTCTCTGCTGCATCGGATGAAGAAGACATCAGAAGGATTGCCGCTACATTACCCCGACCTGCATACTATAGTAACCGCAAAAGAAAAAGGGTTAAGACTATGTCATTTGCTCGGCTACAAGCTGTGATAGAAAAATTGGCAAAGAAAGAAAGATGCCCCGTGTCAGAAATCCTAAGAAGAATGGGACGAGTGCCAGCTAGATCCCGCCTTGGACCGCGAGTAGAGCCTGTCATTGCCATAGAGAAACTAAGGAAGAAGATGAGAGCTAGTTCACCTGTGGTTGTATCGGGTCATCATATTAGGGAGGACACCACCTACCAGCATATAGCCGACAGACCGTCCAGTCCTAGGCCTTCTACAGCAAGAAGGATGATGTGGTGACCTATTATTACCGAGCTGAGACCAACACAACGACCTGAGAAGAAAAGTCTCATAAAAAAGCCCAAATCTGAAGGAAGTTCTACTGTAATAAAATAAACTCTTGAAAAAGAAGTTCAACAGCCATCACACGACAACTGCGAGACCGTCTGGAAGAGACCCCTCGAGGATGCTATAGGAAAGCTAAGGACAGATATCCCACGGCTGGCAAAAGAAAGAGGGGAAAAGTTGGAAAATAAAGTTGATTCATCAGAATTTATGGATGAAGAGTATGTCGAGATCAACATGGTTGAACCACGAGCATCGTCAGCTTCGTAAGGTGCTCCAGCAGCTGCCGAAAGAGATGAACCGGAAGTGATGAGAGCACAGCTTCGGGAAAGAGATGACACAATTTCCCAAATGGCAAGGAAGATGGAAGAGATGGCTGCTGCTTTAGCCACTCTCCAAAGTCAGATGCAACCTCAGAAAGAAACACCTCCGGAAATCATCCATATTGCAGATGGAGGAAAAGAGATCACATCCGTCAATGGAGATGAGCCACCAAAGATGGATTCTACACAGAATATGACTCCCGAAAAGGACATTAAAAACATGGTAGAACAGTAGGTGCGAGAAGCTTTAGCACAATCCAAGAGTGGAGCATCTATTCAGACGAGTAGACCTTACCCTGAAGAATTTGATGTCGTCCAATACCGAAAAGGCTTCGTACCACCTCTGTTTAAGACTTTTGATGGAAGGGGAACCCCCGGCAGCATGTCATACATTTTCGTGCTAGTTGCTGCAATGCCAGTGGAGTGACTCTTTACTCTTTCGTCAGTTCGTCAGCAGTTTGTCAGGGATCGCCTTCGACTGGTACGCAGAATTTCCAAATGGTTCAGTTAAGACCTTTGCAGAATTATAAAAACTCTTCGTTAAGCGGTTTGCTGGGGCTCGGCACCACATCACTATCGGTGATCTAGTGGTGGAGCACCAGAAACCGAACGAAACTCTAGTGGATTACATACTTCGATGGGGAAATTTAAGCATGAAGTGTGAACCACAACTTCAGGAACATCATGTGATCGGTATTTTTCTGAAAAGTATCCACGGCCCGGTAGCACTTCTCCTTAAAGGATTTACAATCAAGACTTTCGAGAAGCTGCTTAGAAAGTCGGGGAGCTTACAAGAGGAAGCAAAAAAAACTAAGTTTCATGGACTAGACCGATAAACAGAAACCTGTGAAAACATTTGAAAAGAAGTTTGGAATGGTCGTGGCAGTAGATAAGGGCAAGCAGCCAGTACAGATATAGCCAGAGTGGCCACAACCTAGCTATCAACCACCGCAACATACTTACCAACAACCTTAACAAGGTTATTAACAACCTCGACCGAGCTATCAGTCGCCTCAGCATTATGAACAACCACCTCATCCACAACGTACCCTGAAAGATTTTCTGAATAAGGAATATCCATTCAAAACTGAAGCAGTAACGAAGATGTTCCGCAGTTTAATGAAGACACCCGATTTTCAGCTACCAGAGCCCAAGAGACCGAAAAAAGTCAATAAGAAAGATCATCCAAACTATTGCCCTTACCACCAGATGCTTGGGCATCAGATAGAGGATTGGATCACTTTCAAGATTTGTCTTGACGACAATCTCCAGAAAGGGAACATAACGATCCCGAAGGAATACATGAAGGAACCCCAAAAGGGAGGTTCCGTCAACGTTATTTCAACGAATCCTATTGTTATGATAGACCCTTACACGACCCATGATGGATGGAGTACCGTCTAGACAAAGCTTTCAAAGAAAATCTTGGATCATATCCAGAAAGCTTCGGTGCACGCTTCAACTCAAAGTTTGAAACTTGCCGAGCCGGTGCTATCTCTTGCGATTGAAGAACCACCCCAGAAGGAAAAGAAGATCGTGGAAGAAAAGAAGACCGAGGCTCCAAAGAGTAGACTAGGGGCTGCTTATCCTAGGATAGTTGTTTTCGATTTAGGGGAGAAGTCCCTCGAACCTCTGACTCTGTATGATTATTTGCTCGCCCCGGCGGGATCTTATAATGATAAGAGTTTTAGTGTTGGCTACGCTTTGACTGTTTCTAACGAATACGTAACTAACGAAAACCAAGCTAATTCAGATCTCGATTCCGATATAAATAACGATTCTCAAATCATACTAAACCTCAATGACTATGATGAAGGAAAAGACGTTCACAAGGATGGTTATGAAAGCTCAACAAGTGATGAGTCTATTTATGAATTTCGAGGAGCTCCGATTACAATAGAATTAGAGTCATCAGATTCCAAAGCAACGCCAGAAGAGCCAGTTGTTCCGATTCAAGGGGAGACACCGACAGATTCAACACCAAATTCAGAAGAAATAACAGAAGTTAATTTAAGAAGCGGAAAAGTTCTACCCTCGAGAATGGGTCCAAAAGAAAAAAGGAAAGTAGGTGGTTGCTCAAGAGGAGCCAACCCCAGCAAAGGAACTGCCCATTCGAGAAGAAACCGAGGAACATGGTAATAAAGTGGACTATAACGTGCTAGCCCATCTTAGGAAGCTACTAGCCAAACTAAGCATATACGATGCTCTGATCCTGTCAAAGGAGATGAGGGAAACTCTGATCAAAGCTCTACTTGATCTAGAGATTTGTTTAGCTCAAATGGCTGGTAATTCCTTCAACGAGGTTTGCTCGTTAAAAGAACAGCGAGCTGTTACCTTCACGAACAATGATCTATTACTGGGAACGGCTGATCACAACCGACCGTTGTACATTTTAGTCACTATTGGAAAGTTTACGCTCTCCAGGGTGTTGGTTGATCCGGGAGCGTCAATCAACATAATGGGCCTTCGAACGTTAGCATATTTGGAAATTGATGCTCATGAACTTGAAGCTGACAAGATGTTATTAAGAGGGTTCAATCAGAAAGGAGAAAGAGCTCTTGGATCGATAATATTACTGATGAAGACCGGTGATTTAGCAAAGACAACCGCAAAATTTCACATAATTGATTCTGAAATATCATTCAACGCTCTACTGGGTTGGCCATGGATCCTTGAGAACCGGATGGTACCGTCGTCTCTGCACCAGTGCATAATGTATTACGAAGGAGGAGAACAATGTATAAAAGGTGACTTGCAGCCGTTCTCCGTACATGAAATCAGAATTCACGAAGATGCAACCTACTACGCACCTCCGAAGAAAACAATCTTCTCCAGAAATACCATACCAAATTAAGCAAAAGAAGTACAAGATGATGAAGAGCCTGAAATTCTAGTCCAATAGTTACTCACCACTCCCTTACGGTGAGATGGTGAAGGTTTCTCCAGAACTCACACTCGAGGTCGAGGCTGGGGATGAGTTCGTGGAAGAGACATTTGAACAGTCGGACGGAAGGGAACAGTCATCAACATTGATTGGGAGAATAGTTCTGAAGAAGAAGAAATTGAGAAAGAAGCTACGGCGATAAGTCAGAAGAAACCCCAGTTCAAGATCTCTCTCGAAGATGAAAAGAATGAAGAATACAAATCAATGTACGAGAAGATTAACCATTATGTACATATTATGACCCTGACCCCGATCCATTTTAATAAGATTGAGGGTATGGTGGTCAAGGAAGTGCATGGTGGTAGAGCTAAGCCGATCAAGTTCTACCGTGGTGCTTCTTCTTCCAAAACTGAAAATGATGTAAAATTTGAAGATGTTACTTTTTCTGAATTAATGGAATTGCCTTTTGAGTGGTATTCTCCCTGTGTTCAAAATTTAATTCAACGTGGTGTCTTACCTAAATAATGGACAAAAAGTCAATCACAACACTTTGAAAATTTATGGAACAATGTCAGTCGGTCTCCCAATTCAAAACTTGGTCTCGGATTCGGCACAGTAGGATCAGTTGACGATACGAAATTTTGCTTGGTTGTCACTTGCAAGCCTAATGAAGACTGCTTGGAAGCTTTAAAAGATCTCGAGGATCTACCAATCGAAGATGCTCCGCCAGAATTCGAAGAAGAAATTAAATCTACAATAGACGAGTTAATGAAAGTTAACTTAGGTACTAGCGAAGAGCCTAGGCTGACCTTTGTTAGCTCCTTACTCAATGGAGAAGACTCCGAAAACATAATCAAGCTATTGATGGAATTCAAGGACTGCTTTGCTTGGAGTTACGATGAAATGCCAGGATTAGCTCCAGAAGTTGTAGTTCACAAGTTAGGAGTAGATCCCATTGTCGTTCCATTTAGACAAGCTCCAAGAAGAATGCATCTGGAGATTGAACAACAAGTTATAGCTGAAGTTAAGAAGATAATAGATGCTAAATTTATCCGTGAGGAACAATATCCAACTTGGTTAGCCAATGTGGTACCAGTCAGAAAGAAGAATGGTCAGATCAGAATCTGCGTGGATTTCAGAGATTTGAATAAAGCATGTCCGAAGGATAAATTCCCTCTACCAATTCCAGAATTGATGATCGACATCTCTTCAACACATGAAATCTTTTCTTTCATGGATGGATCATCAGGGTACAACCAGATAAAGATGACACTGAAAGATGAAAAGCTCACAGCCTTCAGAACGCCAATCGGAATATGCTGCTACACAGTGATGCCATTTGGATTGAAGAATGTAGGAGCAACCTGCCAAAGAGCAATGACGAGGATTTTTGTTGATCTCATTCACAACCAAGTCGAGTGCTACGTGGATGATGTAGTCATCAAAAGCGAACTAAAAGAAGATCATTTGTATGATTTGAGAATTGTTTTCGAGCGATTAAGACAATTTAATCTTAAGATGAATACCCTGAAATGAGCCTTCGGCGTCACCTCCAGGAAATTCTTAGGATTTGTTGTTTGACATCGTGGAATTGAAATCCATCCAGAGAAGATTAAAGCTATCTTAGAAATGCCGCCTCCCAAAACCTTGAAACAACTACGATCCTTTCAAGGAAAATTGGCATATCTTCGACGTTTTATCTCGAATTTGTCAGGAAGGTGTCAGCCTTTTTCTGCTTTGGTCAAGAAGGATGCCAAGTTTACTTGGGACTCCAAATGTCAACATGCCTTCGATGACATCAAACAATACCTATTGACACCTCATGTTTTAGTAGCCCCAGTCTCTGGTAGATCGTTGATACTTTATATAGTAGCTTTAGACGACTCTCTCGGAGCCTTGCTAGCCCAGGCCAATGACGAGGGGAAAGAAAACACTCTCTACTACTTAAGTCTTCATCTAATTCCGGCGGAAGTAAAGTATCCTCCTATTGAGAAGCACTGTTTGGCCCTGATCTTCACCGCACAGAAGCTCAGGCACTACATGATTTCTCATTAGGTCAACCTTATTTCGAAGTTTAATCTGTTGCAATATTTGATGTCCTGTCCGACACTTTCCGGCAGACTTATCAGGTGATCAATGATACTATTGCAATTCGATATAACTTTCGTGCCACTTCGTGCCGTAAAGGGACAAGTCCTAGCAGACTTCCTCGTAGCACACCCTTTACCGGCAGAATCGCCTCTCAACGATGGCTTACCAGACGAGCAGATAATGAGCCTAGAAGATCCCGATGATCAACGTTGGGAATTGTACTTCGACGGAGCATCCTAAGCACAGAAAGACAAAGAATTGCAAACGATAGTGCCCGGTAAGGCAGGACTCGGACTAATCTTTATAACACTGGAGCGGAGAATGTTAAGATACTCTTACCACTTAACAGAACCATGTACGAATAACGAAGCAGAATATGAAGCCCTTATAACCAGACTGGAATTAACCATTGAGATGGGGATAACGGATATCAACATCTATGTGGATTCTCAGTTGATCATTCAACAGGTCACTGGACAATACAAAATTCTAAAGCCAAGACTCGAACAATACTTTTAGTATGCCATGAAATTATTGGAGCAGATTCCGACTGTAACAATCTACAAGATTCCCAGAAGAGAAAACGCTCTCGCAGATGCGTTAGCCCGACTTGCAAAAGAATTTGCCTGCTTGCAGGATGAGTCAGTTGAAATGTAAGTTCAGGGACGGCAGGTTCTCTCACAGCTCGACATGGATACAATACACAAATCAGGAAAAACAGAAGAAACAATTGCAGCAGTAACAGAAAATACAGAAGATTGGCGGCGGCCACTAATAGACTACTTGCAAACAGGAAACTTACCAGACGATAAGTCGATAACCCATCAAATCAAGAAAAGAACTCTATCTTACGCATTAATAAACAACACTTTAGACAGAAGGTCTTTTGATCATATGTGGCTAAGATGCCTGAGCAGGTCCGAGGCTCGTAAAATTGTCAAAGAAGTACACTCAGGACTTTGTGGTGCTCATCAGTCGGGTCCAAAAATGAAAATGAAGATTAAGAGGCTAGGGTACTACTGGCCCTCGATGATGACCGATTGCATGAAGATTACCAAAAGTTGTCACTAGTGCCAAGTGCATGTAGTGGTTCTACATCAACCTCCAAATGTGTTACATCTGCCAATCGCGTCGTGGCCATTCTAATATTGGGGCACAGATATCGTGGGTCCGATAGGACCGCCTTCTTCAAGAGGACATCGCTTCATTCTTGCAGCTACAAATTACTTTTCCAAGTGGGCAGAAGCAGTACCGCTCAGAGAAGTGAAAGCACATCACGTGCTACAGTTCTTTAAAAATCAAGTCATCTACCATTTTGGGGTACTGTTCAGAATTATCTCAGATAACAGGTCTGCATTCAGAAGCACGAAGATTAACAATTTTGTCAGAAGACACGAGATCAACAGGTGCTATTCAACAATCTACTACCCAAGAGCAAACGACTTGGCCTAGTCTTTAAATAAAACTCTCGTCCAAATCCTAAAAAAAACTTTGGACAACAACAAGAGAATTGGCACAAGAAGTTGTTAGAAGCCTTATAGGCCTACAGGACGACTTTCAGAACTCCTACTCAGTCTACGCCTTACGCTTTAGTGTATGGGTCCAAGGACGTCTTACCCTTGGAGGTACAGCTTCCCTCATTCAGAATTGCAGTTGCAGAAAAGATCACTACAGAAGAAAATGCCAGATTACGACTAGAAGAATTGGAAAGCTTAAAAGGAAAAAGACTTTCAGCATAGCAAAATTTGGAACTGTATCAAGCCAAGATGATCCAGGCCCATGATAAATTAGTCCGTCCCAGGACATTCAAAGTGGGTGACTTGGTTGCAGTTCTCAGAAGAGCTATTCTTGCACACCTTAAGATAGGAGGTAAATTTGAACCAACATGGGAAGGGCCATTCATGGTCGAGACAGTTTACTCAGGAGGTTCCTACCAGCTTGTAAATTGTCGTGGAGAACGACCTATGCTTCCAATTAATGAACGATATATAAAGCAGTATTACGCAACCTGATGTTTTGAAGGATGAATCCTCATTTCTAGAAGCACAGGCACAGTAATTACTTATGACTGGGTCCGAACCCAAAAATATAAATAAAAAAAAGTGGATGATAAAGAAAATCATTAAAAAAAATGTTAAAAGAAAACATGTGAAATCATGATAATAAAGTTTTTATCCTTTCTTTCAAATCGAGTCTCACTCTTGATCTTTCTTCATCTTTTCCTACTCCTATTTAAATTTGAAATAAACAAATAAAAGCTCTTCATTAATAAACAAATTATTTTTTCTATTGTTCTTGTTCTTAGTATAACCCCTGATCCTTTCCTTATTTTTCGCAGGGAAATGTCAAACTTGCGGTTGGTTCTGAACTTTAAGAATGGCGTGAGTCTAGCACTCGATAAAAAGAGGATGAATGATGGAGCCGTAATTGAGATCGACTCTGACTTCACACCAGCCGGGCTACAGTACGAAGAAAATGATTGGACTCCGATTGATCGGGAAGAGTTCCATAGCCAGACAGTGATGAAAGTGGGTGGCCCAAGTCATCAATCCGCCTGCAAGAAGAGAAGAGTAAATATCGCTCATGCAACGAGAGAGGACAAGAAAGTTAAGTCCGTTGTTGCTACAGCAGAGGGCAGGCTTGTCAGCGCCATGCCCGCAGAAGTCCAAGGGGTAAGGAGAGCTACTCTCACTGCCACCCAGCGGAGGAACAAGAATCGCCGCATTCGTAAGATGTTAACCAAGTTAGCAGCAGATCAACATGAAGAGACAGTTGCTACCGTCAATACAAATACTCTGAAAAGATTGGTTCATCAGGAACTGGAAAGGAGGAGATTAACTCCAAGGAAAATAAAATAGATAAAGAATATTCCAAGAAGAGTAGAAACAGAATCTGTGCCACGACGCCGGATGAATGCACCAGTTTTAAAGAGTCTTGTTGCGAAAGCAACCCCGGAGAATGTCCCGACAGAGACTATCCCCGAGGAGCCAAGACATGCAGGAGAGCGTGCGGGGGTTGAACCATACATTCCCCAGTATGTTACTAGACCTCACCGATTGCAGATAATTCCGGAGTATGAGTGGGAAAGAATGCATAATGTTGAAAAGAAAACTTTTAAATACTTCGAAAGAATTCGAGGCAAGAGGGTCAACATCTTGGAAGGCCTCAAGCTGCATACAGATGTGTTTTCGGACAACGAACAACAACAAATTGTATACTGCATACTTGAGCTTCAGGAAATGGGCTGAGCTGGTCGCCTAAGGGAAAAGACCTATTCAGAACCCCAAAGAAGGATGCCAGGAAAAGGAAGAATTACAATCCAATACAGATGTTGCTACAACTTCGCGGTAGACAGAAAAGGGAATCCTCCAGGGATACTCCATCGCAGTGAGGTGGATCCGATGTCGAATATTATCAAGAGAATGGTAAAAAGGATGATAACATGGAGGGTATTGCCTGCAGATTGCATACCCAACAGCTGCATCATTAACATCTACAAGGAGGGCGACTGCATACCTCCACACATAGACCATCATGATTTCGTTAAACCTTTTTGCACAGTGTCTTTTGTCAACCAGTGCAATATCATGTTCGGATCTGACCTCGGATTGCAGTCCCCGATGAGTTCCGAGGGCCGGTGTAGATACCACTACCGGTAGGTTTCGTCCTGGTATTGAAAGGAAAAGAGTAGACGTCGCAAAACATTACATTCCAGGAGTGCCTATGGAACGAATCTCCGTCACTTTCAGAAGAATGGATGACAGAAAAATGCCTTTTCACTTCCAGCTAGATCCAAAGTTAGAGAGTCTCTGGCCCTACGAGCTGTGATTTACATGGGAAATATCACACCTCCAATGCACATCCATATGACATTCCTGCCAAGGATGACTTGGAAGGTGATGTTATTGTCCATGTATCTCACTATTCAGACATGGATTTTCGCAGATGCTTTTAGAAGAAACTTGAAGAATCTTACACAATCCGTTTTGGATTTATATGGATTGTATGAGATATTAAATTCTCAAAGAAAATATCATCATGTTTTGGATCAAGTTGTATGAAGTATTTTCAATAAGATTAGAATGAAAGTAACCATGTCATGTTTTGCCTTCACCTCTTTTTGTGCAAATTGACTGGGAAACGCCATTAAATTAAAAGAACTTTGAGCAAAGAACAAAGAAAAAAATAAAAATAAATGAAAACTCTCTATTAAAAAAAATCTGAATGTCAAAACAAACTACAAATAAACACGAACTCTAAATAAAAATGAACTCTAAATTGAAAATCAAGCTAAAAATCAAATTATAACAAGCGACTAAAACAAATTCTTGAATCTGAAATCCCCAGCCTTCGGCTATTCCCAAATCTCTTTTTGACTCTCCATATTTCCTTCCCTCTTTTGAGAAAATCTACTGACATAGAAACACGAAAATTTTCGATTTGGTTCTGATGGCATGGATTCATATCCTTCGCCAAATAATCAGACTTTGATCAATCCTCGTGGGACGTGAAACACTTTCACGTCTCATTCCAAATCTTTCGCTAAACTCAAATCTCCACAGCAAATTTCAACCCTTTAAACTTTCGAGACTGGAACCAGATTCCAGTTCTCTTTAAACCTTTGAGACTGGTACCAAATTTCAGTTCTCTTCTTTCGAGGTCGGTACCAAATTCTGACTCTCTTCCCGAGATTGATACAAAATTTCAACTCCCTCCTTCCGAGGCTGGTACCAAATTCCAGATCTTATTTCGATATTAGTACCTAAATTCTGATTCTCATATTTTTCAATCGATACTTAAACTCCGATTCTCACTCCGAAGCTGGTACCTAAATTCCAGTTCTCTTCGTAATCCCGAGGTTGGAACCTAGGTTCCAATTCTCATTTCAAATCCAGATTTCCTTGAATTGATTTTAAATTAAACCTCAATCAAATTTGAAACTCAGAATAAATCGAAATCTAAACTCACACATTAAAAAACTCAGAATAGAAAATGAAATGAAACCTAAATCAAATTTCCCCAGATCTTATGATCTGGAATTCACCTCCTTTTCTTTCCCAGTGAGAGTTCAGGGATCTCCAGTCCTGGACATATACTCGATACTCCCCAGCAGAAATTTGTTTCTACTATGTTCTAAGTGTGTCACTTAGGTGTTTGTGTTGGTTTTGTTGATCTCTTCGGTCAACGCCAATACGCGCGGTGTGCTTGGTTAGCACACCACACCTATTGGGGGTCCATTTGTTGACCTCATTTTTTATGAGGTCTTTTCTCTTCTCTCTCCATTGTACTTAGGATCTAGCCTTAGGCTTTCCCTTTGACTATCTTAGAGGACTAGAAATGGAACCCACCACTTAGAAATTTAAACACCTCTTAACTCCCTGCAAACCCCATAAGTTTGATTGTAAACCCTTAAGCCACTTGGAGGGTTAAGATCAAATGTGGAGGTTTAAAGGATGAGTTCCCTATAGGACTCTTTGGCCTTAGGACTACCCTGGGTGGCCTGGTCTGGTGAAATGGGTTGACCTGCACACATTACACTTTCACTCACATTCCAAATCCTAAAACCATTCATATCTAGCTTGACTTCCTGACTCATGTAGGTAATTCATATGGATGGACCTTAACCCCTAGGCCCTTGGCTAAGAGGGTTAGGAACAATATAGTGAATGCCTCAAATGAGTCCTCTCATGGCTCTTATGGGCTTGATATGGCTTCATGGCTCAACCAAAGTGATTCCATTCTACTCAAACTTGATCAATCATCATTTTTTAAAAACTTCAATTTTTGACCCCGGGGCCCTACAACCACCAAACCTACCAAATGTCCTTGAAGCATGCTAAAGTTTGCAAAATTTCCTAAATTACCAAAAATTCCTCAAAATCAATCCTAAACATTTCCCTCCATTCAAATTGATCACCCATACACAAATATACTAAAAATTCTAAAAATACCCCTCAATACCCTCCAAATACCCAAAATGCCCTTCTTACCCAAAAATTTCATATATTCTAAAAATTCCCAAAAATTCCAGAAAATTCCAAATAATCCCAATTTCATTTTGTTCAACTACACCATAGGTCACTTTTGTTAATTTAACCTGTTTTATTAAAACCCTCAATTTGGCCCATCTTTAACCCAAGTGGACCCAAAGTCAAACCAAATCAACCCAATTGACCTTAATTTTGACCCAATTCAATTCTAAACTTCAATTCAATATCCCTAATATCAATCTAAACCAAATCCAAGCCCAATTTGATTGACATTTGGATCCGATTCCAATTTGAAGCCTAAGGCCCAATTTTGGCCCATGACCTAAACTTAGCCCAAACTAACCCAACTCAACTCCAATTAACCCCAAATCTTTTCATAAAACTTCCTAACATCCCCAAAAACAAAAAAAAACTATATTTGCCCCAAATTTGAACCTAAACTCCACCCAAACCTAACCCAAAACAAAAATCTCAATTTTTTGGTCTAAACCCACCATAAACCCAAATGGGCCCAAATCTTAAAATCAAAGCCCAACCAAAGTTGAAAACTCTTTGTGACACACCCATAAAAATTTCTCAACATTAATTTTACATCAAATCTAACATTAGCCCAACCTCAGCCCAAGTTAGCCCAATTTGACCCTCTTTGGCCCCTTTACCAAAAAGTCCCAAATCAAACCCAATTCAACTCCAAATCACCTCAAATTTGTTTCAAATCACTCATGACACATCCCTAAACAAAAACCAACCTTTATTTGGCCCAATCCCTTAACAAATTTTTAACCAAAAGTTCATTTCAAAATCTAAAAGTCCACTCCCTTAAAGTATTTAAAAGCCCATTCCAAAATAATTTCAAAAAGCACAAAACCCATTCCAAAGCCCGCATGAAATTTCCCCTCATCACCCCTTTGATTTAAATCACTCCCTAAGATCCAAATTAATCATCAAATTTTTCTAAATTAAGCCTCATTCCAATTTCCCCTTAAATCCATCAACAATCCCAAAATCCATTTTCATGAAATTGAGCCAAGCCATGGGCAAGCCATAGGCTAGCCATGAAGCCATCCTTAAGCCCCATGCAAGCCATGTGAGTGGTGTTCATGTGACCATACCATATTGGGCAAAAGGAGGGGGACCTTTAATGATTCCCTTAAGAGTGATTAAACCTTTTCATGCTTCCCCTAAAAGATGCTTAAGCTTAAATATGCCTAGATGGTGACTTCTCCCCACTAAGCTAGCTGACTTACCTGATTCCCTTCAGCCGAAATCAGAACTTGGTGGGTGCACCAAGCCCATTTCCATGTGTTGACCAAACCAAGTCCAAAAGAGCCCCTTCCCCATTCCATTTTGAATTAAGCTCTTTACACATGGCCAATCTCCATTGCTTGCACCAAGTTCAAACCCTAACCTCACTGACCATGAAGGTGACCCATGCCTAGCCGGCAAGCCACCACCGTCACTGGAAAACACCATGGCCGATAGCTTTATTTGGATTCAAAAATTCAAATTCACCTGACTGAGCTGTCCCAACTCAATTAAACTCCATGGCTGTTCTTCCCTTGCATAGAGCAGCTGATCCTAAGCCCTAATTCCCCCTGAGAAGCCCTCCAGCCATGCCTATTTAAACTCAACACCTTCTCGGCCAAACAAAGTGATGAACCAGAGCTTAACAAAACTCTGCCAAAATTGATCTAGGACCTTCTCCTAACCTAAAGCAATTGATCCCCAGTGTCCCTTTGCCGTAATCCCCATTGACAGAGCTCAATTTCTCAGTAAAAAATCCACCTAAAAACCAGGACATCTCTTGAACCTCCACCAAAATCAAATTAAACTCACCCACATCTGCACAGGACCAAGAGAAGGAGTTCCCCAGTGGAAGCCCCCTCACCAGGCCAGCCATTCTCTCTATCGGCCAAGCTTTGAAATCAGGCTTGGTGGAAGTTGTACTTAGACAATTCGACAGGGTCAGAGGCTTCATCCCTAAGCTCCTCCAACTCCAACGAACGTGCCGAGCACATTCAGTTGAGGCCTCACCTCCAGAACCAAGGTATGGACACTCCTCATCCCCGAGAGCTTTCAGTGATTCTCCATTTCGTTTGAGTTGATTTCATATCATGTAAACCATATAGATGTGTTCGTCCCTTCAGGACAAATCCATAGAGCATAAGAACACGAAAATCTGTTGAGAAATGAGAGAGTTCTTAGGGTTTTAGTGTGGACAGTCACGGGTGCACCCCAGTCGTAGACGAAGACCAGGCGACGTCCGATCGTGCGTGTATCGAGTGGACGATCCAGATTGTGCCAGATCGAAAGACGGTACGTGAACTGCGGGCCCCCGGAGCGCTGAGTCAGATGGCGGCGTCGAATAGGGAGGCGACGTGTGGGCTTTCGGAGCTACCGAGGATGAGTGGGCGCTGCGTGGATAAGTAGATAAATATGGATTTTTTTATTTATTTAAATACCCAGAACATAGAAAATCCATATCTTTGCATAGAAAAACCATAAAAATAAAATAAAAATACCCCCTTGCTCAGTGAACAAATGAGAATAACATGGAAAAGATATCAAGTTATTTTGATGAGTTTTTTATTTTTAATTAATTATTTACTCATTTTAGTATTTTAAATCTCCTTTTGCATAGATAATTCACCATGTCATGAGACCATAATGCTTTTGAAGCCTCTGATCTTGGGAACATTCCCTGAATTTTTCAAGGTCAGAGGCTATATCTATGGCAAGTTATGTATTTTTCAAGTTTATGTCACTGTTTTTGATATTTTAATTCCATTAATTAGCATATTGCTTAGAAAATTCTAGGAGAATTTGGGGAAGTTTCTTAGGACTAGAGGACCCTAGGATAATTATATTTTGAGTTAATTCATTAAGAATAACCCTAATTGTCCTAATTACTCAAAACTAAACTTTAATTAATTAGGGTTACCCACACATCAAAAGAACATGAAAATAATTCTCCACTAATCTTTAGGATTAGAGGGACCTCACATAAAAATTTGGAATCAATTGGAAATGTTTAACCCCACTAAATGGATTAATTAAGTTACATGAGTAAAATTAAAATTTGAAAATTCATAACTTCAAAAATATATGTTAAAAATTCAAGAAATTGGTTTTGGGGCTTCTCTGATATTAGAAGAGTCTAAGAAAATTAAAATTAAAATTTTCTAAAAATCTTCATTTTATACCTTATTTTAATATTTTAAATAATTAAAAAATAATAAAAATCATAAAAATAATAAAAATCATAAAAAAGTCATATTTCACCTCCTAATCACTTAGGAACAAACCAAATATTTTTCCCAAGTTCAAAGTAAAGATATTGAATTTTAAATGCTTAAGACAATTTTTAATATTAAAAATGGATTTTTCAACCTTTTCACTAAATTAATTCTAATAAATCAAAGAAAAACAATAACAATATAAAAATTTTTTTCTCTAAACTCCTTGAGGTCAGAGAGACTTAAGAAAAATATAAAATTCATTTTTCAACTTTAATTTTATTTTGTAATTAATTAACATTATAAAAATCAAAATAATTATAATAAATAAAATATATTTCAAAAAATCACCAAAATTGGTCCAAGTGGTCCTCCAGTCATTAGGAACATCCCATAATTTTATTAAGGACAGAAGCCTTTCCTTGGTCATGTTGTTGAATTTTTATTGAAAACCCTTATTTTTCACAATAATAATTATATAAATTAAATTAAATTCAGAAAAGTCGTATTCTCTCCTCTAATGTCTTAATTGACATAAGAGTGAAGTGACATAAAAATTTCAAGTTAATTTGAGCTCAATTTAGTGAGTTTTGAAATAAATAAGCTTAAAGGGGCATAAAGGTAATTAAAGAATTTTAACCCTTAATAATATTTATGTCTAATCAAAGGGAGGGTAAAATATCTGATCTTAACTTTTCTCATTAGATGATTGAAACCTAGGGAATTAAGGGGTAGAAACCCACTAATTATCTTCAAAATATTTGAAGTGAACTTTAATTAATTAAATAATTTAAATTTTGGAAGATTATATTAAAATTTGGATTATTAAGGTTAGGGTTATAACTTTAGTGGATATTAATTCTTATCCCTAAATAAATCACTTCAATAAGATCTAATTCTTAATTAAAATTAAAATAATAATTGGAATTAATAAATTAAAAATTAAAAGAAAATAAGCCTTAATTAAATTAATATTTAAAATATTAAGTGATTTTAACAATTAAATTAAATTAAATTTAAAAAATTAATTCAACATCACTTAATAACAAACTTAAAGAAAATTTTAAATAATATTAAAATAATTCATAATCAAGCATATAAAAACAAATTAAGCTAATCAAAATTAACCTAAAATATCATAATTAACCTAAATCAAACCATCAAACATATATGAATAATTCAAACATTTGTATGTAAATTTAAAACATCAAAATTAATCTAAAACATTAAGATAATAAAAAAAATGGTTTAAAGATTTAAACTAAATTTAAAACAATTTATTCACTATTCCAAACTTAAAATTATTAAAATTTCATAACTAAATTAAATCACCTTAAAACATCAATTCCAATTTTAAATTATTAAATTCTTTAATAAACTGATTTGCCTTTTAATGGTTTTTATTATTTTAACTTTTAAGTAAGGCGTCAAGTGAAATGTTACTTTACTTATAGGATAATCAAACGTCCTAATTCACTGAGCAAGAAACTAAACTAAATTTTGGGATAATTAATTCACCTGTGTGTTGACCTCATTTTTGATGAGGTCTTCTCTTCTTCTTTTAGTACTTAGGATCTAGCCTTAGGCTTTTCCTTTGACTATCTTAGAGGATTAGAATTGGGACCCACCACTTAGAAATTCAAACCACTTCTTAACTCCCTGCAAACTCCACAAACTTGACTATAGACCCCTAATCACCTAGAGGGTTGAAATCAAATGTGGATGTTTAAAGGATGAGTCCCTATAGGACTCTTTGGCCTTAGGACTATCCTGAGTGGCCTGGTCTAGTGAAGGGATGACTTACACATACACTACATTTATACACTACACTCTCACACACCTCCTAAAAAAACACACCTATACCCAACTTGACTTCCTGACTCATGTAGGTGATTCACATGGATGGTCCTTAACCCCCAAGCCCTTGGCTAAGAGGGTTAGGAACAACATAGTGAATGCCTCAAATGAGTCCCTTCATGGCTCATGTGGGCTTGATATGGCTTCATGGCTCAACCAAAATGATTTCATTCCACTTACATTCACCCAATCTTCAATTTTCCAAATTTTCAATTTTTGACCCCCGGGACCCTACACCCGCTTAGCCTACCCAAAACCCTTGAAACTACCCAAAATTTGCAAAATCACCTAAATTACCCAAAATTCCTCAAAATCAATCCCAAACATTCCCACATTACTCAAATTGATCATCCATACCCAAAAATACCAAAAATTCCAAAAATTCTAATAAATCAAAGAAAAATCAAAAAATTGTAAAAATTGAATTCTAATCACTTAAGAACAAACCCCATATTTTTCTTAGGTCTCTATAATGAGATATTAAATTTTAAAGCCCTAAGGTAATTTTAAAATTTTAAAAAAATGTATATTTTTAGTATTTCCACTAAAATAATTCTAATAAATCAAAGAAAAATCAAAAAATTGTAAAAATTGATTCTCTGATTTCCTTGATATCAGAGAGATTTTTGAAAAATATAAAATTCATTTTTCAACCTTTATTCTATTTTTAAATTAATTAATACTCCAAAATTTAAAATAATTATAATAAAAATAATATAATTCAAAAAATCACCAAAATTGGTCCAAGTGATCCTCTGGTCATTAGGAATGTCCCATAATTTTCTTAAGGACAGAAAATTTCCCTTGGTCATATTATTAAATTTTCCTTGGAAATCCCTATTTTCCACCAAAAATAATTACATAAGTAAATTAAATACAGAAAAATCACATTTTCTCCTCTCATGTCTTTATTGACATATGAGTGAAGTCACATAAAAAATTTCAAGTTCATTTAAGCTAAATTTAGTGAGTTATGAAATTATTAAGCTTGAAGGGCAAAATGGTAATTAAAATTTTAAACCTTAATTAAAATTTTAGGCTTAAAAAAAATTAAAGAGTAAAATATTTGATCTTAATCTGATTTGGATGATTGAAATTTAAATAATTAAATGGTAGAAACCTACTAAACAATTTGAAAATAATTAAAACAAACTTTAATTAAATAATTGATTAAATTTGGAAGAGTAATAAAATTGGAATTATTAAAATAGGGATATTATTAGGAAGAAATTTATTCTTTAATCTAAGGATCCCCAAATTAATCATCTCAATAATATTTAATTCCCAATTAAAATGATAATTCAAATTTAAGATTTAAAATACTAAAAGACTTAATCACTAAATTAAATTAAAGTTAAATTATTTAAATTAAACCCTTTTAAAATTTCAGTTAAATTTAAATAAAAAAAAAATTAAAAAAAATGTAAATTAAATTAAATTAAATTAAAATTAAATTAAATCAAATTTAAATTAAATTAAATAAAATTAAATTAAATTAAATGAAATGAAATTAAATTAAATTAAATCAAATTAATTTAAAATAAAAATTTAAATTAAATTAAATTAAATTTAAATTAAATTAAATTAAATTAAATTAAATTAAAGTAAGTTAAATCAAATTAAATTAAATTAAATTAAATTAAATTAAATTAAATTATGTCAAATCAAATTAAATTGAATTAAATTAAATCAAGATTGAATTAAATTAAAATTAAAACTAAACCAAATTAAAGTTAAATTAAATTGAATTAAAAATAACATCACCTAAGACATAAAGAAATTCAAAATAAAGCAACTTGAACACTATTCCAAATTTAAACCTGTTAACTGAAATTAAATTAAATCACAAACCATTTGAACACCAATTTGCCCTCAAAAGCTTTTGTTGTCATAACCCCTAAACAGAACGTTAAATGAAGTGTTACTTCACTTATAGGATATTCAAATGTCCTAGTTCACTGAGCAAGATAACAACAAAACTTGGATTCTCGGACGATTAATTCATTTGTATAATTAAATTCATTTGGACTTAAAATAATTCTAGCAATATTGAAAAGATGTTTAAAATTCTTCTTAAAACACTTCCTCAATATGATAGGATGTTTATAAGAACAACTGAACTTAATTGTTCTTTGATGAAGAAAATCGTCCTCAAACCAAAACACAAGAACCTAGAAGTCATAGGAAATGACTAGCTATAGGATTAGGAATTTGGTAGAAAACCATAACCCTTCCCTTAGCTTTACCTAGGAACTTGCTTAAATATTCTAAATTGTGTTTAAGTGCAGCTTGGGATGACGGGAAGACCCTCCAGGTACGCTTTTATTTTATTGCAATTTGTTTAATCGCATCGCACTTACTTTTCTTGCATGATAAACAACTGTTGCATGAAAACCCACACCTCTAGGGTAGCCCCTAAAACTGAAACCCAAAACTAAATTAAAAGTCATTGCAAGATAAAATTCACCGCCACAACATTTCAAAATATAAAACAACTCAAAATTTAATCACAAACAGAACACAAAACTACAACTACAACTAAATTAAAACGTCTTGTTGGATGATCGGGAATACCTCCAGATCAATTCTCCCAAACTTAAATGTTACTTCGTCCTCAAGTAATCTTTTACTAATAAAAATATAATCTATGGAGAAATTTTTCTTTAAGACTTCTATACTTTTTGTTTTATAAATAATATAATGAAACTTAAAAAGCTTTTTAAATAACTTAGGCTAAAACCAGAATATGTAAAATATCTAATATATAAGGGTTAAAAACTTTCTTCTTTTATCTATTTCAAAAATAATTGCAATTTGTCATATGAAGAATATATGCATAATTTACCGGAAAAAGATCTTCATGATAACTCTACTAGTAAGGATGCTTATACATAATATTCTTAAGGAAAATTTGCTTTAGGTTTCTTCCTATAAGATAATTCAAGTGAAGCCAATTTTTTATTTAGGTTTTTCCTCAAGCTTCTCCTCACTTATCTTTTTTTTTCATATTTGATTGCTTTCCAATCCTATATATTTTTCTTTTCTTTTTCTCGGATTATTTTCAATATTTTTTTTTTTTTTTTTCTTTTTTTTTTATTTATTTTTTTGTTTAAGTGAGGATTACTAGAGACTGACAGCATGTTAATGATTTTGAACTTCCCTATCCTTAACTTATATTTAAAGACTTAACACATTTTTCACTTAATGAATATGTGTTTAGCAAAAGTATTTTTCATAGAGTTTCAATTCCATCTTTTTAAGTAATTATCTAGATTTCTTAATACTTTTAAAAATACAACATTTTTATTTTATATAATTGAATCAAAATTTCGATACCTTTTTATTAAATAATTACAATTTTAGAATTTTCCTTTATTATTTAAAAAATACTTTTATAAGTTTATTATAATTTTCATGAAAAATAATATATCTATCTTAAATTAACTTTTATTCCATAGGTTTGTTATTAAGATTTGAAAATATTGTTTACTAAGGACAAAATTTAAATTTAAGTTCATTTCCCTCCCCCAAACTTAGTTCTTTTAATAAGGTTTTTATATTTTTTATTATAAAAGTTTAAAATAAGGAGGAAGAAAAGGTATAACATTTAAAGGTATTTAAAACAATGCTAATATAAGCAGGAATAGATGTCCAATAGAGTAGCTAAATAAGTAACACATGAAAAATGATTGTGCTAAATTAAAAAAAATGAGAGCATGAAAAAGGACTAAGTCTAAGCAATTCGAATGCGTAAATAAACTATGTTACTACAAGTTCTCAATCGCATAATAAAATATGAAAAGTAATAAACACACATAACAAGCACATCGGCAAAGGAAAGCAAATATAAAGTCTAATCATCCCCCCGCCGCCTCCTCATCGTCGAAGAATCGTCAGAATAGGAATTTTTGGTTGATTCAAGGGGTGAATTTAGGACATGTAGGAAATTCAATATTCCCATCACCCTTCAAAAATTTTACTAGTGCTTCATTATACCTCCCATCATACCACTCTTCCTCCGTAAATAGTCCGATACATGATCAAATTTGCTATCCATCTCATATATTTTGTAATTCATCAAGAATATATCACTTTGATGCTCCATATCTCGACAAACAAGGTTCCACACATCGTGTGGAGGCTCGTATGTAGAAGTAGATTAAGATACAGGTCATGCACTGTGAGAAGGATATGTACCAAGATTTAGACTCTTAGTTTTTCCATAAATATCAATATGAGATTTTCCTATTGGCTTTAGTGGCTTGAGCTGCTCTTCAAAAATGGAACAAGAAACACGCATTCTTATAAATCGAGAAAATGAGAGCCGAAAGGTACCGTAAATAACACTTCCTCTAAGAAGTGCTAGTAGCATCATAAATAATCATTCCCACATCTATAGGCTTCATTTCTTGAATGCAATAGTTCGAACAGCCTTCTCGTCACCTCACTCAAGTGGTTTGACGGAACGAGACGAGCAGAAATAAAATAATGCCAGTTTTTAGAAGTAGCATTAAGCATCAAGAGGAGAAATTTACTCGTTTGTTGTTCCCGATTTTTCTGTGCTCCTCTTCCACCAGTCAAATAAGCTAATCTCATTGAGCTCTCTCGTCGAAGGAGTAAAAGTATCATAGAACCAAACACTACCGGAGGCAAGCCATAAAACATGTTGATCACTTGGGGAGTGAATTCGATCGGCCGTCCCCCTCACATAAACTTCAAAATCAGTCGTTTCGAAAAATTAGCAACTCCCCGAACTAAAGAAATAATCGAATCGTAGAAGTAGTAGAACTGGTCCCACCGTCCGGCAAGAATAACATGTGTGACTTTACATAAGCTTAATATTGATCGTGATTATAAATTTGATAAAGAAGTGTATAAAATATTCAATAATCGCAAAGCATTCTTATCAACGCAAGCATGTATTGTTCAAGTAATACAAAATGGCCCCCAGCTGAGTCCTCGGGTTATCGATCCCACAGGAATATTTTAGAGGCTACGAACTAGGATTTTAAAAAAAAACCAATACAGAATCACAACCTTTAGTTCAAATTGCCTATTTGTCACTAATATACAATCGTAAATAAGATGTAATTTTAATAAACTAATTCTACTAATAATTAACTAATTATACTAAGAAAGTGAGGTTCAAAATATATAAGCAAGCATCCTTCTCCTTGTTAAGAAATTTAAGTGAATGGATAATTGAATTAGTTCGATTGTGTTGTGCCAAATAGGAGCCTACCTATTCTTTACCTTTTGGTCCAGGCATAAAGAACATTGGATTAATCCTATGCTTGGTTACCGAATCCGGCGGCTAGGCCGGAGGATACTGCCAGCTCACTTCGGAGCTCTCACGTTCCCCTCGCCCGAGGGCTAACATCTACACTTCCCGAAAGACCCAAACGATAAGACCGAACTCGAGGATTTTAGTCTTTCACTTAAAATCTCCAATTCTATGCTCGATAAATAATATTTCCTATTTATTTTCACCCTACTTTCGCGACTTCGACCTCCTAAATCTTAGATATAATCTTCACTTTTGTTTTAAAATTCAACATATTTTAACAAATCAATTGGCCGCATTGAAAGTAAATTAAGATTGAAGTGAAAAGATCATCACAACTTCTTTAACATTCTCTAAAGCACAACTACTTCAAATCACCATTTCACAAAATCTCAAAACAAGAAGAAAGAGCCGTAGGAACTATTCAGATCTCATGGAGAAGATATGACAAAACTTGGATTTCATATATAAAAACAAAGTTATACAAACTACAATAAGTAAATACAACTTATCTCGAATTCCTCCCCGAGCAAATCCTTGGGTTCCTCCAATCTCTTCCTTCCTTACAACACACACAATTCTCCTTCGAAGCGGCAAAGTGATAGAAGAAATCTCTCACTTTCCTTCCACTCTTACAATCTCTCGAAGAATTCCCTCACAATCAACATTAATTTAACTCGCTCCCTAGACTCTCCTAGACACACTCGACACTCCCGACACACACAAGACACACCAAATATTCCAACAACCACCCACTTATTCGGCCTCCAATTATCTCTTTTAAAGTTACGTATGAGTTTCCAAGAGTTGCCCAAGCATCCCTTCAAAATTGTCCACATTCAATGCACCTTGTGAGAGAACCGACATACGCGCTGTTGGCGGCTCGATCCCGCCGTCGGCGCCTTCTAGAATACTACAGTTTTGGTACCATTGAAAACCCGCCGTCGGCGGCCTCGATCTTGCCGTCGCCGGCCTTCTTTCTTTTTAATTTTCGAACTCTTGGGAAAATCCATCGTCGGTTTCGTCGAGTTCGTTGTTGGCGCCCAAAGTCAAATCTTCATATTTTGGTCCTTTTTTTATCCAATTCGCTCTTTTTTGCATCTTTTTGCTCCAATAATATAAATCAACATACATGCAACCAAACATCAAAAATACCTTTCTTTAAAGTGCAATATCATCAAAATCCATGTAAAATATGTATGAAATTCTCTACATATTTTCAAGCTTGGTCACCGGGATGCTAGAAACTTCTTTTCAACAATGAATTTATAACAATAGCAAATTCGTTGTAACGAACTTGCAAACTCACACTCGTAAACCTTGTTTGATGAAGTTCATTGTGCTCCTTGCCCCGCTTGATTTAGGTGTGTCATTCCTAAAATTTGTAAATAATTCCAAATAAGTCTAAAAAATATGAAATCACACTTCATAAAAGCTCTCCTCACTAAATCAAACTTAAATCCATGGATTTTTTCTTCTAAAAATCAAAATTTTTTTTTCTCCAAAATTTTGAAACTTTGTAAAAGTAGAAAAAAACCATGGTAAAATTAAAACTAAAACGTAGATCTAACCTTGATAAGTTGAAATCCGAAGTCAAAACACGTCGAAACCCTTCAAATCTTACTCAAAATGGAACCCTATATCTGGTTTTCGCAAAATGGGTGAAGAAGATGAAGCTAAAGCTTTAAAATGGTCAGTCAAAGGCCAAAATTCGGTCCTAGTGAACCGGCACTTAGGCGCCAAAATCACCAAATATTCTAAAATTTTTTTAAAATTTTTTAAATTTTTTAAGTTAGGTGATTTTAACATCTCTAAGCCTAAAACCAATCGTTACCATCAAACCTCTTCTAGAAAATAATATTCAAATAAAATCCAAAAGGCTCCAAATGATTACATTCAAATATGAAACAAATAACAATCCAAACTTTACTTCATTTCATTCATTCCAGATTTTCAAGATAAGGCTCAAAAATACATAAAATAAACATCAACAACAAACACTCATATCTCACAAACACATAAACACTCATAAACATTTCCACATAAAACACTATCAAATCACAACACACTTAACAATCACAATCAATCTCTCCACCTATTTCATGGATTAACATCGAACCTTCATTAGTTTCGCAAGGTAATTCGCTATGAACAAAGGAATGGAAGAAAGGGACTCTAGGAAATTTCGAAGCCGTCCTTTCATCAATCCATTTATTCTTAGCAAACATTGATACATGATAATCTTCAAAGCATGCCAAATGATTTCGATTAAACTTTCATTTGCCATTCAATGTGCTCAATTTGGTGGAACATCTCATGCAATCTCCTCCACCAATTAAATCTTCTTCAATCTTCTCAAGTCGATTGCATACCTTCTCTGCAGCCATGGCTAGATAGCCATTAAAATAAGTTTATGAATCCTTGTGCACAAACTTCTCCTTCCCATCGATTCCAATGTTTAATCTCTTCCATGGAAGCAATCAAAACTCTTTCTATCTCTAAAGGAATGTTTCGCCGAAAATTTCGATGGCTTCAAGGGTCGTAATGAAGGTAAGGAGGTTTAAATAGATTAGAATGTGCAAAAATTTCTTTGGCACGATTTTTACTGTGGAGAATAGGCGCCAATTGGGGCGCTAGGGCGCCAGGATCACAGAATCTGGGCCGCTAGGGCGCCACTGTGTGCCTAGGCACCGTAATCCTAAAAATCACAAACTTGCCATTTCTCGAATTCTCCTAAGTTCCATACTCAATTAAGGTTTAAAAAGGTAGATCTAAGATATGTAACTAAGTGTAGTCACATACAACACACAATCAAACTCGAAATAAAATCATACTATGGGCCGCTCCATAAAGCGCTTGGTTTAATGTCGTCACTCGACATATTTTTCATTTTACTTCGAATGGGTTAAAATAGCACATCTTTAAAAGATGGCACATTATCTTCATAATAGGGCTTCAATTTCCAGTCCGCGACCTTAATTACCGAATCGCTTTTAAATCTTTAATGTCAACATCTCTATAAGGGTAAACTTTCTCAACCATACGGCCCTATCCATTCGATTTAATTTTCCGGAAATAAGTTTAATCTTGAATTGTATAGTAAAACTTGTTGTTCAGGTTCAAAAATTTTTCTTAATATTCTTTCATCGTATATAATCTTCATTTTCTTTAAAAATTTCGAGCACTTTCATAAGAATCATTTCTCATCTCATCCAGCTTCATTTAATCGTAATAATCTTTTATCTCCTACATCTCTTAGATTATAATTAAACTCTTTAATTGCCCAATAAGCTTTATGTTCTAGTTCAACAGGCAAATGACAAGGTTTTCCATAAATAAGCCTATAAGGTGACATTCCAATAGAGTTTTATAAGCAGCTCTATAAGCCCATAACGCATCATCAAGTCTATCACCTAATTAGTTTTTTTTGAATTAACCATTTTTTTCTAAAATTCTTTTAATCTCTCGATTTGATATTTCGCTAATCCACAAGTTTGGGGATGATATGTTGTTGAAATTTTATATTTGATTCCAAATTTGCTCACTAATCTCCGAATTAGAAAGTCTTAAAGTGACTTCCCCCATCCGTGATGATTATCTATGGCATTCCAAATCTAGTGAAAATATTTTTTTTTAAAAATTTTTCCACACTTTTAGCATCTCATTTCGAGGTAAATCAACCACTTCAATCCATTTCAAAACATAATCAACAAACTTCAATAAAATATACATTTTCCTGAAGAAGGTACAAATGGTCCCATGAAATCTAAACCCCGTACATCAAAAATTTCCACTTCTAGAGTGAAATTTAGTCGCATTTCATTTCTTCTAGAAATATTGCTCGTGTGTCGACATTGATCACAGGATTTAACAAAAAAATTGTTAACATCCCCGAATAATGTGTGCCAATAAAATCCGGGGATTGTAAAATTTTTCAAAAGCATTTTTATTAATTTCAAAGTGTCCACCAAATTCGCAGTTGTGGTATTTTTGAATAATTCATAAGTTTCTTCATAAGGAAATACATCACTTATAATAGAATCCTTAAATTGTTTAAAATGATAAGGGATTATCCCAAAAATAAAATTTAACATCATGTAAGAATTTCTTTTTTATATACCGATCTAATCCATACGACATAATGTTACTAGCTAAATAAATGACTATATCAAGATACCATGGGATTAATCTAAATATAAAACGCATAAAGTCGTTTCATCGTAGAAAATATTCATTTATTTTCGTCCTTATCATTCATTTCATTATTTTCAATTCTAGATAAATGATCAGAAATTTCCGATTATCGACCCTTTTCTATCAACTATTCGGGAAGTCAAATTCTTGCAAAAGAAGAATTCATATAATCAATCTTGGCTTTCATTTTTTTAGTCATAAGATATTAATAGCTAGATCTGTATGCACTATACATTTACTTCCAAGTAAATATGAGATCAAAATTATTCAAAAGAGTATACTATAAAATCCCAATAAGACTTTCCCGTAGTAGTATAATTAATTTGAAGCTTCATTGAGAGTTTTATGGCATAATATATAACTTAAAACATCTTATCATACTCGTTGTCCAAAAGCGACTCAATAGCATAATCACTTGCAACACACATTAATTCAAATGGTTTTTCCCAATTAGGTGCAATAATGATAAAAAGTGCAATGAATTTTTCTTTTAACAAATTAAATGCTTTTAGACAAATTTCATCAAATTCAAATTTAGTATCTTTTTCAAAAGATGGTATAGAGGTTTTGTAATCTTTGAAAATCTTTAATATATCTTCTATAAAATCTAGCATGTCCAAGAAAATTTCTTATACGTAACAAAGTCAGTCAGAATCCCGCAATAACTCAATCTTTGCTCGATCTACTTCCATACCAATTTTAGAAACTATGACCAAATACAATTCCTTCGACCATAAATCAGTACCCCTCTCCCAGCTCGTAACTAAATTTATTTCTTTGACAACTGCTTTCAATATATTTGATAATTGTTATAGCAAGAATCAAAAGAAGTTCCAAATACAGAAAAATCATCCATAAAAAATTCAATTCATTTTTCAATTAAGTCAAAAAATAGCCATCATACAATCTGAAAAGTGGCAGTGTATTGCATAATCCAAAAAGTGCATTCTTCTAAGGCAAAAGTTTCATACGGACTTCAGAATGTACTATTTTCGATCTTCGTATAACAGTAGACGACAGATATTCACAATATCCATCCAAAGTTGTGGTCAAGAACAAAACCAGCTAATCTATCCAGCATTTGATCTCGCAAATGGAAGAGTAAAATGATCTTTCCTCAAAAGTGTTCCATTCAGTCTTCATAATCAATACAAATCCACCAACCAATAACTTGTTTAGCAGTATTAATTCATTATTCTCATTTTTAACAACAATTACTCATCCTTTTCTTTGGAACACAAGAATAGAACTTACCCAAGGACTATCTAATTTTAGATATATAATACCAGCATCCAGCCCATTTAAGCATTTCCTTCTTTGACAATTTCTTTCATAATCGATTTAATCTTCTTCAGTATCACTATAGTTTAATGCTCTTCTAGTAATATTCTCGTGCATACAAATTGCTGACCGATTCCTTTAATATCTGTTATAGTCCATCCAAAAGCTCTTTATATTCTCTTAATACTTCAAACAGTTTTACTTCTTGATTAACAAATTTCAATTCAAAAGATATAATAACATGCAAAGTTAAAGAATTCCCTAAATAAAGTAATATTCAAATGAGAGGGTAATTTTTTAATTCCAATTCAAGGAAGCTTTTTAAATAGATGGTCCGAATTCATTACTTTCAGAAGTATCTAATATTTCCCACTTTCGTTAATGTAATGAATTCTCTACTTCAGCTTTCTTCGTAACCGCATTCATCACTTAAATTTTTAGGGTCTATAAATTCTTCTTCTTTAAAATGAATCTCACATGTTTCTTAAAATTTTGTTCAATAATAATCCAAATGTCCATTCTATAACACTTTTCTTTGTTAGGATAACTCATTGATTTAAGAACATTAATTGCTGTTTCTTGATCATTAACTCTCATGGTTAACTCCTTTTTTGCACATCAATCATAAACTGGCCCAAAGAGCAAGAAAAGGTCTCTCCTAGATAATAGAATCTTTATCTTCTTCCATATCCAATTATAAAGTCAAGAAAAGGAAAATAAATTTATCCACCTTTACTAAATATCCTTTCTATTACTCCTCTAAAGTAGTAATAGATAAGCAGCCCGCTAATTGCATGTTGCATTGTAGAGAAATTTCTCCTATATCCAATCTCTTTATAACATGGATAAAGGTACCAGATTAATACTCGCTCCTGGGTCACATAAAACTTTTCCTCAAATTTATCTCTTATAGCACAAGGTATTGTAAAACTTCCACGATCTTTTAGTTTTTAGTGTTTCTCTCGAATAATTGCAATCGCATTCTTCACTTAGTGCTACACTAAAGCTTCCAATTTTTGATAGCAACACTTAGGAAACTAAAATTGAAAGGCTTCACTTTCTTTTGTATACTAGCCACTAGATTAATCCCACGAAGGCCATTGGAAATTATTAGTTGTCATTTCTTCAATTAAAGAATAAGCTTCATCAAATGATTTAGACATTAAAGAACCACTCACAGTTAAGATTAATAATAGATTTAAGAGAACCTATTAAACCATTATAAAATATTTATAATTAACCAAGCCTAGTAAAGAGTGATGTAGGCATTTTCTAAGAAGTTCTTTGAATCGTTCTCAAGCTTCATAAATATTTCACCAAGTTTAGTAAATGAAGTTATATCATTTCTAAGTTTTGCAAATAATCATGGTATTATTTACCAAAAATTTTTAAGCCATTTCTCCCCAAGTTTTAGCCAGATCCCGTTGCTAATGAATTTAACTAAATCTTAGCTCTATCCCTTAAATAAAAAAGAAAAGCCTAAGTCTAACAACATCATCAAACACGATCACATTTTAAAGGTGGCACAAAGTTCTAGAAAACTACTTAGGTGTAAATTAGGATCTTCATAGAGACCCTAAACTGATCTTTTATTATTTTGAACCATTTCCGTATAATTGCAAGTTTTAATTTAAAGAATTTGTACTACAAAGAGGTAATTGAATGCTTAGATGAATTTCAACAAATTTAGGGTTAGCATATTCTCTTAATGGTCTTTACTAATTTTGATTTTCATTTTCAATATTTCGATCAATATTATTTTGAGGTATATTAGCCATTTTTTGCAAATTACGAAATATGCTTCCCTTTTCTAATTTTTCTCTATAGTACGCTCTAATTCATAATTGTAAGGTATTACTCTTTCGCTTCCGAACTTCGCATAAAAATATATGAAAGATTTTTAATTTATTTAAATATATGTATTTTTTATGTGTTTATATATATATATTAATTTGTTTTCTTATAATTAATTGTAATCCCCTCAACAGTCGCTTTTTCTTTTCTTTTTCTTTTCTTTTTCTTTTTTTCTTTCTTTTTTTTTTCTTTTAAAACTTGATCCGATGATGCACCAAAATATATGATTTTTGCTATATGATTTTACTCATTTTTTGTTATATTATACTTTAATGTAGGGTTACTGTATGTTTTTTTTTTTTAGGTACAAGAAATGGTTATTAGAGCAAAAAGAAGCAAAAATGATGCAATGTATGCCGAGCAAGAAAGCACTTAATTTGACACCTTTCTCTATTAAGTCTTTCTATGTTTAACTTATTTGAGCACTTCTTACATATTTTTGAATGAGATTACACTTTAAAGAAAGGTTTTTTTTGTTTATTTTTAGTATTATCTGTTAGGAACAACTCAACTGGAAACAGGCGAATCGAGCTAAAACGCAGCCAAATGAAAAATAGTGAGTTTGCAGATCGGAGCCGGAGCGTCCAACTTTGGCTGCCGGGCAAGGCGTAAATCTAAGGGCACAAAAAATAAGGCCAGCTAGCCGCCATATTCAAGACCGGTGGCGCCCTGAAGATGGCCGGATGTGAAATTGAGCGATTAGTCGAAGCCATGGCAACATCGAATCTGATGCTTTTGAAGGGTTTCTTCATGCACCTTTAAGAAATTCTGTCCCTACTCTATTTTAAACCAAATTTGGCTTTAAAATAAAGGTAGATGATGTGGAAAAATGTGGATAATGCTTAAAGATCTTAGAATGAGTAGAAATGTAGATTTCTACATTTTGGAGAGATCGTATGGGATTTTGAAAGTGAATCCGTAAGGAATGTTCTAGCATTGCATGGATCGCCGGGAGACTTTATGAGAGATTTTCATCTTTCTTCAAGGAAAACTGCGTAATGTGTTCTTCATTATCTTATGATTTTGTAAACACTTATTTTTTGTGGATTTGCTTTGAAATTAAGTTTTCCGTTGTGCTTTCTTCGTGCTTTATGGATGTCTTTCTTGTTCTTCTTCTTCTATGGAAATAATGCACAGAAGATTATGTCACTTGCTTCATTCTACTTTTTCTTTTGCAATGAGTATGACTCATGTTTAGTTATCAGATACTTCATAAAAAGATGTTTCAATTATAAATGTGATGGTTTCTACTGTGACTTCAATTACATTACAAAAAGGGCCTGCTGTATCGTTAAATTCGTTGTAATCGCATTGTCATAAAGGTAGTGTAATTCTTAGCAAAGTGAAAACCACGTTCAATGTCCAAGTAACGACCACATTATGTAATTGTGCAACGAATAAAGAAATATGATTCTTTACAAAGGCCAAATCGATGGGCTTCAGCGCCAAGCCGAGATCCCCACTGTCCTAAGATTGGTAACTAAAGTCGAAGGTTACCTTCAAAGAAGGGGCGAGTGGGAGCTTGTAGTGATTACCATATCCTCCTGCACTACTCTTAGATTTAGTAACTCGAACTGAGATATGTCAATGTTCTTTACATGCTTGAAAGAGGGGGTACTCTTTTGAGGGTAAAGAATAACATTGCTCCTACTGCACATACAATATTTAATGCATCTCATTCCTAAACATTATTATCCAATTCATTACATAAGAATAGTAGATTTATTATCTCAAAATTCACCAAATCAATTTATCCCGTAAAGAGTTATCTTTAGAAGTAATATTTCGTATTTAGAGTAGTTATTATTCTTACATATAATCATCCGCATTTAGGAGTAGTTGTTAGAAACACCATTTATATCACCATTCCAATCTAAGGATGTTAAATAGTACCAGATTTTGAACAAGGACCACTTAACCAAATTCTTCCCAAGGATCGATAAACTAGACTCCATTAGAGCCCCGTATTACTTCGATATGATACTTACCTCTATGTCTGAAATTGTGACTTACAAAATCATTATAAATATATAACCGAGGTCATACCTAAGATAAAAAAAGTCGCTCCAAATTTTTGGTGCAATTGCTCTGGGGAAGCTTTGGTAAAAATTTTAGAGAATTTTAGTTGAAGTAATTAGGCTTTGTATTGGAAAACTAAGTGTCGTAAGTGTTTTTGTCTCAAAAGTGTTTTGTTTTATGAAAGTGTTGTGAAAAACCGATGTATGAAAAAAATAGAGTTTGTGAAAATATTTTGTTGTGTTGAATATATTTTTTGTTTTATTTTGTTTTATTGTTAATGTATTGTTTGTTGTGTTACGTATGAAAACAAAGGATCCGTAAGACTAGTGCCTTATGATCCCGAGTTAAAAAAATGGAAAAAAAATAAAAACTCGAAAGGACTTCAAAACTAAAATGGAAATGGAAAACATTCAAAATAATAATCTTAAAACAATTACAAAATCAGCCGAGAGATTATGTAAATCCTACGATAGATGAAATTCACTCAAGTATACAAAACCCTATCATGAAGTCAACGTTTGAACTAAATCCAACGATTATCCAACTTGTGTAGAACAAGAAGTTGTGAAACTCCTTCCTGAGGATCCCTATTTACACTTATCCATTTTCTAGAACTTTCGTGCTACATTTCGTTATAATGGCATGTCGTATGACAGATGTTAGCTAAGGCTTTTTCCTTTCTCAATAAAGGATAAGACTAAAACGTTGTTATACTCATTAGCAATCTGTTCTATTAAAAACAGGAGGAGTTAACTCATAAATTCCTAGCTAAGTATTTTCCACCTTCAAGGACTACTCAACTTAGAAACAATATTATCTCATTTTGTCAAGATGAAGGGGAATCAATATACGAAGCCCGGGAAAGATTTAAGGAACTCCTAAGAAAGTGGCCACATCATGCTCTACCGTATCAAGCTAATCATTCAAACCTTTTATAATAATAGTAGGATCCCCAGTCCATTACCGATGCCGCCGCTCGCTAGATCATTAATGCCAAAAACATTTGATGAAGCATATGAATTAATTGAAGAAATGACTACAAATGAATTTCTCGTGGCCCTCTCGCAGGTACAACCAGCAATGCAGTTGAAGAAACCAGCATACGTATGCGATTGCAATTCTTGCATCTCACGCAATATCAAGGAAGTTGGATCCACCTCTTGAATGAACCAACTCCCGCCTTTACTCTATGAGGAAGTTCATTAAAAAAGGATGTATCGATTCCAACTATTATCCGAGACTTTAAATACCATAAACAACCTATAACTTTTATAACTCATGTTGGAAGAACCATTTTAATTTTAACTGGAATCATACTACCGAGGGTGGAAACCAACAATGGGAAAACAATCGTACAAATCCTAATGGAAATGAATATGCGTAGTAACACAAGATATGTGCCTTCACATCCAATTAATTCTAATATCACATAAAAAACTATGGATAAGAAGATGTTTACAGACAAAGTGGTATTACAAATGGGAAACTAGTTGCAAAGTCAAAATGTTACGATTAGAAACATGTAGAATCAACTGGGAGAAATTACAATTCATCTGGCAATAGACTCGCAAAGGAACACTTCCTAGCAACACCGAGATCAAACCTAAAGAGAAAAGATAATGAGGAACAACTATTCCTTTACCGGACAACCATGATAGATGTGCAAAAGGATAAATATTATGAATATTAATGACCGTAAAGTCACTTTCGATGTGTTGAAGTCTATGAAATTTCCAGCCGAGAGAAAAGATGATGAATATTTTTCATTAACAAAATCGATTATCTATAAAGACCATTTCCAACAAAAAAGCTTTGAGAGTAAGATAATGTATGAGGTCTCGAATGGATTTTCATGATGAGTTGAAAATGTTATCTAAAGAAGATCAAGATGTACGGTTTCATAGAGGTGTGAAACGCTGCTCGCCAAAAATAATAACTTCAGAATCACTTGTTAAAAATCTCATGAACTTAAGATGATGTACACCATACGTTCTTAAAGCCACCTATTGTCGGCATATTTTTATATATGTGTTTTCAGGAAGGGGCCGCCTACGTGTTGTCGGCGAATTTTTTTTTTAGATTTTAAATTTAATTTAAATATATATATAATTTAGAAAGTAGTATTTGATTTTGAAAATAATTTTAAATTAAAGTTTTAAGATATGAAATTAAACTGATCTCACATCCTAAATATTTATATAACGCATGATCACATCACAAACCGCATCTATCCCGAATAATAGACACATCGTCAGTTTATTTTGCCCGATTAAATAAAACTGCGAGACGAGACATCCGTTCGGGTCTGCGAACCAATTTTATAAGCCGATAAATTTCGCTTAATATGAATGAATTGCTGTGGTTTATATTACTCCGGTTCTTAAAGTTCCCTATGTGAGGCAAGCCCTATAGTTAATTATATCTTAAATAACGGGAATCATTTAAGAAAACTCTCGATAATGATCATTGTCAATTTCAAGAATTTCAAAGTTTAAGGTTTTCAAAGGATTGGATTTGGAAATTGAAAGGAATGACTCAAAATTTGGAACAATTATTTTGTAACTCAAGGAAGAAAAGTACGAGAAGCCGAGGATCCAAGAAGAATCTACACCTCCTAAACTATCCTATTTGTTGGCTTAGATTTAAGAAAATCCTAATATTATCTTATATTTCCAATCTTGCCAATTTTAGTTAATTAGACTTATATTCGTATACTACAATCAATAATCACTTCTCGAAGATGAGGGCTTAGTCAAAATCGAACGACTACCTCGTAGTCCTAAACCGGTTAGGGCTTAATTTACATGATCATGCAAATGCCTAATCTAAGATTTTGGAGATTTATGTTGCGCTAGGCAAACCACCTCGAAGTCCTATGGCTTGGTTGTTTAATGCTAAGATAATTTTTTTTTTTTTTTTTTTTTTTTTTTTTTTTTGTTTTTTGGGCTGGCAAAATTGCCCTGGCCGATGACGATGGCCGTGCCGCCCACCATGCTCCGAGCTCCTTGTTGTCGCAGGTTTAGTTTTAGAAGCTTCAAATCGAGATGAGAGAAGTGTTTTGGCTTAGAGAAAATCTTAAAATCTAAGTGTTTTTAATATTTTAATTAAAAACAAATCTTAAGGTTGATTAAAAATGGTGGAACTAAGATCCCACGGCTTCATCCTGCACCGTTATTTTCATCGAATTCACTTAGTCCAGATGAATTTGCAACTCAACTCGAATGAGTTCCACACCTTCATTTAGACAATGGGAAATCCCGTTAGAACAATGCGGTTACACTGTCCTATTCTGATCATTCAACGAGACGTTTTAATTTAGTTTAAATTCTGTGGGTTTTGTTGTTCCCCGTTTGTGATTAAATTTTCGAGTTGTTTTATATTTTGGAATTTTGTGGCGGTGATTTTTATCTTGTAATGACTTTTAATTTAATTTTCGTCATTTCATATGGACGACGAAAAGTTTTGGATTTCATGCAACAAGCTTGTCATCATGCAAGAAAAGTAAAGTGCATTTGCAATAAAATAAAGCGTACCTGAGGGTCTTCCCCACACTAAGCCGCACTTAAAACACATGTTAAGGCATTTAAATATTTCAACAAGTACCTAGCAAGCTAAGGGAAAGGTTTTGCTGTTTTACCAAAGTCCTAATCTTATAGCTAGTCATCTCCTATGACGTCTAGTTTTTCGTGTTTTTTTTAATGCTGACGATTTTCTTCATCAAAGAATGAATGTTCTATTGTTTATAAACATCCTATCATATTGAGGAAGTGCTTAAGACGAGTCTTGAACATCTTTTCAATACCTCTAGGATTGTTTTAAGTCCAAGAGAATTTAATTATACAAGTGAATTAATCATCCAGGAGTTTAAGTTTTATTCTTTAAGGCTAAAGGAACTGTGGACATTTCAATATCCTATAAGTGAGGTAACGCTTCACTTCGATATCAATAAGAGTTAGTACACAAGAGCTTAAAAGGGCAAATCAAATTATTAAATATTTTTTAATTGATTTGAACTTAATGATTTAATTTTAATTTTGATTTAATTATAGAAAATTTTCATTAAGTTCGAATAAAGGTTCAAGCTATTTTAGATTTAATTTTAATGATTTCATTGTGTCTGTTATTAAATTGATTTTAATTTTAATTTAATTCAATTTAATTTTAATTTAATTTAATTTAATTTTGATTTAATTTCATTTAATTTAACTTCAATTTGATTTTAATTTAATTCAATTTAATTTAATTTTTAATTTAATTTTAAATTTCAATTTAATTCAATTTAATTTTATTTTTATTTAATTTTAATTTCAATTTAATTTAATTGTAATAATTTTACCTTAATTGAATTTCAATTTCAATTTAATTGAGATTATTCTTTTAATTTTCTTTAAGTATTATTGAAGTGATTTATTTAGGATTTTTAAATTAAAGAATATCTTCTTAAATAATATCCCTACTTTAATAATTTCAATTTTCCATTAATCTTCCAAATTTGATTAATTAATTAATTAAGGTTTACTTTAATTATTTCCAAATGATTTGTGGGTTCCTACCCTAAACCATTTAAGTTTCAATCATCCAAAATCAGTTTAAACTTCATTTACCCTCCCCTTTTTTGATTAATCCTAAAATTTTAATTAAAATTTCTGAAAATTTCAATTACCATTTTGCCCTCCAAGCTTAATAATTTTATAACTCACTAAATTAAGCTCAAGTGAACTTGAAATTTTTGTGTGACCTCACTTACATGTGTCAACAATACATTAGAGGAGAAAATGTGGATTTTTTCTGTATTTAATTTATTTATGTAATTATATTTTATGAAAAATAGGGATTTTCAAGGAAAATTCAATAACATGACCAAGAAAATGTTTCACTCTTAAAAAAAATTATGGGATATTCCTAATGACTAGAGGACCATTTGGACTCAATTTTTGGTGATTTTTTTGAATTATATTTCTCATTTTATTATAATTATTTTGATTTTTTGAGCATTAATTAATTTTAAAATAAAATTAAAGTTGAAAAATGGATTTTATATTTTTCTTAAATCTCTCTTGACCTCAATGAGTTTAGAGAAACAAATTTTATATTTTTCTGATTTTTCTTTGATTTATTAGAATTATTTTAGTGAAAATGTTGGAAAATACATTTTTTTATATTAAAAATTTACATTAAGCCTTTGAAATTCAATATCTTACCCTAGGGACTTAAGAAAAATATTTGGTTTGTTCCTAAATGATTTAGAATTCAAATGTGACATTTTGGCATTTTTAATATTTTTATAATTTTTATTATTTTTTAATTATTAATGTAAATATTAAAATAATGATAAAAATCAACTTTTCAGAAAATTACAATTTAATTTTCCTAAGTTCCTCTGATATCAGAGAGACTCCAAAACCATTTTTGTGAATTTTTGAAAAGTATTTTGTGAGTTATGAATTTTTAAAGTTTAATTTTACTCATTTTGTTTAAGAGACTTTAACCAACCCATTTGGTAGGGTTAATCAAGTCCAATTGGTTTCAAATTTTTATGTGGTGTTCTCCTATCCCTAGAGGACAGTGGAGAATTACTTTTAAGTTAATTTGATGTGTGGCTAACCCTAATTAATTAGAGTTCAATTTGGGTATTTAGGCCAACAAATGTTCCAAGTGAATTATCTCAAAATTTATTTTTCCTAGGTCCTCTCGGTCACAAGAAACATCACCAAATTTTCCTAGAATTTATTTCTCACCAGATACTAATTATTGGAATTAAAATACTCAAAACAGTAACATGAACTTGAAAATCAATAACTTCTCATAGGGATGGCCTCTCGACCTTAGAAAATTCAAGAATGCCCCAAGTTCAGAGGCTTCAAAAGCCCTGACACTTACGCCACGATGGATTCCCTATGCAAATGGAGTAACTAAAATGAGAGTAACAATCATTAAAAATAAAATACTTCATGAAATTACTTTGATTTCTTTTTCTTCATGATTCTCCTCTGTTCACTGAGCAAGAGGGTATTTTTATTTTACTTTAGGATTTTTCACACAAAAGTTATGTGATTTTTGAAGTTCTGGGATTTAAATAAATAGAAAATAAACTCATTTTCCTACTTATCCACGTCGACGCCGCGTCAACCTCGGCAGCTCCGAAGGGGGTGTGTGTCGCGCTGTGATTGCGGCCGCCATCTCTGAGTCAGCCATCCGGGACCCGCCTTTCACGTAATATGTTCGGGTCCGACGCGATCCGAGCCGTCCATCCGACACGCGCGATCCAACGCGCTCCTACCATCGTCTACGACCGGTGCGAACCCGTGACCGTAGACCTTCTAACCCTAATTTCTCACTCGATTCTCAACGGATTCATGTGTCTTGTGCTCTAGCGATTCGTCTCTCAAGAGTCGAACACATCCATGTTAAACATGCATTGAAATTAACTCAAACTAAATAACTCGTAAGCTTGGGAGGAAGAGTGAGTCCATATTCTTGCTCGTGAGAAGTGAAGCTTCAATCTGAGGGTTGTGTCACGTTCGATTGGGTCCAAGCAAGCTCCGCATGAAGTCCCTTGGCTCCGTGAATTGTCTAGTACAAAAGTGACCAGCTGTACTCGATCACAAAGCTTGGAGGCCGGAAGCAATGGCCGGGCTCGGGTGAGGGGGCTTTTGCTGGGAAACTTCTCCTCTTGGTTTGGTGGAAGGTGTAGAGTCAATCAATTTGAGGATTTGACCACCGTTGAAGTGTCCTCGGTTTTCAAGCCGATTTCAACTCGAAATCGAGTTTGCATGAGAGGAAATGGCAGGGGGATTTCGAAGGCTTGGATCAAGTTTCTTATGTGTAGAGAGTGGTCTGAGATGATTTTGGCAGTAAGGTTTGGTTCAGCACCTCTCTGGCCGAGAGGAGGGGGTGTGTTTAAATAGAGAGGATGGAGTGCCTCCTGCGGGGCTTATGGTCGACTTCACGCCTAAAGGAGGAGAAGAACAGCCGCAATGCAATAGCCCTGGGAGGCAGAGGCAACTCAGCAAGGTGGAATCTCCAAAATTTGGCTCCTCCCAAGGTCTCTTCCATGGTGTTCTCCGCGATCTGTGCGGCCGGCTCACAGTGGCATCACCCTCAAGTTCAAGGTCAGGGTCGGGGTTTTGTGGTAGCAATCGAGTCTTGCCATGTGTAAAGGGCTTGATTAAAATGGTATGGGGGAGAGGCCATTTTGGCTTGATTTGGTCCAAGCCATGATTTTCGGGTTAGGTTCACCTCCCATTGTCAATTGGGCCGAGGGAGGACTGTCGAAGACGTCTAGAAAGGGTGGTGAAGTCTCCATCTAAAGTGATGGTTAATCATGAAGCGGGTGTGTAACATGGAAGGGGTTAAAAAGCTTTTAATTGCTGCTTAAGAAAGGGGAAGTCCTCCTTTTGCTACTTTGGGTATGGTCACATGTCAAACATCCCATTGCCTATATATGGCCTGGTATACGGGCTTCGTACATGGCTTCGTCTTTGGCTCACCGCTGTCTGGCAAGAGCTCGCTTCCATCATATGTTGGGATTTTGTGAATCCTGCATTTGATGGAATGAGTTGGGCTGATTTGGAATTGTTTAATTGATGTAAATTAGGACTTTAGGAATGATTTTAAATTGAAAGTGTGATGAGGGAAAGTGGGGTCATGTGGGCTTTAGATTGATTTGGGCTTTAATTCTGGGTGAAAATAGTTTTGTGAAAGGTTTAAGGGATGTGGCCTTCATGTTTAGCAATTAGTTTTTAGATGAAGAATTTTGCAAAGGTCCATGCCAATGGATGTTGAGTTTAGTTTAAGGATGTGTCTTGAATGATTTAAGCAAATTTTGAGAAGTGTCAATTGAATTTATCTAATTTCAGTTCATTTGGTAAATGGGCTAATGTAGGTCAAATTGGGCTAATTTTTGGGCCAATGTTGGGCTAGGGTTGGAATTATTTAAAATTGGTAAATGTTTATGGAGTGTTTCAAAGAGGTTTCAACTGCTTCTGGTTTTGGTTTCTGGACTGGGCTTATTTCGGGGTTAGGTCAGGTTTAGGTCAAAATTGGGCTTTTTGCTTCGGGTTGAATTGAGTGGGTTTTGGGTCCAAATTTTGGGCAAATCATGTTATGTTTTATTTTTTGGGGATGTTAGAAGGTTTAGAAAAGGTTTCCTGGGGTCAATTGGAGTTTAATTGGCTCGGTTTCCAAGCAGTTTGAATATGGGTCCAAATTGTGCCTTAAGGTCAAAAGTGAAAATCGGATTCAAATGTTAATCAAATTGGACTTGGATTTGGTCTAGATTGATATTGTGATATTAAATTGAAGTTTAGAATTGAATTGGACCAAAATCGGTCAATTGGGTGATTTTATTTCGATATCGGGTTCACTCGGGGTTATCAGTTTCACAAATCGGGGGTTTTGGTAAAAGTGAGGGTAAATTGACAAATTCACCCATAGTGTAGCTGAACAAAATGAAATTGGGAATATTTGGGATTTTCTGAATTTTTTTAGAATTTGCCGAATTTTTTAATTTTTCACATAAGAGGGGCATTTTGGGTATTTGGAGGGTATTGGGGGGTACTTTTGGAATTTTTGGTATTTTTGCCATGATGATCAATTGATTGGTGAGGAAATGTTCACAGCCACTTTGGGGAATTTTGGGTGATTTGGAAATTTTGAGGATTTGGCAATTTTAAGGGCTTTTGGCAGTTTTGACAGTAGGGTCCCCGGGTCAAAAATTGAAATTTTGGAAGAATGAAGAATGATCAACATGAGTGGAATGGAATCACTTTTTTATCGAGCTTCATGAAGCCATGTTAAGCCTATATGAGTTACATATAGACCCACTATATTCACTATGTTGTTCCTAACCCTCTTAAACTGTGGGCTTAGGGTTAAGGTCCATCCATATGAATTACCTACATGAGTCAAGGAGTCAAGTTGGGTATGGGTGTGGTTTTAGGATTCGGATTGTGTGTGCGAGAGTGTAGAGTGTGAGTGTAGTGAGTGTGTAAGTCAACCCTACCTGTGAACAACACACCATGGCAGCCCTAAGGCCAAAGAGTCCTATAAATGGAACCCCATCCCCAACTTCACTTTGATCTCAACCCTCTAGGTAATTAGGGGTCTACAAAATCAAGCTTGTGGGGTTTTCATGGATTTAAGAGGTGTTTTAAATTTCTAAGGGATAGTCCCAATTCTAGTCCTCTAAGATACAAATAAAGGAAAAGCCTAAGGCTAGATCCTAAGCACTAAAGAGGGGAAGAGAAGACCTAATCAAAAATGAGGTCAACACTTATTTAGGGAAATCATCTACACCACCAAGCCTTTATATCTTCATATTCAACTCAATTACAAGAAAACTCGAATCGAATGATGAACAAGATAACATTATTGAATTAGGACTTTGGAAGAGAATTTAAGGATAAATTTTAAAAGAAACTTGATTTGAGAAAAGAGAGGATAAGGATATTGGAAGACCATTGAAAGAAATTCCCAAGAATAGAAACCTATTTCCTCAACTAAGATAGATCCTCCAATGCCCAATTATAAAGGCTAAGAATTGGAAGATAACTTAAAATGTAGAGTGACATAGAAGAATGATCCTGAATCTGAATTATCTAGAGAGAATGTGATCCAAAATTTGGGAGATCTTGAATTATCATATACAAATCCATTTCTTCTAAATTTAAAGGATGATATTAATATGCTGATTTCGAGAAAAATTAATAAAAGAATGTTGACTTAGAAAGAAATATGAGGAACAATGGTACGAATCAATTTAAAAAGAAGATCTAAAAGAAAAATTATAATCTGAGATTTTGTAGGAATTCCCGGATCTAAAAGGATTTGCGACGATCAAGGATTACTTAATTGGAATTTCGATCCGTGGAGGAATCATTCGTCCGGCTCGATGACGTTAAAACCAAGCACTTTGCGGAGGCAACCCATAGCTATAAGTGTGCTTTCGATTTAGTATGTTGAAAGCGATGATCATACTGTTGTATCAGGGCTTGGCTTTTAAGGTAGATCGATCAGCTCTGAATTTATGTTTGGATTAGTGGATCGACTTGATCTTTTTGTGTCATTATGATTAATAAGTTCGATTGTTGTTGGTAGATGTTTGGATTGTTAGTGGTTGGATTTGATCTTTGTGTGTCATGAGGGAGGTGATTTCTTAACTTCTTATTATGTGTTTATTACTTGTATATTCTTCGAAGTAGTTGATTGATGAGTCCACTATGACTAGTCTTTCCCTGATTTGAGTTTTATATGGTACGTGAATTTATTGCTAAGTAGATCCATCTTAATTTTGTTACTTTTCTAATCCTTGTTGGCCTATAGAGTCTAACTTATTCGATGAATAACATTAGATGATCTTTACACTACAATATGTAACCGTTAAAGGTGCTTAATTAAAGGATTAAATAATGCCCAGATTGGTGTCCTGAAACCAATTTATCGTAATCTATTCTTTGGATTATAATATATAAAACGTCATTTGAAAGTACCTATTTTACAAGTGGCAATTCCGTTAGAAATTAGAGATAAGGTAGTGAGATCGATGAGTAATATTTTTGTTTGTCATTAATTATATGTGTGTTTATGTTTGTGTTAATAAAATTTATTATTCAAGAGTAGTTATATTTCGTTGATAATCGCTATTGCTAATTAAACTTTTATTTAGTGAATTTCATTCGCATAATTAATTTCAATTTATTTTTCACAGATATTGTTATGTCCTAATAAATACTTGTAAATGTTTTTGATACATGTGTGGTAGAGAGAATTTCCAACTGCTTTTCTTCCTGCCAGTATTTGCATTAAATGCTATATATGTTAAAAATTAAGTTTTGGGGGTAGAAATGAAAAATAAAATTTTAGCTTTTAAAATACTTCCTTTTATTGTAATATTACAAACATGTTTAGGCTACATTTACTTTCTCCTACAATCATTCTATCCTAATTATACATGTATAAGACCACAGGGCCGGTCATTGCATAGCATTCAACATTTACTTTTCTTCCGCTACATTTTATGGAATTAAATACAAAATATTTTAAAATTTAAGTTTGTGGGAAGAAAAATTTTTAAAATGTAACTTTATTTGTCCTCGCAGTTTATATTTAATTTGATATCACTTTTAAAATTATTTTGTGGTATGTGGTGTTATCTTTGTGTTACTATAAATTTGATTTTAGGAATGTTAGAAAAATAATCTAGTTAAAATCCTGCTGAAGAAATTATTCTAGAGTTAACATTTCTATAGGAAATGATTGGGAAAATGATTTTGTTATTTATGGTAGAAAGAGTTGAATATTTGAACCTAAAATTTCTAGATTTATACTTAAATGTGAATTGTTTTTATTGCAAACTTTCTAACTAATACTTACACTTATAAAAAGTGAGGGGAAGTTTTTAAGTTTGCATTTTAGAGAGGATAAGAAATTCAAAATTATTAAAGGCCTCGTTTCCAGATATAGTAATCCCCACATAAAAAAAAAGTGAAAAAAAAAGATTAAAAATGATCCCGAAAGAAAAAAACAAAAGGGTGAAAAAGTGGGATTGAAAATGATCCCGAAAGAAAAAGAAAAAAAGAGAAAATAAGTGAGGAGAAGCTTCAGAAGAAGCCTAATAAAAAATTAGATTCACTTAAATCTTTTTAAATGAAAAGACTTAAAAATAATCCTAAGCTTATTCTTATTTCAAAAGGTATTGGATAAATTGGTATAAATAAGGTGTTTAAATTCCATTTTTATACTTTCTATGAACCTTTAGTCTTTGACAATTCTCAACAACTTTTAAAGTAACAAAAATTCAGATCCTAAGTTAAATATTAGATATTCTTACACTCTAGTCCTAAGTTGATTTGCTAGAATTCTCCTATGTTATACTATAACATTTCTAAGATGAAAGTATAGAAAACTACTGAAGTCCTACAACCACAAGTCAATATATTGTTTATTATAGTGTTACTGAGGACAAGCAACAAGCATAGATTTTGATGCACCAAAAATATATGTTACTTTTGATATATGATTTTACTCATTTTTGGTGATATTACACTTTAAAAGGAATGTATTTTGTATGTTTTTTATTTTAGGTACAAGAAATGGTGGACGTGAGAGAAAAGAAGCAAAAATGATGCAATTTGGAGCAAAAATGAGCAAGAAAGCAAATTTTGACTTGACACCTTTCGATAAGTCTTTCATATTTAATCTCTTTTAAACTTATTGCATATTTTTGAATGATATTACACTTAAATAAATTTTGTTTTTATATTTATTTTGTGGCTATTCTGTTAGAAACGTAACGCAACTGAATGGGCGACCATTTAAACTATTTTAAAATGTATAAATGGTGGAGTTGTTGATGGGCACGAGTGTCGAAACTGGCGCGACGACGCCGTAAACCCGAGGGCACAAAAATAGGCGTCGACAAGCCGCCCTCATTCAGCACCGGCGGCTCGCACGTCCTGATGTACTGTTTATTGGCCATATACACGGAATCTCTGACACTTTTTGAGTGTTTCTTCATGCACCTCGTGGGAATTTCATCCCTTTACCTATTTTCAACCTCTAATTTAAGCCAAAAAATAAAGCATATGGCAAGGAAACGCGGAGAATGCTTAGAGATCTTAATAGGAGTGAAATGACCTCACCTTTTGGAGAGATTGGTGAGATTTCAGAGAATCATAAGGGAATGTTCTAGCATTGCATGGATCGTCTAGATTTCATGGGAGAGATTTTCATCTTTCTTCAAGGGAAAAAATTAAGTATTGTGTTCTTCATTATCTTATGATTTTCAGAAACACGTATTTTGTAGATTTGTTTTAAAATGTAGCTTTCTCGTTGTGTTTTCTTCGTACTTTGCATGTCTTTCTCTCAGTTTTCTTCTTCTATTGAATGTAGATATAAAAGATTATGCTCAGTCGTTTCCATTTCTACTTTTTCTTTTGTAATGAGTATGACTCATGTTTAGGATACGGGATGCTTCGTTAAAAGATGTTTTAATTATAAATGTGATGGTTTATACTTTCACTTCATTTACATTACAAAATGTCTATCGATTATTAAAATCTATTGACCATTATCCCGAAAGGATTCGTAATTCTCAACAAAACAACACATTCAATGTCCGTGAATGAATTGCATTTTTTATGGGGATTGAAAGTGTAAATGAATAGAGAACAGGGTTTCATGGGCGTCGAATTGGAGGATTCGGGGTGACAAAGCCGAGATCCTCAATTTGGTCCAGATCGCACCCGGCGCCAAGGTTGGCTCTCAGTGAAGGGGGTGAGTGGAGCTCCGTAGTGATACCGTATCCTCCTGCACTTAGCCTTAGATTTAGTGACCGAACTTAGGATATGTCAATGTTCTTTACATGCTTGGAAGAGGGGTACTCTTTTATAAAATAATATGATTGCCCTCACTGCACATACAATATTTAATGCATCTCATTCCTAAACTTTATCCAATTCATTAATACAAGAATAAGAGATTTTATCTCAAAACTAGATCAAATCCGGCTTTATCCCGTAAAGGGTTATCTTTAGAAGTATTATTTGCATGAGGAGCGGTTATTATTCATACATATAATCGTCCGCATTTACGAGTAGTTGTTAGAAACACCACTTATACACGTTAAATTTTGCACTAAGTAGTTAGTAGTATACTAGATTTCGACCAAGGACCACATACTTAGCTTCCTATTGATCGACAAAAGAGACTCCATTAGAGCCCCATATTACTTGATATGTTACATATACTTGCGTTTGAAATTGTGACTTTACAAAAATCATTATAAATATATAAATCCGAGGTCATAAATTCTTACATAAAAAAACGTCGCACCACCCGACCGCAATTACGTACGTAAATTAGCTTATTAAATTATGGCCAAACTTGACCCCCAAATCGATTAAGTGGATAAGGTACGATAATTAAAGATTAAAGTTTTTATGAATAAATATAAATCATACACTAGGGGTACTACGCAAGTCTACGTATCGTTTCACTCAATATAAAGTTTTCTTTAAAAACCCCGTATTATCGATCCCACAAGAATTAATTTAATAAGAAAGAAAACTAATAATTAAAATCTTTTAATTTAAAACTAATTAAAATATGTAGAATATGAAATTAGCTAAATTGATATAACAATAAACAAAGATTCTTTCCCATACAAAAATATTCCTTGATTAATAAGCATATCAAATTAATTTGTAAGAATCAAATGTGGTTTTGTGACAAATAAAGAGCATATATATCCTTTACCCTTTGGTCCAGGTCATAAAGAACATTAGCTGTGTTTTAAAAATTGGATTAGGATGTCTTATTAGTAGAAAGGGATGAATTTCTAGAACTCACCACTGCCCCCCCCGAATGGCTCGCCTATGACTGCCTACTAGTGACCCGTCAACTCTTTGTAAAACAAATCGATTAAATTTAGCCTGTCACACTAAAAAATAATCAATTCTACGTCCTTTAAAGATTATCTCCCTATTTATTTGCACCTCCCCTTTTAGAGAATTTGATATACAAGTTAAGAATTGCTAGCCCACGGTCGATCTTAAGAATTCTCCACAGCTTTTAACAATACAAGAGACCACTCAGGAAGTAAATTAAGATTAAGTACAAGATTCATATCACAAATTTTTAAAATAAGAAATTAAATTCTCAAATCTAATTTAAATATGTTATTAATTCATTTAACATCGTAGGAGAAAGAAAAGAAGACCACTCGTAAAGCATAGTAACTCTATTATCAAAATCATTACTGATGATGGGATTGTCCTTAATCAAGCAGAGGAGATTGGTTTAAATGCAGTTCATTATTTTACTGACTAGTTTCCAAGGACATGCAGGTGTCTCCCATCAAAAATGCTCTTTTTGCCCCTGAGAAACAATTTGTGGCCTCCCTCTATCTTTCAGGTGTCCCTTCTGAGGAGGAAATTTTTAATGCTTTTAAAGAGATCAACTCTAATAAAGCTCCTGGCCCTGATGGTTTTACATTTGCTTTCTATGTCACTTGTTGGGATATCATTAAGAAGGAGGTTATTCTGGCTATTCAAAGTTTTTTTCACGGTGATGATATTTGTAAGTACTTCTCTGCTGCTTTAATAGTGCTTATCCCTAAAGGAAGAGATAAATCCCATTGGCATAATTTTATACCCATCTCTCTAACCTCAACCATATCCAAGGTTATCAGTAAGATCCTTGTGGCTAGAATCCAACCACATGTCAATTCTATTATCTCCAATCAACAATCTGCTTTTATCAAAGGAAGAGAAATTACAGATAATATTTTACTTGCTCAAGAACTCCTTGAGGATCTTGACAGAAAATGTAGAGGAGGTAATCTTATTATCAAACTGGACATTAAAAAAGCCTTTGATACTATAAATTGGGATTTTATTCATAATGTTCTTATTGCTAGAGGTTTTGAGCATAATTTCTGTAGCTTAATTTTGAGATGGCTGTCTAACAATTTCTATAGTGTGTTGGTCAATGGCACTTCTTATGGCTTCTTTAATGCTAAGCGGGGTATCAAGCAAGGTGATCCCCTTTCCCCTATAATCTTTATCCTTGCCTTTGATTATTTGTCTAGAATGTTGAATCATTTTCAAACGCAACACCCATATACACAATATCACAATAGAGCTCACTATCAGGTTACTCATCTTGCATGTGCTGATGACATAATTATTTTTTCTAATGCATCTAAACTTGCCATCAGACAAACCTTAAAAGTTCTGATTGATTTTGAGGGTATTTCTGGTCTATCCTTTAGCAAAGATAAGTGTCAGCTCTTCTTTAGCAACTACATGCCGCATTGTAATAAACAATGGGCTAATCTTTTCATTGGTTTTAAATTAGCTTCTTTGCCTCTCAAATATTTGGCGGTTAATCTTATTAGAGGAAGATGCAAGCAAATCCAGATGGATGAGATTATTGATAAAATACAATGCAAAATCAAGGATTGGAAGAATACTTTCCTTTCCAATGGTGGCAGATTAACTTTATTATCTAGTGTTTTGCAAAGCATACCTTTATATTCCCTCCAAGTGTTTAATGCCAAAAAAAGTTCTCTTAAATATCTGGAAAACTTATTTAATCTTTTTCTTTGGGAGGGTGGAGGTGCAAAGAGGCACTGGCGCTCTTGGAGGAAGCTCTGTAAGCCTAAATTCTCTGGGGGCCTTGGTTTTAAAGCCCTACCTCATATTGTGGAAATAAACATGTGTAAGCTTTGGTATAAATTTAGGCTTGGTGAATCCTTATGGGCTGATTATATGCATTCTAAATATTGCAATACATCTCATCCATCTTTGGTCACTTGGAAAGCTGGGGACTCTAGGATTTGGAAAGCTATTGTAAATGCCCGGGCTTACACTGGTCAATTTTTATTCGGGAGCGGGGGATGGCAAAGTATCCTTTTGGCATGATTTCAGGGGTTTACCACAAATTACTCCATTACCCCAATTCCCTCCTGATGGAAATTTACTTGTTTCTGATTGCTGGTTTAATGGTCAGTGGGATTTAATTAAGCTGAGGGCTTTAGTTGGTAATGATGCTGCTTTGCTCATCAATCAAATTCCTTTACAGGCAACTCAAAAAGATAGACCCATATGGAAGAAGGCAAATCATGTTTCTGCTAGCAAACATTTATATAAATCTATCATCAATTTTTCTAATTGGAATTGGGGCTCCCACAGCTGGAATTCTCTTTTCACCCCTTCAATGTCTTTTTTTAACTAGCGGTTTTTCTCTTCTTTACTTCCTCTGGATGACATTTTAAAATTGAAGGGCTTAAGATTGGCATCTATATGCCTTTTTGGTAAAAGGGCTGAGGAGTCCTGCTCCAATATTTTTTTAATTGCAACTATACTAGAGACATATGGAATAGATTGGGTATCGCATTTAACATTGCATGGCCAGGAAGCTGCTCTATTTCTAATTACTTCAACACTTGGCAAGATTTTTCACAAGATGGGAAACATATGCTGAGCTTTCCTTTGGTGATCATTTGGTTTGTGTGGAATGTCAGAATTAGTTTTAAACACTCTGATGTTCCCCCCACCTCTAGCATAACTTTTCCACATATTATGGCTTATTACTACCGTGCTAAAAAACTTTCATCCTGCACTCCTCATTCTTCAAGACGGCCTGTCCTTGTTAGATGGATGCTCCCTGTGCAAGGGTGGATTAAGGCTAATAATGATGGATGTTGGATCGAATATTTTTCCGGAGTTGGAGGCCTATTCGGAGACCACAGAGGAAATCAGTTGTGTTTCTTTAACTCCCCGTGCTGGCCGATACGCCTCTCATTGCTAAAGTTAGGGCATTTTTACTTGCATTAAAGACTGCTATTTGTTTTCATTTTCAGAACCTTCAGGTGGAAACTGACTCCACAATGCTGATCAATCTTTTCTATAGAAACAGTCCCATTCCATGGAATCTTATATATCTATTTAGAAGGATATGGCATATTATAAACACACATTCATTACAGGTTCAAGTATCATTCATTTACAGGGAGGGTAACAAGCCTGCTGATTGGTTAGCTAAGCATTCAACAGACAGACCTTTGGTGGGCAAATTACCTCCATCTCAGCTTTCTCTTCTTTTACATGGAGATCTAATGGCATTACCCTATCTCAGATATTGATATACAATGGGTGTTGGAATTCCTGCACTTTTAATTTGGATTTATATCACTTTTCTATTTATTATTCACACACCCTTTGCTGCTTTAGTCATTTGGTTCAGTCTTTTATTTACCTAATAGTCCCAACCATCTTTTGTAATGTGGGATACAGATATCAGTAATTGCATCACGCTGATAGGTGTCTGCTGTTCTGTTTTTTGTCTCTTTGGTGGCTAAGGTTTTTGGGTTTCACGATTAGGCCTTTTGTTACTCTGTTTTGGCTGCAAGGACTCACAACTTTAGTTATTCTTGTGTATATCTCTGCAGGTTACGATCCCCTAACCTCCACTTCATTTTGGTCCTCCCTGTTGTTTTTCAGCTTCATGACTCCGCACTTTAAACGCTTCACCTGGTTCTGTTGCGGCCATTTTCTGCACCTGGACTACTGGAAAAAGAGATATACGTCAATTAAGGTTTTATTCTTATATTTGCCTTGTTCTGAATACTTTGGATTACTTCTTCGTTTACTCAGCTTCCTCTCTGGAACAATTTTGGAGTGTTTTATTTTGCGTATGTTGTAACAAGGGAGGCGGAACCCTAGGGGTGAGTGGAAATTGTATCTTTTCTTTTTTATAGTTGGGGATCTACCTCCCTACCCCTTTGTAACACCGAATTAACACGTAGGGAGCCTACAACGCTCTTTCCCAATATATATATATATATATATATATATATATATATAATATTATTTTTATTTTAAATATTTTAAGTATAGTATATTATTTTTAAATATAATTTAATTAAAAAAAATTGAAAAGTTAAAAAAATAATAAATAAATAAATATATATATTTATATATATATATATATATATATATATATATATATATATATATATATATATATATATATATATATATATATATATATATAATATTATTTTTTTATTTTAAATATTTTAAGTATAGTATATTATTTAAAAATATAATTTAATTATTAAAATATTTAATAGTTAAAAAAATTATAAATAAATATGTAACTATATATATATATATATATATATATATATATAATTATATTATATTATTTTTTTATTTTTAATATTTTAAGTATAGTATATTATTTATAAATATAATTTTAATATAAAAATATTTAATAATTAAATAAATTTTATATATATATATATATATATATATATATATATATATATATATATATATATATATATATATATATATATAAGGAAAACCCGAAGGCAATTTTATTTATCTTAAAAAAAAGATACAAAATGGAGAGTTTGTGCATCGCACACATAGTAGTTCACAAGACTCCAAAAACCACAAAAAGATTTAGTACACAAAGAAAAATTTTAAACGATATTCATGTGTAACCAAATCACCCAAAGCAATCTCAAAAGGAATCCATCAGCTCTAAAGAGTTATTATAAGACAACAACCATAAAAAAAATCAGCACGGTCCAGCCATCGTCACGTCCAATGGAAGAAAGGCTAGCGACCACCACTCCGGTGTGGTAAATAATCCGTCATCCATCCGTCAAAACCATCACAAGGGTCTCCAACCATATGTGCACGAGGAAGTTCACCAAGAGAAATCGCAGCAGTATTCCGCCAACATAAACACAGAAATACAATAAGTCAGAAGATGAACTCGTAGCAATAATAAGCTAACCACCAATACAATAATCGCAGATATGCACCAAAGTTACACATAATTAAATAATTAAAGAGCTGCTGAAAAGATGGAAATAAATGGCCAAAATATCTAGTGCTAATGTCGGTTGGGACAAGGTAAGCAAAAATCTCCACGCAGATATAATATACGAGTGAAAGCCAAATGCATTTAATATATATATATATATATATATATATATATATATATATATATATATATATATATATATATATATATATATATATATATATATGTATATATATGTATATATTTCATTATATGTAAAAAATGCAATGATTGAAGTGGCAATAAACTTTGTCAAGCAAAGAGAAGCCAATATAAAACATAACAGGAAAGCAAAATTATCCTAGCCCAAGACGAATGGGCCAATACGAGGCGATTTAAAAGAAGAATCAGTAATACAAATCCACCATATATAAGTAGATATGTGTGACCAGAAATACATAATATATATATATATATATATATATATATATATATATATATATATATATATATATATATTATAAAGAAAAGTATTGAAACATTAAGCCTATTGAGCATTACATAAAACCAGATTTCATAAGTGAATCATCAGCACATAGCAATCTATTTATATCTGGAAAACAGGAGCAATGACACATTATAAAGTAAATCTGGAGCATTAAAGGATCAAACCATCCCTGTATGGATATATATATATATATATATATATATATATATATATATATATATATATATATATATATATATATATATGCCTCTAACATGTAATCCCAGTCATAATGGAATTTCTGCATCTTGTCGCAAACCCCAAGTAAAAAGAAAATTTTGCACCTTGGATCTTGCCGCAAACCACCACAATAAGATAGTATTGCCGCAACTATAAATGCCTAATATATATAATTTTTTTTTAAAATTTAAATATTCTAAGTATAGTATATTATTTATAAATATAATTTAATTATAAAAATATTTAACAATTAAATAAATTATAAATATATAAATATATATATATATATATATATATATATATATATATATATATATATATATATATATATATTATTTTTTTTTATTTTAATTATTTTAAGCATAGTATATTATTTATAAAAATAATTTAATTATAAAAATTTTTAATAGTTAAATAAATTATAAATAAATAAATATATATGTGTATATATAAATATAATTATATATATATATATATATATATATAATTATTTTTTATTTTAAATATTTTAAGTATAGTATATTATTTATAAATATAA
>CM040438.1:2457720-2462720 GCA_022702705.1 Papilionanthe hookeriana x Papilionanthe teres | reverse complement strand
TATACTCGGCTTTTTGCTCGCAGGATTTTGAGGATTGACAATCGGATTATGAAACTGCTTAAATGGTCCGTTGATTTTGACCCGCGAGCTGAATCCCCTACCATTCCGGTCTGGATACATCTGCCCGGTTTGAAAGTTCATCACTTTAAACCTCAATTTCTATTTTCCATTGCAGGGATTTTCGGGAAACCTCTACAGATTGATCCTCTTACCAAAGATTTAGATGGTTCCCGACCAATTACTGCTAGGTTTCTTGTAGAACGGGACATTACTCAATCCCTCCCTGATGAGATGTGGATTGGGTAAGCTCATAATGGGTATTGGTTAAGCATATTCTTGAATGACACCCCTTATACTGTCCCCATTGTAGGATGTTTGGGCACAGTGCTGCTCAATGTTATCACTTGCACCCTGAGCTCATGAGAGTTAGTATAGAGAAACCTAAAGCTGGTTCCATCCACATCAATCTACATTTGGATCCCAGCACTATGGCTGTAGAGGTTCCTGGGAATATCGTTGAACATAACCTTCAGGGAGAAGGCTTGGTGGATGAGGGTGTTCATATGACCCCTCCTGTCATTGAAGAGCCGGTTCCCACTGTTGCTGAGGGTAGTACTAGGTTGAAGGGTATTGTGGTGAACCGTTCTGTACCTGGTATCACTGATTCTGATAACTTCACTGCTGAGATCAATTAGGTTAATGATGTTAACGATGAGGTTTTTGTGCCTTTAGTACATCTTGGGGTGGGTGTTATGGGGCAACAACATGTTGATGAAGTTTGCTCTGCTCCTAGACATCCCACCTCGATGATGTCAGAGGCCGGCACTTTAATTCAACATGCAAGTTAGGGTGATGTCCCTCCTATTTTAGAACCTCAGTTGACAGCTGTCACTGAGCTCCTTGGAGAGGAATGTGTGGTGCAAAAGTCCCTCTGTAGAAGGAAAAAAGGATCTTACGAATTGACCAACCTAGGGGTTGGGTGTGACATTAAAGGAAGCAAAAATTATCACTCCGAGGAAGAATGTAGACTAACCCGAACTAGGGCTCCTTGTCTATACATGTTTAATATCCTAATCTGGAATATCAGGGGAGTTGCGGATCCTTACTCCCTTGGTAGATTGAAATTGCTGATAAGGATCCATAAGGTCGATATGTTTGCTATTTTGGAGCCTATGATTTCTTCTAATGAGCTTCGCGTGATGGGAAAATTTAAGCAGTTTTCTTGCTTCCGGAATTTCTCTAATAAAATTTGGATTTTTTGTGAAAAGCATATTTCTCTTGAAATTGTTGTGGATGATGGCCAATTCATTCATACTTATTTTTCTGTTGATGAATTCTCAGGTTGGTTAACTTTTGTTTACGCTAGCACTCGCCTTCTTGCTCGACATGAGTTGTGGAGGAAAATTACTGATATGGGTAGTATTATCCCGGATAGATGGATGGTGGGAGGAGATTTTAATATGGTTATGAATAACTGTGAATAGTTGGGCGGCCGTCGCCCTGACGCTTCTCTCATGAATAGGTTCGGGGAGGTTATGGCTGATGCGGGCATGTCGGATTTGGGGTTTGCTAGATCCAGATTTACTGGAAGAGAGGTAAAATTTTTGAATGTCTGGATAGGTGTTTTGCTAATCAAGCCTGGATGTCTTCTTACGGGTTCACTCAGGTTCAACATCTTTGTAGTTCGGGCTCCGATCATAAACCTCTATTGCTTTCTTTTAATCATTTTAAGAAAACTGCTAATTATCACTTCCATTATTTAAATGTCTGGTCTAGACATTAGGGTTTTTTACGATTGGTTAAGGATAATTGGAAAATTGATGACATTGGGAATGAGTGGTTTCGTCTGTGGAAATTACATAAGAAGGTTGCTTTCGCTTTCAGGACTTGGAATTGGAATGTGTTTGGTGATATTCACGCCAAGGTTCGCAATGCTGAGCAACGGGTTATGGATCTTCAAGCGATTGATGAAGCTACTAGTGAAGTTATGTCTCAGCTTTATGTGGCTCACTCTAATTTATTGGAAGCTTCGCTTTGGGTGGAGGATTATTTGCAACAGAAAGCGGGTGAGGTTCATTTTGCTCAAGGCGAAAGAAATACAAAGTATTTCCATCCTTGTATTAAGCAATGTCGGGCCAATAGCAATATTGTTCGCATTAAGAATGACCAGGGTCGTTGGCTTACTGATATTCAGGATTTGAGGAATAGTGTGGTTAGTTACTTCACTGACATTTACACTGCTCGTGAGACTACGGGTTCCATCGACGCTCACTTGTTAAATGATATGAGAAGCTATACAAAGAATCTTGACCTTTCTGGTATTCCTACAGCTGATGAGGTTTATGATGCTTTAAAAGATATCAACTCTAATAAGGCGCCGGGTCCGGACGGTTTTACCTCTGATTTTTACATTAAATGTTGGAGCATTGTTAAGAGAGATGTGGTCCATGCCATTCAGAGTTTTTTTATGGGGGAAACATCGGGTAAATATTTCTCTGTTGCAACGATTGTCCTTATCCCCAAGTCTACACAAAAGACGTCTTGGGACCACTTCCGTCATATTTCGCTTACTTCGGTAATCTCCAAGGTTATTAGTAAAATTATGGTGAAACGCATTCAACCCCACCTCAATCATATCATTTCTTCTAACCAATCAGCCTTCATCCAGGGTAGGAATATCACAGATAATATTATGTTAGTCCAGGAGATTATACATGATATTGATAAGAAGTGTCGTGGTGGCAATATGGTCCTTAAGCTAGATATTCGTAAAGCTTATGATTCCGTTAGTTGGCATTTTATAATTGAAGTTCTTAAAGCAAGAGGATTTTTTGTTGCATTTTGCCAACTTATTCTCAATTTGCTTTGTTGCAATCACTATAGCATTAACATTAATGGTAATTCCTATGGCTTCTTTAATGCCACCTGGGGCATCAAGCAGGGCGATCCTCTTTCCCCCACTATATTTATCTTGGTGTTTGACTATTTCTCCCAAATGCTTGAGGATTTATATGGCCGTGACCCGCCGGTTCACTACTCTACTAAGTCATCTGTGGTGATTTCGCATTTAGCCTATGCTGACGATGTTGTTCTTTTCTCTAACGCCTGTAAGAATAGTATCAAGAAAGTTTATCGCTTACTTAAGAAATTCCAGGATCTCTCAGGCCTTTCTTTTAGTGCTAATAAATGTAATCTGTACTTTGGTAAGATTGCTGATCTGGGCAGTACACGGGGTTTCAATGCTCGGTGCTTCCTATTAAATATCTTGGGGTCCAGCTTCTTAAGGGGAGAAAGAAACAAACTCAATTTGATGAGGTGGTGGAGAAGATTAAAAATAGGATTAATGATTGGAGGAACAACTTCTTGTACTTTGGTGGCCGCATTACCTTGATTAGAAGTATCCTCCTAAGCATGCCGATATACGGGTTACAAGTACTTCAAATTAAGAAGAGCACCCTAACCATCTTAGAAAAATGTCTCAATAAATTTTTATGGGTCGGTGGTTTTGCGGGGAGGAAGTGGTGTTCTTGGAAGAAGCTATGTAAACCTATTAGTGGGGGTGGACTTGGTTTTATGGAGCTTCAGCACATTGCCAACATTAGCCTGTTTAAGCATTGGCTGAATTTTCGCCTAGGGAAGTCCTTGTGGGCCTCTTTTATGCATGGAAAGTATTGTAAGACCTCTAATCCTGCGCTTACTATTTCGAAGAAGGGTGATTCTATTTTATGGAAGAGACTTGTTCGTATTCGGGATTGGGCTAAGGATCTCATTTTTTGGGATTTGGGTTGCAGTAATATTTCCTTTTGGCATGATTCTTGGGCTCAGATCTCTTTGCAACAGGGGGAGCATGTCAATAATAATTTGGTCGTATCGGACACGTGGATCGATGGCCACTGGAACATGCCTCTTTTACATAATTTGGTGGGGTGGATATGGCTATTTACATTTCTACCATTCCTATTGATCCTCAATAGCCTGACTCCCCGATTGTCAAGATTTGTCCTAACGTCTCTATTTCTAAATATGTTTATCTCTATTTGCATCATTTTCAGGATACCCAGTGGGGTAGGGGTATTTGGTCTTCTGCTCTTACCCCATCTATGTCGTTTTTAGCATGGAGGATTTTCCACCATCTTCTTCCCTGTGATGATTCCTCAAGCTTAAAGGTTTAAGGCTCGCATCGAGGTGTGGTTTTTTTCAGGAAGCGGAGGAATCTTTGGATCACATTTTCTTTACTTGTGCTTATGCTTTGCAAATTTGGCGGAAAGGGGGGATTTGGTTTGGCACGTGTCTGACCCCGGGTCATAATCTGACCACTACCTCTATAATTTGTAACCCGGAGCGGCGGCAAGTACATTTTTACCAAATTTATCCCTTTATTCTGTGTTGGTTTATTTGGATGGCTCACAACGATATCAAGCATGTGGGGAAGTCTATACATTATGACACCGTGTTCTATAATATTATTGCGTACAGTAATAGGGTTTTCAAGTTCGGGGGTATGAAGAGGGATTTCTTCTCTGGCATTCCATACTTTGATAATTTTGAGCCGTCCTCTTCTATACCGGCGAGGGCCTCGCAACTCCCAACATTGGTGAGATGGCGGACTCCCCCCTACGGGGTGGGTTAAGTTTAACATAGATGGGAGTTGGAAACCTGATTCCGCCGGGAATGGTGGTGTTGCTAGAAATGCTAATGCTAAGTGCCTTTTATTCTTTACTTCACCCAGTTGTTCTGATTCACCTTTGGAAGCGGAGGCTCAGGCCTTTTAATGGCCGTCTCTATCTCTGCTCTTATGAATTGGAATTTTTTGGAGGTCGAGACGGACTCTAGTGCTATGGTTGAGTGTTTTAATGAGGGAAAAGTGACGCATTGGGAAATTATTTATTATATCAACCGGATTAAATATGTTTCCTCGCATATGCAAATTGCTTGCAGATTTATTTATCGCGAGGGTATTAAATCTGCGAATTGGCTTGCTCGCCTTGGCTCTTTGACGA